>VDFB02271358.1:440363106-440484593 GCA_007258455.2 Sequoia sempervirens | reverse complement strand
AAATGGGTCAAAAGCAATAACAAAGGGAGATAGAAGAAGAGAGAGGTAGGCAGGAAAAGATGGATATGTGGTTAATGAGGGAAGGAAAGGTATAGAGGGTGGGAGATACCTAGAGAGGGTTGGGAGAGAATAGGGTAAGTATTGGTTAAGAGGGAGGAGAAAAAGAGGGACTGGAAGGTAAAACCTTGACTATTTATCATCAATCATAAATTGTAAACTTTAAGCCTTATCAAAGTGGGGTAGTGAGAGACAAATAGAAAGTGGTGAAGTTTGTGTTTTTTTCAATACATCACCATTTGGTGAGTGCCAAATTTGGAGAGCACCAGATTTGGTGCTCGCCAAATGCAATGCAACATTTAGCAAGTTCCAAATTTGGTGCTCGCCATATTAGTTGCATTGGGGATTTGATTTTTTGAAAGGGTGACAAAATTTCACATATTTTTGGTTGTGTTAATTGTCACATTTGCACGTCTTTCAATGCAAGTTTCTAAAAAACCATGACGACTTTAGGCTCTCTCTTAGCTATCTAAATATATAATTTTTTTTATGTTTTTATTATGTTAAGGTTTTCATCCATAACTTCTCTTGTTAGTGCCTTCATTTTTTGTCAAAAACTAACGTGTGCTAGTTTTGGAATAGATTTCTACTTATTCATAAAATTTTGAAACAAATTACTTTTTTGTAAACTAGACTCCATTCTACGCGTAATAAAAAAATTATTTTTGATTAGTTTTCAAAAAAATTAGGGGGGAGCACACTCAAATTTCAGCTTTTCAGGATGTGTCCACTTCGAAAATTCATAAAATATTATATATTCATCAAAAAAATAATTTAAAGAACTGAGATAAACTACATGGTGTTAGCTAACTTCTCATCGTTCAAATTTTTTAAATTCTAAAAAAAAGTTAATGAAAAAGGGAGGGGCCCATAGACACTATGATGTATTTTGATAAAAATAGGACTTGTTTTGCCCCCCCCTCCTTTTTAAAACCCTTAATCTTCATTATTTTTTAAAAAAAATAGTAGCTTAGAAATTAGACTCAAAGCACTTCAACTCTTGTTCTTGTTGCATCTTCAAAATTTAAGTGTAAATCTCTTCATTTTCTCATGAACATCAAACTTTGCTAATTTCATAAAAAAAGTGGCATCTTAAGAGCCATTTTTGTGTCACAGATTGGTGCACAAAGCCGTATGTGAAATATTTGCAAGAAATATTTTTTATTTTTTGTGAATTTAAATGATGCAAAATGCAATTTTGAAATTCTAAATGAGATGCAAAACAAGCTAATGCCAATCCTAGATATCTAGGGTTTTAGAGTCAAATCAAAATTTATGATGTACAATGTTGAGTTCACCAAAATGAAACTAAGGGAAAAGGGGGAATGAATTCAATCAATGTGGAATGATAAATGACATAGGATTCAAATACACCTTTCCCCAATTTCATTAGAAAGAGAGAAGATCGCAAAGGGATAGGATTGACTTTCAACCTTGAGGTGAGTCAACCTTATTTTAGACCTTGGATCTCTGCTTTCTTATGACGAAATGGTTGATTTGGAATGTTTTCTAATGCTTTAAAGTGCATTAAATAAATGAATTATATGAACATTAAATAAATGAATTATATGAACTAACACTTGAAATAAAAAATCTATGATAACATAAACAAAAACAACAATTTGTAGGTAGATCTAAAAAGGGTTTGATGGTGTACACCTGTCATAAAAAGTGGGTTTTGGGGCCTGTAACAGGACTGGTCCACCCCTGGGTGAATGAGTCCTTGAATAGTGCTCCAAAATTAGTTTTTGTAGTCCTATGATCCTAGATCTAAGCTTTTTTATTTCTTTAGGTTTGATTATCGAAAACTCAAAAATAAAATTTGTGAGTTTCCATAGCTTGACAACAATGATGAAAACTTATGTAACTTTATAAAATTTCTCCTTAGATCAAATTTGAATTCTTCTTCACCTGTGAATTTTCACATACAAAGAGAAGCAAAAATGTTTAAAAATGTTTATTTTTGGGTGAATAGGGGTTTTCCTTAGTCAAACCCCATATTTGGTAATTAAACCTTGATAATGAACTAATGATAAAATGAAGGAATTGATGAATGAACAAAGCTTGTTACAACTCACCAAACCCTTAATGGTTGTCTTTAGAGGATTGAAGTTAAACACATCACTGAAAGGATTGGATCTTGCATGAATTGGCTTGATTGATTGATGCTTGAATGCTTGAAACCTACATAATAATTTTAGCTCCAAAACATGATATGAACACACATGGAATTTGACATGATGATATAATCTTGATTGTTGTTGTAGATGATTGATAAATCTTCTCTTCAATGCTCTTGAAAATAATATTTTCTCTTGGGATTGATCTCTTAAGGTTTTAGATTTGAATTGATAAAATAACTATGTATTTATAGGTGTTTATCTAATTTCTCGAAAATAAGATTCCAAAAGATTACACTTGAAACTTGGATTTGAATCAATAAAATGCTACCAAAATCATATTAAAATTTGGGTCCTAGGACATAAAGGGGACCCATTCATCCTACTAGGACCTAAGTCCAAGACACTCAGTTTCCAAGGTAATTTAATTAATATTGTAAATTGTTTAATATAAGTTTCCTTTTCAGAAATGGGAATAATAAGGCTTTGGAATGCATAATTTGGAAAATTAGAAGCTTAAATAAGTCTAATTAATTAAGGGGATGCAAGCATAGTGTGAAATTGTAAAGATATACAATTTCCTACACTACATGTATTCTCTATCCTCCCAATGAGCCATTGTGTCTATCTATAAAAAGTCATATGGAGATGGTCGTCTCTCCATACCTCGCATCTAATCTATGGTCTCCATATAAAGTAAGTCATATTTTAAAAAATTCCTCGCTAGTAGTGCAGTTGTCTTGGCTGCCTGTATGTTAGAAAATCAGAGTATTTGTATGAATATGGATCTCCATCCTCCCTATAGATTTGATGCTCTTTGGTCCAGTGATAGCAATCCTCTCCTAGGCCTAGACATGTAACAAAGTCATGTCTAATGAAATGTTGGTAGCACCTCTATAGCAAACCTCATGCATATCATGATATAAATGTGCTAATATGTAGGGTATACATGCATATATAGTTCCCTAAATCATTATGCTCTCTGTAACAACTCCCCATCTAACTAGAAACTGGCGAGATCACCTATCGAGCATCAAAGGCCCCATGGTCAATCCAGCAAGAATTAATCTCATGTACCTTTCTAACCCACTTTGATGTAGGTTGATCTATCTATCAGTAACATAAGTTGATCCTCTCCAAGAAGTCTTGCCATAACTACTGCTCCTCTATCTACATCACACTGTTCCTTATCATTGAGTCTCAACATAACATTATCAAATGAGTCTCATAATAGCATTATCATTGAGCATTTGAGCAATTACCATCATCTAGGTCATCATTTCATGATTTTGCAATCATGGGATTTTATTTATTGAGCACTCCAACATCCCATCACCATTAAAATAGAATGTGAGGTTTGTGCATGGGTTGGTTTCTTCTTTTGAATTGATTTTCATTGTTTATCCTGATTTATAACCATGCATACAGTCAATTTCATTTGTAAGTAGGGGTTTGATCATTTCTTATTTTTGGTTTTATTGATTCTAACCCTTGTTTAATTTCGTTTCCACATTCCACTTCTCCCACTTCATAGAACAAAACCAAAATAGAAAACCATCACAGTATGTCAAAAGGAGCCTATTGTCACTTGAAATATTGAAAGCACAAATGCCACAAAATATAGAGATACCCCAATTTGAGAAGTATAATGATAAAGGGGACCCTAAAAATCATATATTGACACATACAACCTTGTGTAGTGACTTCATCCTTGAGGATAAGCTCTTGGATAGACTCATTCCTATGTCATTGAAAGACATGGTTGGAAAGGTTTTGTTCATTGCTGAATAATTCAATCTATTCATTCAATGAGATTGTTGATGCATTCCTCAATCATTTCCAAGTAAACATTGGTCATAATATTAACATAACTGATTTAATGTGATGCAAACAAAAGGAAGGTGAAAAGGTCACGGATTTGATAAGCCGCTATCAATTGCTTTATTCACAAATCAATCTTACTCTTTTTGATGCGGATGTCCAAAGAGTGTTCATTGAAAATTTATAGTTGAACATAAGGGACATAATCTTATTAATGAAATTTCCTTCCTTCATACATTTGTGGATGAATCTTCATAATTATTAGAATTTTATTAGTCAACATGAAGAGACATCTTCATTGGATCATATTGAGAAGTTTGAATTCGTACCTCAAAACAACTACCAACCATTCAAGAAGAAAAACAAGAAATTTATCACTTGATAAATCCATCTCAAAAAACCAACCATATTGAACTTCAAGTTGTTGCCATAAATTCAACTCCATACCAATTTATATCAAGAGATAAATAATTTACCCAATTACCTAACAATCTCCATTTGATCTTGTTCCAAATTTTGAGTAAGAAGTTAATCCAATTACCTCTTGTTAGACTTGTGGACATAACAAACCTTTACCTCCAAATTACAATCCAAATTCATTTTGTCAATATCATCACACAAGTGGACATGATACAAAATGATGCATGTATCTTACACATCAAGTTTAAGACCTTGTTGATTCTAATCACATCCAATTGGGTGGTGTTAATGATCAAGGGAAATAAGTATCCCACTACCACATGAGACAAACAACAATGATAAAATGAATGCACTGTGGTATGGTTTGAAAGAAGGGGTTAAAAGGGGCCTCAAGGGCTAGTAATCGAAGGTGACTCCCTCATCATCGCCAATGCTCTAATCAAATGTCACATGATAAATTGAAAATTGAATAACTTGCTAGTGGACTGTTTAGGCCTCCTAGATAGGCTCGAGGATTTTAAAATTTCCTTTATCTATAAGGAAGGCAACAATAAAGAAAATAGACCAAAAAATGTTACAATCATTGCTCTTGAAACAAGCAACAATAGAATTAGAACTCATGAATAATTAAAGAGTGTAATTTTTTATTTGGCTGGCATGAGAAAAAGAATTGCCTAAGTATATTGACAAATGAAAGTCTAGTACAAAATTTATGCTAGATGCTGAATGAGTATAATATTGTGGAGGTGACAAAAAATTATTATAATCACAACACATGAGAAGGACTCAAGCTAGGTTGATGTCAGATCTAAAAGAAATTTGTGTCACATGAAGCGTGAGAATGATCGAGATGCAACTTATATCAACCAAATTCAAAGAAATGGTAAGCAAAAGAAAAGTAATCACTTTGGTAATTTGTTGAGCATGGACACATTGATGCGTTTAACAAGCCAATGGTACCAAATGAATTTACCATGTGCAATCTCAAACCAATGTGTAAAATCTACCCCTCGGGCACTACATTTTGTTTTTGCAATCTATAGGCACTAAAAAATGTCCTAAATGATATCATACACTCGAAATAGATTTACTAACATCATTTCTTCTTCAAACCCATCTTCTTTTCGCTTAATTGATTAAATTATCCTAGCTATTTAATTAATTGTATCATTTTCCTCTATTAATCTAATTAATCAAATTTGGGTTAATTCATCCCCATTCACACTAACATTTCATCCTATTAAATTAAATAAATCAAAACATTTAATTTAATTTCCCAAGTGATCTTATTTAATTAAATAACCCTAAGTTAATTAAATATCATTTCATCTCTCTCTCCCCCCATTTATTAAATTATTTAATAAATATCACTTTATTCCTCCAAATATCCTAATTGCATGATTAAACCTTGTTTAATTAACAATTAAACTAATTTTCCTCTAAAAGGGAATATTCCTTATCTCCTTTTTGCCATAGGTAAAGTTTTCTTTAAAATTTGAAAAATACCTTTTTCCTCACCCAAATGAATATTCCAAGGAATATTCTTATTCCTCCATCATTTGAAAAGGGATATTTTCACTTAGCTTCTTAAGCAAGTTTTAACCTTTAAACTTTGAACAAGTCACCTTTGACCTATGTGAATAGGTGAAAAGTATGTTTGTTTGAAGTAGGTGTAAGCCCTTGATTAAATCCCATCATGCATTCTCATCCATTAATGAGAATCCATGATCCATGCCTCTTCTTCCTTTCATCTTTGACCATTGATTGATATTTTTGATCTCAACCCTCCATTTCTCATTTTCTCTCCTATAAATAAAGCACTATTTGGAGACAAATGGATCCATCTTTCAATTGCAAACTTATGTTGTTGAACTTACTTACATCCACACTCATTTTTGACTCACTTTTAGCTTTTTTAAGTTTATTTCTAATTGCATAATATCTTAGATCATCCATTAATGGCTTCCATGCATCCTTCTTAGTTTGTATATGAATTAGGGTTTCCATATTTTAGCTTAGAAATTGCATAATTAGTTCATTTTTTAGCATAAAGTCATGTTAACTTAGCTTGCATCATGTTTAATTTAGCATAAACTAGGTTTTCATCCATTTATCACAATGGTTTCATCAATTATCTTCCATGGAATTGATTGAAACAGGATCACTAATCATGGGATTGAGAAAGGGTCATCGTTTCACATCAACGCGACACCAATTCCAAACAAGATCAGTTTCAAATGGGTTACAGTAGGAATTTAATTGTTTTTGTAGTTTATAGCTTTCGGTTTCAATTAAATGCTTAGTTTAATCTTCTCAATTTGAATGATCTTGTTTAGTAGATTGAAGTTTAGTGGACAAATTATGCTTTGATTCATCATGGATCAAGCGTAATCGACCCACCCTGATGATCCTTGTCTCACATTATGGTGCTAGAAGGAGGGAAAACCATTAATTTAACCAGTTTTTAGCTCAATTTTTTTTTTATGCTTGTTTTGCAAGATACAACGATGCTCAAATTACAAATAGCGATGTCGATATAGTTTGAAACACTAACACCGATTAAATGCACTGTCACCAATTTAAATATGGAGATGCTGATTTAATATAGAGGTATTGAAAATTTCAAATGATAATGCACAACCTCACCAAATCGACGCCCCCGAATTTTAAAATACGACACTATTGTAAGCAACGATGCCACCCCAAATCTCGACACTATCGTGCTCTTTTTTTTGTAGCAGAGCAACACCCATTTTCACTAGAGTGACACCCAGATTTCAAATTGTGACGTTATCATGTTCAACGACGCCCAACCATGGTAAGAAATTTTATGATCATTTTTTTGACATGTGTTGTAATTTACTTAATTTATTTGATCATTGATGTGCCTCTAACTATGTTCTGGTTGTTAGAATAATAGGGTTTTGTAGGTTGAAAGACATAGAGCTCAAGTGAAGAAAGCCTTTCCTTATCTTAAAATTATGTGATTGTAACAAGCGTATGGCACTTTGGGGTAATTATAACCCAACTTTTATGCTTTCTATTTTTTCTTTAGGACACACACTAAATTTCCATTAGGTTTAAAAAGAACACTAAAAAAGGATTAAGATTGAACCCTCATCTTATCATTGTTTTTTGGATTTAAAATTGAAGAAGGAAACTTCATATTTCAATTGGTGCTTAAAAAAAACTCATCACTACTTTGAAGGGTTAAAATTTACAACTATTTGTTATGTTTTGTGATTTTCAATGTTGTTAGTGGATGTGTATGCAATTCTTTCACACCATTTGGCGACCTTGACACTATTATAGAAACAACAATAAACTACTGAAAAAACTACTAAAAACTACTTATATAAATGACTACAGTTGGTCACATGACCACTAGTAGTTTATTGACACTCATATATAACGTGACCAGAATGATGACTAAACCATTTTAGTCATTTATTGGTTGTTTTGATTGATCAATTTGGTAGTATATTTAGTCATTGATTTAGTCATGCATTGTTGTGATCTAGACACTTATATAGTCACTTTTTTCCACTGTTATATTTAGTTGTTGATTTAGTCATTGATTGTTGTAATTTGGTCACTTATTTAGTCATTTTTTATTCACTGTTCAATTATTTCTGTCAATTGATAGTATATTTAGTCAATTTAATTATTAATTGATGTCAATTAGTAGTATATTTAGTCATTTTAATTGACTTGTATTTGAAGATTTAAGCATAAAACATATAAATACACATCAATCATCAATTGCACACAATAATACAACCATTGAGAAGGAAAATTGGTGAACTTTATTAATAAAAGAAAGGTGTTCTAGTTGCAACTTACAAATAGAGTATTACAATTGTTATTTTCAATCGCAAGACTAAAAATATGAGTTACAATATTACAGAGAAATCACTACAAGAAAGAAACTTCTCCAAAAGACTTCTGCAATGATGGAAACACATGCTTGAAGCCCTTCAATGCAAGCACATGCCCCTTTCATCTCTTAAAACTTCTACAACGTGGGAAATCTTCCTGGAGCAAGTTGTAATGTGTAGAATCCAAGGAGAGTGTTGATTGTGTCCCATATATGAAACTCTCTTGACCTTCAACGCAATCAACAATAACCTAGATAGAATATTTCCTCCTTTATATGCAATGTGCCATCTAATATGAACAATAGGGTGCTGCCTTTTCTACCATGAATGAAGTTGTGCCTCAATACAACCAACAAAATTAATATTAGTCTCAATTTAGAAAGAATAAAAGTGCATTGTCTATTGCAATTTTACAAAAGAAATTCCAAACACAATAGAAAGATAAATCAATTAAAAAACTATAGCCTTGTCAACAAATTCCTTAAACAGAGTGTTCAACATAGGCTTGAAATATGCATATTGAACCCTTGATTTCAGACCTTGTTCAAAATTTAAGAAAGGTGATACGCTCAGATTATAGAATGAAGTTGACATATTATAGAATAAAGGCTATCAACACTAACTAGATTGGAACAACATTATCAACAAAAATTTCCTAGAAACTAAGCCCAAGAATTCCATCAAACTTGGACAACAAGAATGTCAACCTCGGTTCATGTGTTGTCTTAGTAAAGGCCTGCACCATTAAAGAATCCATTTATACATAAATTTGAAATTAAGTTGATGAGAAAAGATCTTTGATATCGAACTGAGAAGCCTTAACATCCAAAAATTACTAACTTGATGTTTCAAAACAAGTTTCCCAACTGACATCATCTTCCCCATTCACTTTAAAAGCATCGCCCAATTAAACTTTTGAAGGAACAAACACATCAGGTACTTTCTACAGCGGTAATTTTAAAACTAATGATTAATAACAAAACTTAAGGCATCCATTAAACTTGCAAGAAAATAACTACTTGAACAAATACACAGAAGCATCACCAAATGGTTCAAAACTAATCATCAATATAAGTCCAAAAATGTTATGTTTTTGTAACATCCAACCTCTTAATACACAAGTAAACTCAAGAATTTACTAAAAGGTAAATAAACTTAGTAAACATGAGAGGGAATATTTTTTTTTTCATTTGCATAAGCACAAGAGTAAAGTATAATTTTTCCAGATAAAATTCAAACTTGAATTCACATGTAATCATATCTAGTTGAATTCACATGTAATCATATCTAGTTGAATTCACATGTAATTATATCTAGAATCAAGATAATTCCTTACAATATTCATTCATATCACAAAAGATACTGTTAACATAAAGAATAGTTTTACCTCATAAGTTTTGACCATCGTAAGCCAGAACTTGGAGTTCACTGCATCCGTAATGTTGATGTCGATTTTCATGAGACTCAGTGAGTCTTCTGCTACAGAGGGAGAGCATCATCCTAGTGCTTTTCCTCCAACCACAGACTCAAGAGGTCCCCCGTACACTTCCTACCTGGAAGTGCCCCGGCCCTTCACGAAGGATATAGATATAAGGAACTGTCAAGTTTCACCATCTAAGTCCTAGTGATGTGTCCTACAAAACCCAATCGACCATACAACTCTAGATCCCTTCTAGCTAAGTATGATCATTCTGATTGGTCATGCCATCTAGACACACACCTCTGACTCGACTTAGAACTATCACATTTTGTAGTTTTACTTACTCTATTGGTACATTAGACACAAACGAGTCTGTATAGAAAACCATTCTAGCCAATATGAGTTAGAGCTAATCCTTATTCTAGCATATACATGTAATGTAAAGATTTAGGTATTTCAACCTTTTAAAAGTCCCTTATTGCATTCTTGCAATATCTAGAGTTTATGACTTCCTGTCATTTACCCTCAAGATTCAATACCCAAAAATCTTTTATGCATTACTTCGAGTTTTGACATTATCATAGAATATCTTAAGGTATTTTAAATACTCTTCTAGTCTTGTTCTATGGTTTCCATGACCTTTCGCTGTCAATTATTATAGATATATGTACAATGTAATATCTGACACAAGAGTTATAGATTTCCTATATCCTCATTGTTTCAATACTAGGGTTTAGCTTTTCTAACCCAAATCATGGAAATTTCAACCATCCTTGTTTCTCCAAAGGTAATAACATAAGTGTAATAAATCATAAGAACATAATTCTTCTAGTCTTTCCTCCACCACTTAGTATTGCTCAAGTTTAGATTTCACGTAACATGAATAGGCATAGTATTCGAGGTATTTCCTCACCAATATAGTATCTAAAATAAAACTATCTTTCCATAATGCTCAAGGTTGGATATTAGGAATCCCATAGCCATCTGAGTGTCAGGTGTTGTGTCTTTCCCAATGTCTCATGGTCACACAATTATAGATCCACTCTAACTATGTATGACACTACTAGAGACACTAGGCCATCTAGAGCACTGTGGACCAACAATACATGCAGAGATGGATGCATTAATTTGGTCAAATATTTTCATGCATAAACATTATGCATTAAACATTGTCGTATGTCCACCACCCTTAACTCACTTATAAGCTATCATGTCTTACAATAAGTTTAAATTGACCTTACACTCAAGGTCTAAAGTAAGTGGGGCTCATGTAATTCATAGTCCATAGTAAGACTATCGACTCCCATCTTTTGTTTGTTTCGACCAGTTAGGTTACCTTTGTAACGAGGATCTTGTCACTCCTCGCCCTCCTTCTAATCTTCCCGATTACACAAAATGAACCACATTTACTATTCTAGGTATATCGTGGTTCAAAACATCTAAATAGATTATAATATAAGATAGAATCATCTTCATACTATACTAGGAATTCCTTGCCTTGCCTTAGATAAATAGAGTGATTTTGTCATGAATGATGACTCTTATTACCCTTATGAGCTTAGGTAGTATCTCTACTCTCACTTAAATAGAGGGTAGTTATCATTAATAGCTCAATTCATCTCTAGTGACTTGGCTAGCATGCAAGCTACCACTTATTATAACCGTATTCTTAATAACTATACCCTTATGAAACCACATTAGAACTTTATACAAGTTGAGTCATCTTTTAGTTGAGTGCTTTAAGCATTCACTTGCTAAGGCCATATTTGCCATAAACACAATCATCATTAATTGACGTATACATTTTGAATATAATGCAAGGGCTGAGCCATGATGGCCTTGAGCCTCAGTTTGGTATGTGTTTCAAGTGTTAGCATGGCCCTTGAGGTCACGAGCCATAAATACAACCTGGATACAAATTAAAAATAACCTAGTTTTCATAGTCGTGAGGTCTTAACACAGTTAAGAAGTATAAAGATTAAAATCTCGGGCACCCTGGCCTCAAGTTGTAGCGACAAATAATTTCATACAATGTTGTTCGGCCTCAATATCCTCAAGTTAGTGGTGCCATAAAGGATAAATTTTAATGCCACTCTACTTGTATGGCCTCAAGCGGTGATAAAGAGTACAATAAGGATTAAAGACCAATGTCACTCGACCTGCAAGGCCTCAGGCAACGTCACGAGGAAGGATTCAGTATGGATTTGGCTCAGTCATAGGATTTTAGCACAGACTCAGCCAAAAATAGCTATTGCAATATGGCTCGGCCTTGGCCATGAGCCTCAACAGAGAAAATACATTTATAGTTATGAGCTTGACCATAAGGCCTCGAGCTAATGCTAAGCATATATCAGTGGTAAGATTCCATAGTGAGAGTCATAACAGTATGGCTCCATATGATATGCATGTATGGAAGCTGGATATAACAACAAATTACTCTTAGTACACATAAAATAGCTCTACTTACCTGAGTACAGTCCTTTACAACGAAGTATTCTCAACTGCAACTTCGTTGTCCTTCCTAGAAGTCTTTTCCCACCTTTACTTCCTCTCCCATTCTCGCATTAGCATATCAGAATTCTCATACTCCTTTCATGGAAATGCAGGCACCTTTCCATGGAATGAACGCCCCACATCTACGTTTGTTTCCCCCTACTTCCTCCTTGCAAGAATCGGCTCCTAAGAATGGCTCGAGCCCATCCCCTAGAAACGGATTTGAAGTCCGATATAAGAAGATAACTCCATATCTTTCCTTTCCCCCCCTAAAAGGTTCATCGTGCGATGCCAGATAATCCTCCCCTATTTTCCCTACCTTCTCCACTCTTCCCTGCCAAGAATCGGTTATCAAAAACTGCTACAAAGGTAGTTAGAGAAAGAAAATAGTTCCCCAAAAGCAGTTAGAGACTCGAAGCCTAAATGGCAAGGTCACGATCTCCTAAAGCTTAAGTCAGTTAACTTAGACCAAACGGGTCGAGTATCACTTATCTAACACAAATGGGTTCACCACTTTGTACTAACACTAGACCTAAGATGGCGACAACCTGATCTTTTCCTTTTATCTATACCCTTCTCTCTGATGATGCTCTCCCTCCCTTTCTTTGAGCCTAGCAGAACCTAATTCCTAAATGCAACTCGCAAACACCAACTCGAGGTTAATGCATCATTAATCATTTCATAATCCTTATGAAATCATCACATCTTGACGACTTTTAAGCACATGTCAGTTTTGAGTTAAATAAACATAATTCATGAAAACATTGATTTTTCTAGACATTTTTACTAAACATCAAATCATTGAATCATGCGTAATCATCTACTATTTACTTCAAAAGTAAAAAGTAAAACATAATTAAAGTTAGGGTTGTAACATATCTCCTCCCATAAGAGTCATCGTCCTCGATGATCCAATGCCTCTGAAACCTTAATAAGATAAAAAGTTTTTTATCCTGCAAAAGCATAAGTAATTCAAAAGAGATTGGATATAAAATCATGGTAAAATTTCCATTGCATTTTACCCTTTAGATACTGGTCCCACTGGACCTTGCATTTAAGAAGTTTGATCATGACCAGTCCCTGGTCCTATTCCTATAAAACATTCTCAGAATATAATTATCATTTGTTATATACTTTCCAAATATAATTCTTAAAATGCATTATACCTCCTGGTAATAGCTGATAATAGAATGATTATGTAAACAATAAAATTGGAAACTTCAAGAATTTTGAAGAGTCCTTTATATCTAAGAATTGGTTAGGAATACATTCCTTATTTTATGAAACTTTCCTTCTCTCGCCAAGAATTGTGTTAGTGCACAATTGGCATTTACATAACTTTTCTATCTAACCTTAGCTTCCACCAATCTTTTGATCAGTTTGATTTGTTTATCCATTTCTAACAACATTTCTAGACTAATGATCATCCTATCATCTAGGAGTTTGGCATCTTTTCTATCCAATGTTTCAAATGGAGTCATCCTGATAGCAGAATTATAGAAATTGCTGCCACAAATTCCATAATAGATGGATACTCTTTCTATTGGAAGCAATCATCTACTCTTACATAGGTTTACCAAGAGAATGATAACAAAGGTTAACAACATTAAATAAGGTGTCACTATTCATCAAGTAAGATGCAAGGAGTAACATCAATCTTCACCTTTCTGGCTAAAAAGGTTATTCATTAAATACCAATTTCATTATTTCATGCGTCATTTAAACAAATTGATAAGTAAATACTAGAGAGAAGATCATAATTCCTTTTCTAATTCAATTGTCCTCCAAGACTCGGCATGCCACTGAAAAGAGGGAAAGCATCGCTTGCCTATTTTCCTTCCAACCACAGACTTAAGTGGTTCCTCCGCACACTTCCTAACTAGAAGCAGTCTTACCTTTCGATGAAAGATTGTGTTGGAAACCCTCATAGTTGTCATCTGAGCTCTAGTGTGTACCCCCGCTTAACCAACTTTTTCCTACTACTAAGGATACCCTCCTACTAAGTATGACAACTCTGGTTATCTAAGTGTCTGGAGTACTGTGAACTGACGAGTGCATGTAGTGGCAACACACTCACTATGGCCATAGTTTAATATACATACGCTTTGCAATCCGCATAGTAATGTTCACCACCCTGCTCAACTTGGAGAGACTATTCACTTGGGCTTATTGGACTACCTGTCCACCCACATACCATAACACTAGGTTTGGAAAGTGATATCCGCGTAAGACCTCCTTCTAATAGTCTACATATTAATTATATAACCTGAAAAAGGTTTGGAACCAATTCCTTTCCACACAAGGTTTCTTTCTTCAGTAAAGTTAGGGACATACCAGGTGCATTTTACAATTTACTCCCTTACACAATCCATTAGAGGCCCATCCAGGACATGATAGAGAAGAACATTACATCCAACACAGTGAACAACCAAAAGTTCTTGTATAGCCACCACAAAAACTCAACTCAATATCATAATATAAGTAGTTTGAATTTCAACAATAAATCAAAGAATGAGCTCTTCCAACAATAAATCAAATTTTGACCAACCAGTCATAGGATAAACAATCTTCAAAATTCGGTGGCTAGACCATTTCAAAAAAAAAAAAAGAATAAAACAATGACAATCCTTGCCAGTTTTAAATAGAAATTTTACCAAAAATCCAAAGGAGTGTCACAATCCAGAAGAACATTGTTAATGCACTACGTGACTTAACTAAGTCACTACAAGGGAGTAGATTGTTGCACGGTATTCAGATTTTCCCAAAGGCTTACAATGGTTTAGAGATTTTGTTACAAGCGCATCAACAAATAAGTCCCTTAAGACTTTCATTATGCTCAAAATTTTGCAAATAAAGGTGTTATATCAGATTCACTCCTATTTCCTGGAGTATCTATCATTCACCTATCAGATGATATCATAAGATCATTTTATACAAAGATTATAATAGGAATGCAACTTATTTCTTCATTCCTCATTACAAAACTTTATTCCTTACTTCACTGAACAAGTTACTTGTTAAAAATTTTAACAATTGGCTACATATCTCGATGGTGATTACATTCATCAATGTAGTTGTACTTTCTAGCTCTGCCCCAAAAGGCAAGTACTTAGTTCTCAACCATTTTAATGATCCATTTATTCCACTTGGCTCATTCCATGCCATCTAGAAGTTAGACTAGACCATCTTTGCTAGGTGTAGTTGATATAGTTTCAAGGATTTACAACACTCAGATGCCCCTGCACCTGGTTGATTACTTCCAGAACTTCCCATCCCTGGGTTGTTGAGAATTAAGATTGATCTTGAATTCATACAGACACTGCTCTACCCGAGCTCTAGTTAGTAACTGACCAAGGTTTTAATACCTTCCTGGTCAAGTCTTGAAATCTTCCCACTATGCAAACTTAGTAGAATTATTTCACTCTTAAAGTTTTAATTCCTTAGTTGGATTTCTCTTAGCCATTGACTTGGGTAAGTGTTATAAAGATAGTCTTCCAGACAGTTTCCTTGGTTTCTCTCTATGCCATTCTAGCATCAATCCAGTTTTAACCTTAGTCAATCTGCTAAATGTGTAACGAGTTTTATCATAATGAGCTCATAGGTCCATGTGTTGAACCCGGTTAGCTCTAATACCATATGTAACATCCAACGTCTTAATACACAAGTAAACTCAAGAATTTACTAAAAGGTAAATAAACTTAGTAAACATGAGAGGGAATTTTTTTTTTTTCATTTGCATAAGCACAAGAGTAAAGTATAATTTTTCCAAATAAAATTCAAACTTGAATTCACATGTAATCATATCTAGAATCAAGATAATTCCTTACAATATTCATTCATATCACAAAAGATACTCTTAGCATAAAGAATAGTTTTACCTCATAAGTTTTGACCGTCGTAAGCCAAAACGTGGAGTTCACTGCATCTAGAATGTTGATGTCGATCTTCACGAGACTCAGTGAGTCTTCTGCTATAGAGGGAGAGCATCATCCTAGTGCTTTTCCTCCAACCACGGAATCAAGTGGTCCCCCGTACACTTCCTACCTAGAAGTGCCCCGGCCCTTCACGAAGGATATAGATATAAGGAACTGTCAAGTTTCACCATCTAAGTCCTAGTGATGTGTCCTACAAAACCCAATCGACCATACAACTCTAGATCCCTTCTAGCTAAGTATGATCATTCTGATTGGTCATGCCATCTAGACACACACCTCTGACTCGACTTAGAACTATCACATTTTGTAGTTTTACTTACTCTATTGGTACATTAGACACAAACGAGTCTATATAGAAAACCATTCTAGCCAATCTGAGTTAGAGGTAATCCTTATTCTAGCATATACATGTAATGTAAATATTTAGGTATTTCAACCTTTTAAAAGTCCCTTATTGCATTCTTGCAATATCTAGAGTTTATGACTTCCTGTCATTTACCCTCAAGATTCAATACCCAAAGATCTTTTATGCATTACTTCGAGTTTTGACATTATCATAGAATATCTTAAGGTATTTTAAAGACTCTTCTAGTCTTGTTCTATGGTTTCCACGACCTTTCGCTGTCAATTATTATAGATATATGTACAATGTAATATCTGACACAAGAGTTATAGATTTCCTATATCCTCATTATTTCAATACTAGGGTTTAGCTTTTCTAACCCAAATCATGGAAATTTCAACCATCCTTGTTTCTCCAAAGGTAATAACATAAGTGTAATAAATCATAAGAAAAAAATGCTTCTAGTCTTTCCTCGACCACTTAGTATTGCTCAAGTTTAGATTTCACGTAACATGAATAGGCATAGTATTCGAGGTATTTCCTCACCAATATAGTATCTAAAATAAAACTATCTTTCCATAATGCTCAAGGTTGGATATTAGGAATCCCATAGCCATCTGAGTGTCAGGTGTTGTGTCTTTCCCAATGTCTCACGGTCACACAATTATAGATCCACTCTAACTATGTATGACACTACTAGAGACACTAGGCCATCTAGAGCACTGTGGACCAACAATACATGCAGAGATGGATGCATTACTTTGGTCAAATATTTTCATGCATAAACATTATGCATTAAACGTTGTCGTATGTCCCCCACGCTTAACTCACTTATAAGCTATCATGTCTTACAATAAGTTTAAATTGACCTTACACTCAAGGTCTAAAGTAAGTGGGGCTCATGCAATTCATAGTCCATAGTAAAACTATCGACTCCCATCTTGGGTTTGTTTCGACCAGTTAGGTTACCTTTGTAACGAGGATCTTGTCACTCCTCGCCCTCCTTCTAATCTTCGCGATTACACAAAATGAACCACATTTACTATTCTAGGTATATCGTGGTTCACAACATCTAAATAGATTATCATATAAGATAGAATCGTCTTCATACTATACTAGGAATTCGTTGCCTTGCCTTAGATAAATAAAGTGATTTTGTCATGAATGATGACTCTTATTACCCTTATGAGCTTAGGTAGTATCTCTACTCTCACTTAAATAGAGGGTAGTTATCATTAATAGCTCAATTCATCTCTAGTGACTTGGCTAGCATGCAAGCTACCACTTATTATAATCGTATTCTTAATAACTATACCCTTATGAAACCACATTAGAACTTTATACAAGTTGAGTCATCTTTTAGTTGAGTGCTTTAAGCATTCACTTGCTAAGGCCATATTTTCCATAAACACAATCATCATTAATTGACGTATACATGTTGTATATAATGCAAGGGCTGAGCCATGATGGCCTTGAGCCTCAGTTTGGTATGTGTTTCAAGTGTTAGCATGGCCCTTGAGGTCACGAGCCATAAATACAACCTGGATACAAATTCAAAATAACCTAGTTTTCATAGTCATGAGGTCTTAACACAGTTAAGAAGTATAAAGATTAAAATCTCGGGCACCCTGGCCTCAAGTTGTAGCGACAAAGAAGTTCATACAATGTTGTTCGGCCTCAATATCCTCAAGTTAGTGGTGCCATAAAGGATAAAGTTTAATGCCACTCTACTTGTATGGCCTCAAGCGGTGATAAATAGTACAATAAGGATTAAAGACCAATGTCGCTCGACCTGCAAGGCCTCAGGCAACGTCACGGGGAAGGATTCAGTATGGATTTGTCTCGGTCATAGGATTTTAGCACAGACTCAGCCAAAAATAGCTATTGTAATATGGCTCAACCTTGGCCATGAGCCTCAACAGAGAAAATACATTTATAGTTACGAGCTTGACCATAAGGCCTCGAGCTAATGCTAAGCATATATCAGTGGTAAGATTCCATAGCGAGAGTCATAACAGTATGGCTCCATATGATATGCATGTATGGAAGCTGGATATAACAACAAATTACTCTTAGTACACATAAAATAGCTCTACTTACCTGAGTATAGTCCTTTACAACGAATTATTCTCAACTGCAACTCTGTTGTCCTTCCTAGAAGTCTTTTCCCACCTTTACTTTCTCTCCCATTCTTGCATTAGCATATCTGAATTCTCATACTCCTTTCATGGAAATGCAGGCACCTTTCCATGGAATGAACACCCCACATCTACGTCTGTTTCCCCCTTATTCCTCCTCGCAAGAATCGGCTCCTAAGAATGGCTCGAGCCCATCCCCTAGAAACGGCTTTGAAGTCCGATATAAGAAGATAACTCCCTATCTTTCCTTTCCCCCCCTAAAAGGTTCATCATGCGATGCCAGATAATCCTCCCCTATTTTCCCTACCTTCTCCACTCTTCCCTGCCAAGAATTAGTTATCAAAAACCGCTACAAAGGTAGTTAGAGAAAGAAAATAGTTCCCCAAAAGCAGTTAGAGACTCGAAGCCTAAATGGCAAGGTCACAATCTCCTAAAGCTTAAGTTAGTTAACTTAGACAAAATGGGTCGAGTATCACTTATCTAACACAAATAGGTTCACCACTTTGTACTAACACTAGACCTAAGATGGCGACAACCTGATCTTTTCCTTTTATCTATACCCTTCTCTCTGATGATGCTCTCCCTCCCTTTCTCGGAGCCTGGCAGAACCTAATTCCTAAATGCAACTCGCAAACACCAACTCAAGGTTAATGCATCATTAATCATTTCATAATCCTTATGAAATCATCACATCTTGATGACTTTTAAGCACATGTCAATTTTGAGTTAAATAAACATAATTCATGAAAACATTGATTTTTCTAGACATTTTTACTAAACATCAAATCATTGAATCATGTGTAATCATCTACTATTTACTTCAAAAGTAAAAAGTAAAACATAATTAAAGTTAGGGTTGTAACAGTTTTATTCTCTTACAATTCATCAAAAATAGAAAAAAGGGTAGCAAGTCAAGGGATTTGATCATGGGAAAACTTCACAGTTAAAAGGGTTTTGTACTATGTCAAACATCATTTCATTAATTTCAATCCCACCATTTTACCCATGTGATTTCTTCCCTATACAATAAGAATCAAACTGTGTTCATTTTATTTGTTTCTATCCCTTCAATCCACCTTTGTAACATCTACATGATGTAAAGATTGCTAGTGAATGGTTGAAACATATCAGAGGCGATTGAAGGAAAGCCTCTCACAAATTAAGGAATGATTCAGGTATTGCATGGCACATGGAGTTAACCTTAAAATGTTGCAATGCCCATCTAAAATCATAAAAGGTTGGAATAATGTCGAAATTCAAAATGGTACAAAGAGAGAAAAAATCAATACCTTATCTTTAGCCAATGAAATCAAAGGATCAAGAATGGTAGGAGGATCTGTATCAACTGCCATAACTATAAACTATGATGTTCTAAAGTATAATGTCTTGGTTGTTGCAACACCCTAAACTCATTTGGTATTAGCAAAAAAGAAACTGAATATTGATCCACTGCCATATTAGATCTCATAGGATTATCCTTCACAAACAAAAATGATATATATTAATTGTTTAGTAACTTCCTTAATATCCCCATGTAAGTAGACTAAACTAAGTGAGGTTGAGGGTTTGAAGTAGAGTACCATCTTTTTGGTATGTGCTTGACTTTGATCATGACTTGTATCTTGAATGAAACTAGCAAGCTAGCTGCACTGTAAAATCATTGTTAGAAAAATAACCACAAAATCCTCTTTAATTAATATAATCCTTCTAGATATTTCAAGACAAGATATTTCTATTAATTTCTAAGAGAGCTAATTTCACTCTCCAAATATCCATCAATCTATTTATTGTATATAATTTCCTAGAATTTAGAATTTGAATGTGATGAAACTAATCATAATTACCAAAGATTTGACACCAAAATGTAGTACAAAATGAATTGTTTGACAACAAATGTGTTTTGATAAACCAGATATACCATTGATATATTGATTTAAATAACAAGAAAAGATCAAATTGGAGATAGCAATATAACATTCATTAATTCACTTCAACAAACAATTGAAACCAAAATTCGGCCACCAATTATAACTTCATTCTATTGATCTTCAAAAATATTTTACAATACATTTCAAAAAAAATTCCTGACTGACATGTCAAAAAGTGTCTTGTCTATTACCTACTTTTAACATAAATCAAAAAGTCTTAATTATCATTGTTTACATGGGATTACATAAAACTTTAAAAGAAATGAAAGATGAGAAGTGAAGAGAATTTATCAGATGTTGAAATCCACAACACTCGCAAGATACAAAAGTCTATTACTCATCATAAGGTACCCGTGATCATTCAGATCTGGCAAGGTCCTCTCTCCATGATAGTATATTCAAGGCTTGGTACTTCATTGCAAGGCCTATTCTTTTGGGGGAGCTAGATATGTCTCCTCCCATTGGTACACCGTATAATTATCAGGCCATTTGTACTCCTAGATTTTTTGTGTGCTGGCCAAGTGACTCTTCCATCTCTCATCTAATAACCCTTTGGTATCCACGATAAATTTTGAGTACCCAACACCCAGTGCAATTATTCCATCCAAGGTTAAATTAAGGCGGTGAATATTTATGTCACCATCCTTCTGTATACTAGTGAGGCAGTTGGGAACAATTTTTCTAAACTCATCTGTCTAATCCTTGGAGCCTTTCAGTTGATCATCATCCCTTAGTATCTTAGGCAGGAACCACTGCTTTAGCATGTGAAATGAATCCATTCTTTCCTTGATCTTTTAATCTTCTGTAGACATGTATTGAAATTCATATGTGACCATTTAGACCATTTGCTCAATAGGCTTTAAAGTTGCAGAGGTCTCAACACTCATTTGTAAAATTTTGCACAAAGTTGTTAAGGTGTGATGTATAGGTTGCCATTTCTTGAATAAGGGGTCCAATTTAGGTACATGGGCATTTATTTAATCAACTGCTTGTGACAAGGAGACATAACATTCATACAAATTTTCCATTTTTTCTACAATTATTTTAACCCTATGCTCCAAGATCTATTCCAATACCCTAAGGGTTTCTCTCTTTGCTCTTTACTTTGCTTCTTCATTACTCTTTTTCAACTTCTCAATTTCTTGTTTTAGCACATTAACTTGTTCAACGGTGATTTCACCTATATTAGCTTGGATGGCAGGGGGCTGGTATACTATTAATTTTGTGCTTTGGGAAGGACTAGATCCCTTAAACTACTATTTCAATTTCACATTTTTTATGAATAACCTATTCACTTCATTTAGATGAATCTGTGCTTTCTTGCATTCTTCCAATCTAAGCTCCATAGCTTTAACCACATCCCTGGTAAACATTGTTGAGTGCATTTTCATAGTAGTTGCCTCCAATGGTGATGTGTCTTGAAGTGTCTTTACCATGACAGTCCCTCTCATTTCTTTTACAACATAAAGCAATCTTGGTTTTTATTTTCTTTTTGCTTAGTCAAAAAGGCTAGGGTTTCAATTATTGAATTATAACCTATGCCACTCATTCCCTCTCTAAATTGAATTAAAAAACCAACATGGGATCTTCTTGGCTTCTAATTTGATTTAGTAAGAATATCTTTTTTAACTCCATCCCAAGAATAATTAGTATATTGCTTTCTAAGACCAATTTTCTTGATTCTTGGGGGCTAACAATAATTTCATTAATCCTAAGTTCTTCAAGAGTTTGGGAAACAATCTGGTCATGTTGTGACTCCTTAGTGCCCATCTTATTAATTTGGAGTCTCTCCTCAAATTCTTTCATTTTCATCTTAAACCAAAAATCCTTAAACTCGGGAGTTTGAATAAATTCATCATCTTCAATAAATCTAAGGGAAACAATCACCCTTTCATCATCATGCACTTCTTGATCATTATGCCCATGTACATCCACTCTTTCTTCTAGTTTGTGAGCATCATTTGCAAGCTTAGGAGGTGGCTGATCAACTTCATCATCTTTAAAATTCATAAGTACATTCACTACCTCTTCAATATCCCCTACTCCACTTATTTCATATGCCACTAAGGGGGCCACTCCATGTGTCTTATGCCTTTTAGGACTTGGTTGCTCACGGGATGCTTCTGATTGAATTGTGGATATGTTTGGTAGGGTCTCTTTGCTTATGTAGACACGTAAAATGTACATGCACTCGATTCTGATCTACTAACATCGCTTAATCTTGAATTATCCCTCTATCTAACCATTTAATCAAATAGCCTTATTTGATTAAATTAATCATAATTCCCCTTTTAATTAGATAAATCCCTCGATTTAATTAAATCATTGTCTCTGTGTAATTAGCTAGGTCATTTCATCTTCCTATCTTTATTTAATTAAATAATCCATATTATTTGATTTTTATTTTTTTATTTATTTTTAACAAGGGGAATCGGGTGCAGACGGCCCCCCATATAACCCCCACCACCGGTAAACTTTTTACCGGACCGGAAGTGCCGGGACACCAACCAAGGAGCCGGAACGAACCCATGGTGGGCTTTGCAACAGGGAACACCTTAACCAACTGGGCTCAAACGCCCCAATCCATATTATTTGATTAAATTTCTAAAGTTCATCTAATTAAATTAAATAAATCAAACATTTATCTAATTTAATCTAACATCACCCTTTGGTTAAATAAATAAAAATATTTATTTAACTAAGTCTAAATCATTCTCTTCTCTTTTGAGTTATTTAAATCCTAAAATCTAAGTCAAAATGGTCAAATCAGCTAAATCTCCTTTAAATTAATCAAATCATGATTAATCTTAGTCTTAATCCATCAAATCCTCTAAATTTTGCAACATGCACATGAAAATAGATTTAATTGATTTATTAAATCTCTATTTTCCTCAACAAGGCATCTTTTGGGAATATTCTCCAAGTTTGAATTCAAAATCCAAGTTGACATGTACATCCAACAAGGCATTAACTCCATCTTACATGTCCTTTGCCATGAGCCAAGTGGCCTTCAATGCATTCTTTCTTCCCTCTTGCATGTCATTTCAACAATTTCAAAATTCAAAAATAGGAATTTATTGGCACAATCCTCAAAACTTGCACATCCTCCATCCACTCATACGTTGACAAGTGGCATCTTGCCATTGGATGAATGTTAGTCCCACATTGCTCTATTTTGGACATTCATCCATCTTGGCATTCTATAAATAAAGAGCTCATCTCCTTATTTCATCATCCACAATTTGAGTAAACTTACCATGCTCAAATCATTAGCAATTCTCATACATTATCATTGAGTCTTAGCTAGGTTATGCAGATTTGTCTATTGGAGCACTCATCAAGCATCAACAAAGTGGTTCACTCTTCATCACACATCAAGGTTGCATCATTGGAGTTGGGAAAGGGCCAATTTTCACATCAAATTGACACCAATTCCCTTATGGGATCATGAGTTTTCTAGTTTAATTAGGATTCAATCTCCATTTTATTGTTTTCTCATTGTGGTCTTCATCTATTTTCCTAATTTAAACTTTGTGAATGGATTTCATGGAGAATCCTTGTTCTTGCTTGCATTCTCTAATCTAATGTGTTTGTTATTATTGTTTTTCAGGTATTAGAATTGGGGTTCACACATTTGAACTAGAAGGAGGGCCTATCGGAAGATCAAATCATGTTTTATGAGAAAATTCCATGGTTTTTGATGTTTTTGGTGTTTATAGCAAACAAAACCGCTCATAGTCCAGCGTCGCCATACAAAACCGCTCAAAAATTTAAACTGCACCACTGGAATCAAACTGCACCGCTCAAAAATCAAACTACACACCACTGGAGTCTCCAGCATCACCATATAGCACTGCTACAAAATCAAACAAAGCCGCCATCACAAACATAACCGCTTGAATTTCTTTCTTTTTTATGCAAACTTAAAATGGCCATATCTTGGTCATTTTTTGGTCTTTTTCGAAGCTTTTTTTTTTAAAATGAGGTATAATTTCATAAGCTATCCAATGGTGTAGGTTATTATCAATTTTTATAGAGTTAATATTTTCAAATTTTCACTTAATGTCAAATCATAATGAAACTTGGTCTAACTTTTAGGGTTTTTATGCTTACTCGTCTATCTAACCATCATATCTTCTTGTTTCTTGATTTAATTTGACATTTGGAGCTTTTTTTGTAGGTTTTGAAGGATAAGGTAGCATGGAAGTTAAAGAAAAAACATTATCACATCATTGTAATAAGTGTTTTTAAACACTTTGGGAAGAAATTATAATCCCTCTTCTAAGGATTTGCTATCTTTCAAGCTTTTAGAATCTACTAATTTCATTTGGGCTCTAAAAAGAATCTTTCAAATTTCACTACAAGGGGTTTAAAATGAACATTAGGTCTCAAATCTACTAAAGTTTGTTTTTGGGATTAAAAATTGAACAAAACAACTCTCATTTGTCGTTTGGTGCTTTAAAAAGAACTCACAATTTCTTTTTGGACTTAAAATGAACAAGTGCAACTTTGTTTTGTGATTGCTTACTTAAACTAACATCATCAAAAAAGGACGTATGTGCTTCTCTCGCACTTTATAGCGATCTTGAGAATCAAAAGGCCTTTTTTATGATCTTAGGTTGAGATAAAGTAATCACCTCCACACTTTATTTTGGGAAATAAAATTGAACAAAGCTTGCGAGTGTGCGTTAGGTATATCGTGTGGGTTCTCCCTTTGTTTCTAAATGAAGGTCGATCGAACTACGGATGTTCTTGCTCGCTATTGTTTACCTTTAGAGGGGTTTGCTTAAGAGACACATCCGAAAGGAGAACTCGAAGGTGACTCCAACATGTTTTTCATTCAGGCCGGTATATAAATGGATAAGACTAAACTGTCAAGTCCTCATGGTATGTAGGCCTTATCCGTACAGTGTCTTTTAGAACGGGGTACTACCGTAAAAAGTATAAGATCCCCTAGTAGGATTGATGAAAGCCTTTAGTGGATTGTTGGATGCTCGCAAGATGCCATGTCCTCGATGTCTCATCATTAAGAACCTTGTTTGTAGTAACCAACCAGTCCATCCAATGAGTTTATCAAAGTGGTGCATTGGAACTTAGATTCCAAGAAGTTACTTGCCATGTCCGATCTTGGTTAAAGTATAGAGGTTAAGACTTCATTCTTAACATACCTTTATACTCTTTCCTTGGTTGCATGTAAAATAATCTCTTCTACTATGAAGGGCATGAGGCAAGCCCACCAAGAAAAACGTACCAATTGAGCTAGGATGTTATATTGCTTGTGAGTCAAAACACTTTGCTTGTTCGAAAAAATTTGGAAACAAACACTTAACATCATCATCAAAATTTCAAACCCCTTAGAGAAAATACCTTTTACAAAACCCAAGAACTATTGCTTACCCTAGGGATTATGTTCTTAGAGGTTTCTAAGCAATTGGGTTGACATCTTAATTTGCTTCTACCAAGGTAAACATTAGGCAACCATTGCCTTGATTTCCTTGAATTCCACATAGCAATTTGTGGGATAAAAATAAGTTGGGACATTGGATGTTTAGTTTGAAAATCTAATCAAGAAAGTGTTCGTGGTAAAATCAATTCACTAATCAAGATGAAATCAATTGAACCCCACACATGTGGTTGTGTATCTTTTATCTTATGGTCTTTTGAGCAAACATTGATCTTTTGGTTTGAAGGGAAAAGCATTTTCTTCAAAACCTTGGCCTTGTAAACATGTCCTTCTTAGGTTCATTTAGGATCAAAATCAAACACTTCATCCATCTCAAACATTTATCATCCCATCCCACAAGCAACTTTAGAGCTTTGGAAACATCATTCAAGACTTGGGTAAATCATCAAAATCAAAATCACCTTGTTTAGTTAGGAGTATGGGAATGCATCCTTTTTCATACCTCTAGTTAAATTAGCACCCCTTTGAACAAGTACATCCTAAGATAACATCTAACATCTTAGGGTTTACAAGTTCATTATCCAACTCAAACAATCAAAATCAAGCCCTAAGTCTAGCATTGATACAAAGTCCCTAAACATTCAACACTCAGATCATTCACCCCTTTTCATCCTTCATCTCATCATTGGTCCTAAACACCTTAGAGGTCACTTTTACAGCAAGGTCAAAACATGAGAGGAACATGGAATATAAACTTGATCCATACATTATGAGTAATCCAAGTCAACCAAACTATCAAAGCCTTACAATGCCAATTGATTTTCAAAACTTGCATTTATACAATCCATACATGGGATCATTATCTCCTACAAACCTCAATGGTACAACAAATGTGAGTTTTCCTAGTCAAAATTTTGGAACACCTTTCCTGATGGTAGATTTAAATCCAAGTCCAAACCTACAAATCTATCAACCAAACACTCAATGCATGAGCCTTCAAACAAACATCATCCCATCAAATTCCTACATGCCAAATGTGAATGTACCAAGTACAACTTTACAAAACATGAACATTTTGAATCCAAACTTGGTAAATTTTGGGATGGATATGTTTGCAAATCATACGAATATTGTTCAAAGTCCAAACAAGATGTTAACGACTCCAAGTCAAGGTAACACCATGCAAAATCAAGGTTACCTAAATCAAGGCAATGTGATTCCCAACATCAACAATGTTCAATTTCAACCCATAATGCCAAATTTGAACATCATCCCAAGTTAGAACATTGACCAAAATCAATTTTTCCATGATCCCATGCAAACACCACAAGTATACATCCCAAATCTAATTGAACAAAAGCCAAATCAAGGGATTCAAATTCAAAATCAAAATCAAATTTCGCTAGAGAAACTTGCTTCACATGCCAAACTAATTGAATTATTGAGCCAAGAGATATCTTCACTCCAAAATCAATAAACTCTTCCATTGGTTAAACCATGTCATCAAAGCGTTGAGTTGTGTCCACAACCGCATCAAGAACAAAATCTCCAATTTCAAGAGGTTAGATATCAAGATCAACATCAATAACAAACCCAATTACCCCATCTCAAAGATCAATCACCACATTTTAAAGATCAATCACCACATCTCCAAAATCAACCACCACAAGGTCAATTCAAAGTGCAATTCTCACAAAGTAACAAATGAAAATACACACCACTTGGGAGACCAATCAAATCAGTCCTGTGACAATTGGTACAAGAAAATCTCATCAAGCTCCCCATCTATGGGAGCTATTAGGAACCCCTAGTTAAACTACCAGGGTATAACGAGGAGCACCATTGTGATTTCCACAAAAAAAAGGGACACACAACATCAAGTTGTATTCGACTCAAAAATATCATCCAAGACCTTATTGATCAAAAGATAATCACTATTGGGGACAATGATCAAGATCTATCCATCAATGAGCACCTTGAAGATGTCCACCTCATCCAATGATCAAATTAACATACATCAAGAATCACTTTTCAATCATGATCAAAATCCACAACAATACCCAACAATGATCCAATTCAAGAAATGTCAACATCATTTGACCCTATGGTTGAAGACATTGAAAATCCCTCCACCTCAATTGTTGAAAACAATGATCAAAATCTCTCCATCAATGAGCACCTTGAAGATGTTTTCACCCCATCTGATGATCAACTCACCATACATCAAGAGCCACTTTTTAGTGATCTATTTCAAGGAGTGTTGGAATTATTTGATCCCATGGACATAATCTACGATCCATCAACCAATGATCAAATTGAAAATTTATCTACATTTCCTTATGAGTTGGAGGGCATATCTCAAGAATTTATTCCAAAACATGATCAAAATCTTTCACCAAGGTCTAGCAATGGTCCTTTCCAAGACATATTGACATCCTTCGACCTCATGGTTACAGATACTGAAGGAATGCTGAACTCGACACTTGAGGATATTGAACCACTTACCATGTCTAATGACAACATCCAAGAACCCTTTGTAAGCAATCCATCCTTTGAAACTAACCCATGTCAAGAACTTGATCCAAAGCATGTCGAAAGAAACTCCAAAATCATTCAAGATCAAGAATTTTTATCTTCAAGATACTACAATAATCTAATGGTAACTCTCCTATCTATGCAAGATGATCATATCCATGTAGCACATACTCCTATGTCTACCCATGAGATGATTTCTATAGATGGACACGTAGATGATCTTCATTCAGAACAGGATTCCTTTACTCCTGATATTATTACACAAAAAGAGCAAGTTATTGATTCCTATAGCCAAACAGAGTTGTCAACATCAGGATCAGATATATCCAAAATCTAGACTGTAGAAATCATGTATGAAGATATCCAACATTATCCACTCAAGGAAACCAATCAGATAGAACAGGATGTTCTAGAGTCAACAGAGCATCCAATCAAAATAACATCATCTACGGTGGTCATTTATCAGAGAATGCATTCTAAATAGGAACTCTCAAAACAAGCAGAATCAAAGCATGAAGGTACTACTTCCACAATACTAGGGGAAAGTTCGTCTCAAGAAAACGTCAACATGGGGAGCACAAAGAGTCCTTATGATGAAACTGATGCCAATACTACAACTAGCCACATCATGAATCTTCATCCACCCATCAACCCATCCATGAATTGGGACCAACATCAAAAGAAAGATTTGAATCAAAGCACAAGGAATGTTATTACAGTAGAAGAAGCAAAGAATAATAATGGACAAATCAAATACACATGGATACCAAAGAATACAAAGAAAGATTATCCCTATCAAACTCCATTAGTCAAAGAAACTATGGGGAAAAATAAAAAAGGGAAAATTATCCATCAAAGATGTCCACAAAAGCAAAAGCAGGCTTTTCAAGTGACATAAAAAGGTATATCAAGCAGTTTGTCCTAATTCCACGCACACTTCTGTATCCACCCATCATTGCTCATCTTCCCAAGTTTGGAGAGTCAAAGGTTCCAAACTGTCAACCAATCCATCTCCTATCCCTAAAAACACTCCATCCACACCTCCACTCATGATATCCAATTCTCAAATTGACCATGTATTGGCAACAACCCTTCACCGTAAGGATTCCAAAGGCACTCTATCGCGATGTGCGCACAGAGACAGAGTTAACCCTGGTATCAATAAAGCAGATCAAGAATCCCAAAAGTTGCATTCAAGTGCACGTATCTTAGCAAAGAAACTTCTTCAAGTAGACTATCGATGGCACATCATGACATAAGCATCTACATCAGTGACACCTTGTGATTTGACATGAGCTTAAAATCTTTCAGAAAAATCAAAAAAAGAAAAAATTAGAAAAAAGATTTAAAACAGTAAAGAAAAAAATTATCCTCTAGTGAAAACCACTTCAGTGGCACTTTGGGCAGGTACCATGATGAAAACCTGGCAAACAGGCGTCATGTGTAGAATCGAGCATCTACGTGCACTAGTTCAGGTGAAAGCATCTTATCCCATCCATAATAAATCCAACATTTCATCCATTTTATCCATAATAAATCCATCCATCCATAAACCATTTATCCAATCCATTTTCATCCATCTGCATACATAGTCCAAGTTATCTTGATCTTGATGAAATTTTGGTGTACACTTTATGCTTGCTTATGGTAAACATCTTGACATGGGTCATTTTCATTGATCCTATCCTATGCAGCATTATCTGAGCCATGAAGCATTATCCAAATGAGCATTCTTTATCTGAACAACTTATCTTATCACAAGATAATCCATACCCCTCCATCCATACACCTATCCAAGCATCCACCCCATGATATTCAATACATTGCTAGACACTGGGGGCACATATTTACATCTTGCTTCGAGAATAAATCTTGGTATATATCCTCCAACTTATGTGGTGATCTGAACATTGGAAAATGTGAAATCAAATTGGTCCACCACTTGTGAGCAAAAAAAAAAAATCACTAGCCCATGGCACATTTGACTAGAAGACATTCCTTATCAAGCTTCATCTTTCATTGAACATCAACCAATATCAGTTGTATCTAATTTTCACTTCAAATGTCACATCAAATCATCCACAACAACTTTTGTTCCAAACCAAGCTTCATCAATCCTAATCAATCAAATCCAATAAAAAAATCATCTCGGGATATCCTTGTGTTGCTTAACACTATCCTTGCATTATTGTGTATCCTCAACAATGTTATCATCATCAATCCCTCACCATCTTGGGATATCCATCCTAATCCTTGTGTTGTGTAACACTATCCTTGCATTGTTGTGCATCCTCGACAATGTTATGATCATCAATCCATCGATCTGATCAATCAACCTTAGCTTGTTTTTCAATAAAATCCCCAACAGAGCACTGATATCATCACACACATCCATATCCAAATCGTCAAAATCATGCGAAAAATCCAAAAAAAATCAAAACATATCAAAAATCCAAAAACACTCAAAAAATCCCAAAAACAGATCAAAAGCATAGTTATCCGAACTACGTCGTTTCTGAGCTTAAACGTAGGCAAGGCTAATCTTTGATTAGCCCCCCGACATCAAAATCCAAAAATTAAAAATTAAAAAAATCCAAAAACATTCACAAAATCTCAGAAAACTCCAAAAACATTGGAAAATTGGAAAATCAAAACATTTGTAAAATCTTGAAAATACCAAAAACAGCCTCAAAACATGTCAAAACTCCAAAAATATCCAAAAATTTGAAAAAATCCATCTGTCTCATCTCGCTTTCACCTGCGATAATGAATCATCCATAATAAACTAATCGTCACTCATCCTTTGGCAAAACAAACAGAAACAACCACAACAATCAGCAAAAAAAAGAAGCAAACTTCAAACACAAAATCAAAATCGAAGCAACAAACCGTTAAACGCAAAATCAAACTCTTGATCATTTTCAAACAAGTTAGTCAACCTTATATCAACAACCTATCAATCAACTTATCAAACCATCATCATCCTATACAATGCATGTCCTAGGATATATCATTCTGACAATGGGCATCATTTTGGATATCACTTTGGATTCTTATCCTATCAAAACACATCCCTTTGGCTATAGGTATGAAGAACATTGACTTGTTTGTTTACTTGATCTTTTCTTTTGATTTATCTCATTGCGCTCATTCCAATGACCTCTCCATGATGTCTAATCAAAACGAGTTAGAGAGAAAGGAATGGGGCAACGATCATTATCTTTTGTTTTCTGTGCTTGTTGGACATTCTTGTAAAATAACCTTGGCGAATACTTGCTTTGTTAGGTGCATCCTAGCAAGGTTTTTGTATGTCAGGTGTGAACAAGAATACTCCTATCTATTTGTTGAGTCAAATTCCATCACACTAGGTGCAATGCCATCTTGGTTCTTTATACCTTGATGCATTGTGCCTATGAGTGTTATCAAACATAAGGTAATTGGCCCTTTTAAAATCCCAACTCCTCAGTAAGCAAATAATAATCATCATCATCATCATCATCATCATCATCATCATCATCATCATCATCATCATCATCATCATCATCATCATTATCATCATCTCTAATAAAGTTGTCTTGTTGGTGTCTCTTGTCATCATCTTATTTTCTTCTTACCTACCTTCATGCTAACATGGTACCATGACAATTAATCATAAATTATCATCATTGCATCTATCTTGCATCCACAAACTGTCAGCATACTGTATAATGAATATCATATCATATAGAAAGCATTAATCATACCACATGCATTCATCCCCATCATTGCATAATATAGATTGGTTATTCTAAACATCTCATAAACCATACATATATCACCCATACACATAATCATAAAAGCATCATCATATCATATCATGTGCATCCATATCATCCATGCATCATCATATCATCCATTACATATAAACATCATAATCATCTCATTTATATCATCAATAATGTAACTATCCCTGGTACAAATCAGGATCAAGTGGGTGTAATATATCAAAATAGGCATGAGGCTACCCATGGTTGATGACTGTCTACATCATCAAATCTGTCTACATCAAATATTTGAGTTGAATTGATCTTGAACCTCTTTGTCGAGAGATCGACCCTCAAATCAAACCTCTTCACTCGATCTCTCGAGGGGGCAATATACCGGTGTAATTCTTCATTCACTGGGGCAATAGTGGGGCATTCGAAAAAATTAGAGAATTTTTGAATTTTAATCAAGACATTTTATTCTTTGAACCAACCCAACAAGTAGGTTGCTTCAAAGAGAGGCAAAATGTAGACACGTAAAATGTACATGCACTCGATCCTGATCTACTAACATCGCTTCATTTTGAATTATCCCTCTATCTAACCATTTAATCAAATAGCCTTATTTGATTAAATTCATCATAATTTCCTTTTAATTAAATAAATCCCTCGATTTAATTAAATCATTGTCTCTGTGTAATTAGCTAGGTCATTTCATCTTCCTATCTTTATTTAATTAAATAATCCATATTATTTGATTAAATTTCTAAAGTTCATCTAATTAAATTAAATAAATCAAACATTTATCTAATTTAATCTAACATCACCTTTGGTTAAATAAATAAAAAATATTTATTTAACTAAGTCTAAATCATTCTCTTCTCATTTTGAGTTATTTAAATCCTAAAATCTAAGTCAAAATGGTCAAATCAGCTAAATCTCCTTTAAATTAATCAAATCATGATTAATCTTAGTCTTAATCCATCAAATCCTCTAGATTTTGCAACTTGCACATGAAAATAGATTTAATTGATTTATTAAATCTCTATTTTCCTCAACAAGGTATCTTTTGGGAATATTCTCCAAGTTTGAATTCAAAATCCAAGTTGACATGTACATCCAACAAGGCATTAACTCCATCTTACATGTCCTTTGCCATGAGCCAAGTGGCCTTCAATGCATTCTTTCTTCCCTCTTGCATGTCATTTCAACAATTTCAAAATTCAAAAATAAGCATTTATTGGCACAATCCTCAAAACTTGCACATCCTCCATCCACTCGTAGGTTGACAAGTGGCATCTTGCCATTGGATGAATGTTAGTCCCACATTGCTCTATTTTGGACATTCATCCATCTTGGAATTCTATAAATAAAGAGCTCATCTCCTCATTTCATCATCCACAATTTGAGTAAACTTACCATGCTCAAATCATTAGCAATTCTCATACATTATCATTGAATCTTAGCTAGGTTATGCAGATTTGTCTATTGGAGCACTCATCAAGCATCAACAAAGTGGATCACTCTTCATCACACATCAAGGTTGCATCATTGGAGTTGGGAAAGGGCCAGTTTTCACATCAAATTGGCACCAATTCCCCCATGGGATCAAGACTTTGCATTGTCTTGAATAGGATTTAGCTTGCTTTATTGCTCTTTCATTTCATTCTTGTCTCATTTCCTATTTTAAACTTTGCTAATGGATTTCATGGGGAATCCTTGTTCTTACTTGCATTTGATGTCCTAATGTATTCATTTGTTGTGTTTTGTAGTTATTAGGATTAGGGTTCTACAAATTACAATACCACTTAGTTTGATGGGCAACTTGGAGGGTTTCAAAGACTAACCCTCAGTTTTCTTTTCTAGTTCAACATATTATCTTTCAAAGTTGTCAATTATTGCGTTCATCCTTCTAATAGAATCCTTTTCTTCAACATGGAATCCTTGGAATCCACTATCCCTTTTCTTCTTCTTCTCCTCAAGCCTCTTTATGACTTCCCACTTCCTCTACCTCTAAAAAAATTCATCAATTGTAAAGCAATTTCTTATTACATCTTCATAATCCATTACACGGGTAATCCTAGCTTTAGTGAGAACTGTCTGATTTATAAAATTAATATGCCCTTCAGGATGAAAGACCCTTTGTCCTTGTGACTTCAATGAATACCGCATCTTCAAAGAGTTTTGTAGTTCTTCAAGAGTGTTAGACCCTACAGATAGACCCTCACATTCAGTTAGGTCAGGGAGGAATGTCCCCTTTTTCTGTCTTTTCATAACATCCTACTCCATCCATAACGTTTTCCACATAAATTCTAAAAATGCAATTTGAATAGAAACAAATTTAGGTAAAACATGTGGGGCTTGAGGACACCCATAGACCATTATTACTATTTGGTCTGCTAAGAAGAACCAATCATCAAAATTGTGAGTGTGTCCTTGCTTTGGATTCATTGTTAAAGGTCTTAATACTTCCATGATTTTATTAGACAATCTTGGTGAAATATGACCAAGAGCGTCCATGACCTTTACTACAAAATAATCATGAAATATTACATAATCACTATTTTTACATCTACTATCCAAGATGTAACACCTATTTTTTACAGGCAACCTATTCCCTTCATCATCAGTCATTCCCAAACACATTCTTTTAGTCCATTTGTTTTTGTTTTGGTACAATATTAAATGACACAACAAAGAGTATTTCCTAAAAGTGATGGGAGCTAAGTTCTCTCTTGCAAAAATCCCTCATGTAGCCCTTTCTCAATTTTAGTAGCAAAGTCATACTCAATGTTGACTTTGGGAGTTTGTATCCTCATTGCCATCATTATGAGATATGTTGGAATCCTCTCTTGAGCATCTATTCCAAGCACTTGGCACAAAGCAAAATAAGTTCTTTTGAAATATACTTGGAAGTCTTCTATGAAAAATGACTCATTTTGGGAGGGGGAGATAGGTATCCTCCTATTTTTCACACCCTTTTTCATGTGTAAAGGAAGTTCATCACTCTAGTAGGTTTTTCTCAATCTCCTATAATTCTCCTCACTTATGTACAAGTTGATCTTAGTTATAGCTTGCTTGTTTAACATAAAACACTCTATAATTGCTTCTTTATTCAGCACCACTAATGGTGAACCATCTGACATTCTTATAGTCATAGTAGTCAGGTGATAATATTGTGCCAATACTTTAATAAACTCAACATCTACGAAGACATTTGGGACTATCAATTTGGCCAAATCTAAGGTCCAAGGATTTGAAACTAGAACCTTCTCAACCCTTTTTCATAGAAGTACCAAAACAAATCCCACCCTGAGATAGGGATAATTTGGTCTCTACATCCATGGGTCGTATCTTTAAACACCTTTTTGAATCCTTTGTCTACAAAATTAGGTAACACATCTAGAATGGATTGATGTAGGGACCTCTTCTTTGATTTAGAAACTGTGGACTCTTCCTTTTTACTTGCAAGTTGACTTCTTTTGGGTGGTGTGATGAAGAATTCACTCTTACTTTATTTTCTAGGTGTCTACTTGTAGAAGAAAATTCAATTCTTATACATTTTCTACAGAGGGTTTCTATGAACTTACCCGGCGAAATAATAGTTGCAGAGTTTTCCCGCTTGAACTCCATTGCCTCTGGTATGCTGAGCTTTGTGAATGATTTCCAAAATGTCGTCGAGTCCCAAGTAATATTTACTGTTAAGCTCAGCCACCTCGCTATTAATGTCAATTCATGCAAAATATTTCAAAATCTTCCCATATTTTGAGTTTGAATACATGTTGATCTTGGAAAATTGAATGGTGTATTCATTTAATGCTTAACAACTTGTATCATAGTACTGCTCTGTCATTTAAAGACTGTTGCGGGGTAGCACTAGCTGTGCTGCCACCCCACGCACACCCCTTTGGACTCCCACAAGATGAAAGGCTAATTCTAGTGGTAGAGTGATTGTTCACCACCATACAACACTGCCATATCAAGACTATTGCGGGGTAGTGGTAGCAGTACCACCACCTCGTGCACACCCCTTTGGACTCCTGTAGGATGGCGGGTTAATTCTAGTAGTTGAGTGACTATTCACTACCATACTGCTCTATCATATGAAGACCAGTGCAAGGCAGTAGTAACAGTATTTCCACCCCTCGCACACCCCTTTAGACTCTTGCAAGACAATAGGTTAATTCTAGTAGTTGAGTGATTGTTCACCGCCATACCACAGTGTACCACCACCCCACGGTATTCATATTTGGTTGCTATGGTATTGTGGTAAGCATTTGTACATTGACCTATATGTCCCGCCATCCTATGCATACCTCTATTGACTACTGTGGTAGTGTGGTATTGGATTTTATTATGAATGTAGTATTTTAGAGATCATTTTATTGAAAAGATTGAATAATTTTCTAATTTTGTAGTCTCTCGGTTTTAGTTTTCAATTTTAGTCAAAACTAAGAGATCATTTCTTTGTTTGTAATGAGGAGGCTTAGCACACCTAATGTTAAGATATCTACATGTATTATTAAATCACAAATTTTCATTATATGTTTGCATCTAGAAAACATATAGGACATACAAGAAATTATATTCTAACTAAACAAAATTAATTTCAATTTTTCAACCAAAGTAAGAAAACGAAGAAGAATGATTGAACCTAACTTTAAATGCACTTCAAATCAACAATGAACATCTCAGGTTTTGTATACAATGTACCAACAGAATAATGGTGGTTACATTTAGAAATGTATCAGTAAAACAATAGTGAATAAGCATCCTTATACTCAGATCTTTATTACACCCAATAATAAATTACACCATACATATAACCAAAGTTTAGGTGACAAGATAACCTCTTAAGGTGACAAAACATCATCATAATCATCTACATTTCCAACAAGATCAAAATATCAATCATTCATGTCTGCATCTACTTGATTTTCTTCCTCATCCTCATCTATAACATGCAATGCATTATATCTCCTGATCTCTTCATTGGTAATAAAAATGTATTCTTCAAACACTCCATCATCATCTTCATCCACTTCGTTGAATGTTTCTTGTAAATTAACATATTGCCCATCAGACATCATATCAACAACTTCCATAATTTTTTATTTTGAATGAGACTTTGTTTGAATGACATATGACCATCCTGGGCTTCTTACATCATCAATTAAAAATGATTGGTTAATTTGAAGAGGGGAAACATATGGCTCTTCCGCCTCTAATAAAAATTGTCTTCTATTTGCGCGTACAAATCCATACTCATCAAATTGTACTACAGATGGTCGGATCCACTTACATTTTAATAATATAGGATTATTTTCACCATAGTCCACTAGAATAATTTGTTGGATGAATCCAACATAAAATTTCTTCTCAGTTTGATGAAGAAATTCAACACTAACAACACAATCACAATTTATCTTTCCTTTGTCTATTTCTTCCACTCTTAAATGACTACCATAGGCCCACATTCCACTGAACCGCGTAGCCCATAAATGTGGAGATTGTGAAAGCTCACTTTCCTCCATTGTTATATCTTGACCTTCTTCTTTTACATCACTAACTACATTAGCAATCCATTCTTCAAATTTTGGAAAAGAATTACCTTCAATCAAATCAACATGATGTATGCACCTCTGAGGTTGATGTTTCATCCAACCTTGATTATCTTCTTCATATTTTCTACATAGAATATTAATGTACAAATAGTAAGATTGATAATATAAATGTGTAAATGCAATTGAGTAAATAAATTATTGTGTAATTTGTTTTTACCTTTGCCACTTATCGAATGAATATTTGTTTTGAAGAATATAGACATGTATCAAACTTCTTTCTTGATGTGATAGCTTGAAGCGACATCCAATGCCTTCTAATACTTCACCTACAACTATGTCTTCTTTGTCATGTCGTCCCATACATGCCAATTGACATTTTTAAAATCCTTCATATATTTTGTGCAAAATCCCGTGGCCTCTTGCATTGAATATCCCTCAGACATGTTGCCTTCTAGTTTTTCCCTAGTACTAACAATTTTTTTCAAAACCTTCATATATTGTTCTGTATGATACATCCCTCTTGTTCTTATCGGGCCACAATGCTTTAGTTCATATTGTAGATGCATCAAAAGATGTATAGAAATGTTAAATATTGTTGATGGAAATTCCCATTCCAATAGACAAAGGACTTCAACAACCTCCTTTCTCAAACTATCAAAGTTCAAAGGATCTAATACATGTAAACTCATTCTCTTTAATATTAGGCCCAACCTTATAATTGAAAATCTTGGCCCCTTTTCCAACCTTAATATATTTACCACAATAGGTAAAATATTCTCCATTATGACATGATAGTCATGGGTCTTGAGGCCTCTTAAGCCATTAATGTCAGTTTGGCTTCTAATACTACTGCTTACATATCCAATGGGAAAGCGAGTCTGAGACATCAACTATAAGGATTGTGCATGTTGTTCCTTTGTCCAAACATAAGGAACACTAGGTTTTCTATATTTTTCATCATCATATTTTTCAACCCAAAGATTTCGACAAATCTTTCGTTATCAAAAGTCTTCACGTGATGAAAAAGTATCAAAATCACCAAAAGGAGTTTCTATAATAGCATAGGCTATATTTTTCTCAGTATGCATAAAGTCAACAGTACGCCTAATGGCTATATCCTTAAAATATGGAAACTTATAGAATATGTACAACCTTTTTACACTACTTTCATTGCATGGATCATATCTACTACCTGCAATCCCATCATTTTCAATAAATAACATTATTTTTTGTCCATTATCAACAATGTAATCACCTATTATTAGCAATGGTTCTTCATGATTCTATTCTTGACCATTCAACCGTTTTTTTTGTCGACAATATGGATGATCCATTTTATGGTAAGCATGATGTCCACAATCAATACACTTACACAAACTTCTTGAGTGCCTCACAAAATCCTTAAAGTTTCAAGCAAGACATCCATGGCATCCATGAACACTGAGACTAGAAAATGTGTCATATGCAGGAAGATCATGAATCATAAACAATAAGGAAGCTCTTAAAGTGAATTTGATTGAATGACCATCCCTTAAAGAGTGAATTGCTTCAATTCATTTCCACAATTCCATTAGCTCATCATATAATGGCTCTAGATAAGCATCAATTGTATCTGAAGTCACACTTTTCTTTCCTGGTATAATCAATGATAACATTAATAAAAATGGTTTAGTTGCTAACCATGGAGGAAAGTTATAATTTATTAAAAAAAATGGCCAAGTTGACCACTTATTACTTTGATATGAGAATGGGTTCACCCCATCTAGAGCCAAATCTAACCTTATATTAGGAGGATCTTGAGAAAAATCAGGCCATCTGTTATCAAATTCCATCCATGTCTTACAATCAGGCACATGTCATTGTTTTCCATCAGTGCTCTTGTTTTGGGCATGCCATTACATAAGTTTAGCAATGTCTCTGCATCTATACATTCAGAGTAATCGTGGGATTACCAGAAAGTGGCGAAGAACCTTTCTGGGAACCACAACTGATTTCAACCCTTCTCTATACCTTGCTTTATGACATTTCATACATTCACTCTCACTTGCAAGATTCTTGCAAAATAATACAAAACCATTCACACATGTGCAGATGTTTTTATACCTTAAGCCTAGCTTAGTGATTTCCTTTCTACATTGACTTCATTTTGTTGGCAATGTGGAGTTAGGTGGTAACAACAAACTTAATAATGCCAATAATTGATCTACACTCTCATTTTTCCAATCAAACATCACTTGCAAGTTAAGAATTTGAAGTATTGTTGTCAAACAACTTAACCTACAATTAGCATACAAAGGCTTTGAAGCATCCTCCATCAACTTGGCCCAATCATTGTTTAGACCCTCATTGAACATTCTATCAACTTCAAACCCTTCATCTAACATTGATGCCTCTTCATCTATGTTTGGTGCCACTTAATCTATGTTTGGTTCTGCTTCATCTATGTTTGTTTCCTCTTCATCTCTCACACTCTTCCATTCTATCATATCTTCATAATAATTGACATTCCAAGGGCCTATACCACTATGCCCATATCTTATCATATGTTGACAAATTTGACTTCTTTTTTTCACCTTTCCACCAAGAAAATCATTATATGGACATGGATATTTGTCTGTCACTCTCATCAGCTATTCTCTCATCAAATGCATGGTATTTCAACCTTTGAGGTTGATTCATCTGTAATGTTCTACACATAGCAACAAAAAATTGTATACTAAGAGACAAAAACTAATTTTTTAATTGAAAGGAATTTCCATAGCAATAGAGTTATAGAGAGAAAATAAAATAGAGAGTTTAACTAATGAATTGTAAAAAATAGATTTTTGTAGTTTATATTCAAATTGTTGATTACATTGCATTGCATGCATCTTTCAAACTCAAAGCATTACTTCACATTGCATAGCTAATATCTAGATGTTGATAGATGAAAAAATTTCAATTACAATATAGTTTTTAGAACGTCAACCTAAGCAATTATGCAATTACTTGACATTGTATAACTAATAACTAGAATCATTTTCCAATTGCATTTGCTTGTTATGGAATTCCATGAGACCACCTTTCTTTGAGGAATTTTGTCAAAAAGTTCACTGCCTTGTCTATGCTACCACATTTTTCATACATGTCTACCAAAGCATTTTATCAAATAGTTCACTACCTTGTTGCTATGGCTAAAATCATCAAACAAGTGCTTTCGAACAAGCTAATGATGCTTGGAAAAAATCTATCAAATAGATAAGACAGTGAACTAGTTGAAAAAATGCCTCAAAGAAACATGGTCTCATGGTGATGGAATTCCATGAAAATCCATAAAAATTCACTTGTCATGGAATTCTTCATGGAATTCCATCACCATGAGACCACATATATTTGAGTCATTTTTTCCAAACTTCATTCCCTTTTCTATGCTACCACATTTTTCATACATGTCTACCAAAGCATTTTATGTAACAATTCGCTGCCTTGCTACTATGGCTAAGACCCTAAAATAGGTGATTTCAAAAAATCTATGGGTGCTTGGAAAAAATCTATCAAAGCATAATAGTAAGCAACAAGCTATCGTCTCATGTTTTTTTTTGGCATGAAAATCAACGTGATTTTATTTGCATTTCTTTGCAGGTTTTAAATGCATTTTTTTGGCAATTTTTCTATTTGAAATGGGGAAAAATATTTGTGGTTAGTTTTCTGCACTTTTTAATTGTACGATTCTCACAGTTAGTGAATAAGGTAGTGTTCATGAAGGAATGGAAAATATGCATAGAGCCTTTCAATTATACCCGTACTGTGCAATGGCATTGAATCATTTTGTAAACCATTTTTTCTTCACAGGGCAACATTTTATTGTGGAACAGTTGACTGAGATAACTCTTGTTTCAACTAACCACCCTCTCATGAAATATCATTCATATTATAATCTTGCATGATCTTATCATAATAAAGGTGATTATGACACCACTTTTCAAGGAAAGCCAAGGGCCACATGATTTGGTAGATAGGTTTAATTGAAGCTAGGAGATCTTAAGAATTATCTCTCAAATTTTGAAAAGGTTTTGGAGGTCCACCCTGAGAATTGTGAGAGCTTAAAAATTTTAGGCCATATATATGCTCAACAACGATAGGCAGAGAAGGCTTTGGAAATTTTAAGAAAGGAAACTCGCATAGATCCACATGATGCCCATGCATTTATCAAGATGAGTGAGTTATTAATATCGTCAGACCTCGGTGCAACCTTAGATTCTCTTAAGACACCAAAGTCTCTTTTAAAGAAGAGAAAAGAAGAAGTACCCATTCAAGTGTTAAACAATATTGGGGTTCGTCATTTTGAGCGTGATGAACTAGAGTTGGCTCAACAAACTTTTATGGAGGTATTGGGAAATGATTTTCTACCTCTACATAAATATCTGTGGTCAGTTTTGTGCATTTTTTACTTGTAGGATTATCACAATTTATGAAAAAGATAGTGTTCATGAAGGAACGAAAAAGATGCGTAGAGCCTTTGAATTATACCCATACTCTGCAATGACATTGAATCATTTAGCAAACCATTTTTTCTTCACTACAAGGCAATATTTTCTTTTCAAATAGTTGACTGAGACAACTCTTGTTTCAACTAACCACCCTCTCATGAAATCTCATTCATATTATATTCTTGCGCGATCTTATCATAGTAAAGGTGATTATGACACCACTTGTCAAGGAAATCCAGAGGCCACAAGATTTTGTGGATAGGTTCAATTGAAGCTGGGAGATCTTAAGAGTTCTCTCTCAAATTTTGAAAAGGTTTTGGAGGTCCACCGTGTGAACTGTGAGAGCTTAAAAGTTTTAGGCCATATATATGCTTAGCAAGGGCTAGCAGAGAAGGCTTTAGAAATTTAAGAAAGGAAACTCACATAGATCCACCTGATGCCCATGCATTTATCAAGATGGGTGAGTTATTAATATCATTAGACCCTAGTGCAGCCTTAGATTCTCTTAAGATGCCAAAGTATCTTCTGAAGAAGAGAAAAGAAGAAGTACCCATTCAATTGTTAAACAACATTGGGGTTCTTCATTTTGAGTGTGATGAACTAGAGTTGGCTCAACAAACTTTTATGGAGGCATTAGGAAATGATGTTCTGCCTCTACATAAATCTTTGTGGTCAGTTTTGTGCATTTTTTACTTGTAGGATTCTCACAGCTAGTGAAAAATGCAGTGTTTATGAAGGAATGGAAAAGATGCATAGAGCCTTTGAATTATACCTGTACTTTGTAATGGAATTGAATCATTTAGTAAACCATTTTTTCTTCACTGTAGGGCAACATTTTCTTGTGGAACAGTTGGCTGAGACAACTCTTGTTTCGATTGACCACCCTCATGAAATCTCATTCATATTATAATCTTGCATGATCTTATCATATTAAAGGTGATTATGACACCACTTGTCAAGGAAAGCCAGATGCTTCAGGATTTTGTGGATAGGTTCAATTGAAGCTAGGAGATCTTAAGAGTTCTCTCTCAAATTTTGAAAAGGTTTTGGAGGTCCACCCTAAGAATTGTGAGAGCTTAAAAGTTGTAGGCCATATATATGCTCAATAAGGGCTAACAAAGAAAGCATTGGAAACTTTAAGAAAGGAAACTCACATAGATCCACCTGATTCCCATGCATTTATCAAGATGGGTGAGTTATTAATATCGTCAGAACCCAGTGCAACCTTAGATTCTCTTAAGATGCCAAAGTCTCTTCTAAAGAAGAGAAGAGAATAAGTACCCATTCAATTGTTAAACAACATTGGGGTTCTTCATTTTGAGTGTGATGAACTAGAGTTGGCTCAACAAAATTTTATGGAGGAATTAGGAAATGATGTTCTTCCTCTACATAAATCTCTATGGTCAGTTTTGTGCATTTTTTACTTGTAGGATTCTCACAGTTAGTGAAAAAGGCAGTGTTTACGAAGGAATGGAAAAGATGCATAGAGCCTTTGAATTATACCTGTACTCTGTAATGGCATTGAATCATTTAGTAAACCATTTTTTCTTCACTGTAGGGCAACATTTTCTTGTGGAATAGTTGGTTGAGACAACTCTTGTTTCGACTGACCACCCTCTCATGAAATCTCATTCATATTATAATCTTGCATGATCTTATCATAGTAAAGATGATTATGAAACCACTTGTCAAGGAAAGCCAGATGCTTCAGGATTTTGTGGATAGGTTCAATTGAAGTTAGGAGATCTTAAGAGTTCTCTCTCAAATTTTGAAAAGGTTTTGGAGGTCCACCCTAAGAATTGTGAGAGCTTAAAAGTTGTAGGCCATATATATGCTCAACAAGGGCTAACAAAGAAGGCATTGGAAACTTTAAGAAAGGAAACTCACATAGATCCACCTGATGCCCATGCATTTATCAAGATGGGTGAGTTATTAATATCATCAGAACCTAGTGCAACCTTAGATTCTCTTAAGATGCCAAAGTCTCTTATAAAGAAGAGAAGAGAATAAGTACCCATTCAATTGTTAAACAACATTGGGGTTCTTCATTTTGAGTGTGATGAACTAGAGTTGGCTCAACAAAATTTTATGGAGGAATTAGGAAATGATGTTCTTCCTCTACATAAATCTCTATGGTCAGTTTTGTGCATTTTTTACTTGTAGGATTCTCACAGTTAGTGAAAAAGGCAGTGTTCATGAAGGATTGGAAAAGATACGTAGAGCCTTTGAATTATACCCATACTCTGCGATGGCATTGAATCATTTAGAAAACCAGTTTTCCTTCACTTCAAGGTAGCATTTTCTTGTGGAACAGTTGGCTGAGACAACTCTTGTTTTGACTAGCCACCCTCTCATGAAATCTCATATCTTGCATGATCTTATCATAGTAAAGGTGATTATGACACTTGTCAAGGAAAGCTAGAGGCCATAGGATTTTGTGGATAGGTTCAATTGAAGATGGGAGATCTTAAGAGTTCTCTCTCAAATTTTGAAAAGGTTTTGGAGGTCCACCCTGAGAATTGTGAGAGCTTAAAAGTTACAGGGCATATATATGCTTAGCAAGGCTGGCAGAGAAGGCATTGGAAATTTTGAGAAAGGAAACTCACATAGATCCACTCGATGCCCATGCATTTATCAAGATGGGTGAGTTATTAATATTGTCACAACCTAGTGCAACCTTAGATTCTCTTAAGATGCCAAAGTCTCTTCTGAAGAAGAGTAGAGAAGAAGTACCCATTCAATTATTAAACAACATTGGGGTTTTCATTTTGAGTTTGATGAACTAGAGTTGGCCCAAAAAACTTTTATGGAGGAATTAGGAAATGATGTTCTACCTCTACATAAATCTTTGTGCTCAGTTTTGTGTATTTTTTACTTTTAGGATTCTCATAGTTAGTGAAAAAGGTAGTGTTCATGAAGGAATGGTAAAGATGCATAGAGCCTTTGAATTATACCCATACTCTGTAATGGCATTGAATCATTTAGCAAACCATTTTTTCTTCACTTTAGGGCAACATTTTCTTGTGGAACAGTTGGTTGAGACAACTCTTGTTTTGACTGACCACCCTCTCATGAAATCTCATATCTTGCATGATCTTATCATAGTAAAGGTGATTGTGACACCACTTGTCAAGGAAATCCAAAGGCCATAGGATTTTGTGGATAGGTTCAATTGAAGCCGGGAGATCTTAAGAGTTCTCTCTCAAATTTTGAAAAGGTTTTGGAGGTCCACCTTGAGAATTGTGAGAGTTTAAAAGTTGTAGGCCATATATATGCTCAACAAGGGTTGGCAGAGAAGGCATTGGAAATTTTAAGAAAGGAAACTCACATAGATCCACTTGATTCTCATGCATTTATCAAGATGGGTGAGTTATTAATATTGTCAGAACCAAGTGCAACCTTAGATTCTCTTAAGATGCCAAAGTCTCTTCTAAATAAGAGCAAAGAAGAAGTACCCATTAAACTATTAAACAACATTGGGGTTCTTCATTTTGAGTGTGATGAACTAGAGTTGGCTCAACAAAATTTTATGGAGGCATTAGGAAATGGAATTTGGGTTGAATTCATAAATAAAAGCCCCAATGCTAATTCTACGGTTTTTCCTGTGCTCTTTAAGGATATGAAATTCTTCTATTGACTAGAAGAAGGTGGTGTTTCACTTGAGTTACCGTGGGATAAAGTCACAACACTATTTAATCTCACTAGGTTGTTTCAACAACTACATGATATTGAAAAAGAAAATCTTTTATACAGGATAATATTGTTCAAGTTTCCTAATTATTTGGATGCATATCTATGTCTTGCAACCATGGCTCAAGCTCAGAATGAGATCCAACTAAGCCTAGAATTGATTGGGGATGCAATTAAGGTGGATAAAAACTCATCAAATTCTTTATCTATGATTGGAAAAATGGAACTGAAAACAAATGACTAGCTTAAAGAAAAGAAGCAATTAAACCTGCATAAAGTGAATCTGATGCAAATAATTCTTATGTTGACATTTCACTTGGAAATTAGAATTATTTTGCAGCTTTTTACAATGAGAGGAGGGATCCAAAGGTGGAGGAAAAACATCTTGAAAAGGATAGAGAACTGTATTGTAAAGTGTTGGAATAGAGACCAGGAAATGTTTATGCTACAAATGAGGCAGCCATTGTGCTAGCTAAAAGGGGTCAATTTGATATTGCAAAGGAAATTTTTACATAGGTACAAGAAGCTGCAATAGGAAACATCTTTTTTTAGATGCCTATTGTGTGGGTAGATCTAGCACATGTTTACTTTGCACAAGGAAATTTTGTGCTTGCAGTAAAAATGTATCAAAATTGTTTGAGGAAATTCTAATTTGGCACTGACACCCAAATTTTATTATATTTAGCTCAAGCACATTATGAAGCAAAACAGTGGTGAGATTGTAAAAGAACATTATTAAGAGTAGTATATTGTAATGAGCATTTTGAATTTGTGTTTAATGTAATGAGGGTTTCAAATTACCTCTCAATTCGTTGCAAAGGGTGTCTCCAAATCCAATTTCACTACAGAGGGCCTCAGTGAATTCAAATTCATTGTAGCAAACTCTGAATTCCTTGCCCTTTCCCACCTTTTCAAAAGTCTTTAGGTCCTCTCCAAATCCTTACCGCCCATGCAAGTAGCTACTAATCAAAACGCCTCATACTAGGCTAATGAATGAAGTGAGGTCTACAATGAACAAATGAAGCGAGTTCAAGCAAGATGAATGAATCTGTAATGAGCGTGAATAATCACACCAATACATCACACGCATGAATACATCAAGCCAATATTTGGCCAAATTGTTTTTTTTTTTTAATTCTACTTTGGATTTGATGACTAACTATTTATTCATTTTTATTTTTGTGACTAAATAATTTTTTAGTCAATGACCAAATTAGTCATTTATTTACTCATTTATAGCCTAGTTGTAAAAAATGAGAAGAATTTAGTCAATTTTAGTTGTTGTGATTAAAATTTTTAGTCACCTAGTCATATATTTTCCAAATTCTACTAGTGTCAAAAACAAAAACATTATTTAACACTTTGCAAAATCACCTAAATCTTTCAATTTGGATTAAAACTAAACCCCCTTTACGAGTGTGAGAAAAAGGCATAGCGTGTGTTCTCTCTTTGTTCATACGAATGAAGATGATTGAACTACAGATGTAATTCCTCGCTATTGTTTACCTTTAGAGGGCCTGCCTCCCCACTTTGAAAGGAGGGAATGACCCAAGCGGTAATGAGCTAATGCCAAACTCTTCCAAACCGTGATATAAATGTGTGGTTGCAATGAAAATTGTGATCAATGGGAAGCGGTACATGATAGCTCTCCCCTAGTATCTTTATGATGTGTAAAAACCTTGTTCTAGGGGTTGGGAGACCTCTTGACGAAGTTCATCATTGCACCCCCTAAACTGAAGCCCTTATTACGAGCCCTTGTTTAGAAACCAAAAATCCTTAATATTTGTTGGTGCAAAAACGGTCATTCTGAAGCCGCCCCACATTTGTACTATTCAATTGTAGAAACAAAAAAAATTCTTTTGATCTTTAGATTTTAAGGATTTTGATATTTGGTGGGCCTGAGAAGTGTGTGCCATGGACAGGAGCCAATGTTGCCAAATCTTTAATTGTTTCAATTGTTTAGTGTTTGGAGAAATCCAAGTGGGGACTCAACAAATACAACCATTTTGAACCTAGGGTTGTAATGATTGTGATTCAGTTTAACACTTTGCTTGGTTCTAAAATAATGCAAAAACAAACATTCACTATCTTCCTCAAAATTTCAAACACTTTGGCCTAAATATGGATACCTCTTGAAAAAGCCTTGATATTGTTGCTTGTCCTAAGGATTCTATCCTTAAAGATATTTCTAAATATCTTGACATATATCAAAATACATATTTTCCAAAGACAACATAGGAAATTATGGCTTCAACCTCATGATTCTCACAAAATGGACACTGTGAAAGTTATGATGTTTTTCACATAAACATTTAGTTTGAAAACTTAATCCAGAAAAGTGATTGTGGTAAAATAAACTCATTAAGCAAGATAAATTGATAAATGAACCTCACATGACTATTTGAAGACCGATTTCTCCCGTTGAACAACCTGATCTTCCAGGTGTTATAATTCAACCAAACTTTGAACTCATTAATGGGGAACATACCGATCTCATTAGCAGTTTGAGAAGCTTCACTTTTGAAAGAAAAGAAACAAATACCCAGTGGAGAAACACAACAACCATTTTAGATGAAGAAGAGGAACAAGCTAATATTGAGGCTAGAAGACCCACATTACCACCACCCGTGTGGCAATAAATATCTTCCTTTCTTCCATAAACTTGAATTGTTTCTACATGATCTCATGTAAAGTCAGGATCCCTAAAATAAAGTTTATAGGTCATCATTTTAGACTTATGCATCTTAGTCCAAGAGCTCTCAAGAAACATCTTTTAAAAATTCACAAGAATAGAGATAAGTTGGTAGAAAACTTCTATAGACATGTTTCAAGAAATAGTCTAGAACTATATGCATTCTTTTGGAGTCAAAATCTTGCTATTTTTCATGACACTGAACTCCTCTAAATGATCCATCATACAATCAAAATCCATAGGGGAAGATCTCCATCCCGTCATTGTAAATGTAGGTATCATAGTTCATAGTTTAGTAGGAAGTGGGCCTCAATACTTTATCACAATCACTACCACTTGTTAAGAAACATTTTTTCTCGAGCTAGGATGATCTAAACAGGTCTAAACATCCCCATTTATCCTCTCATCTAAATCAACATTGGTTCTTTAGGGTTTGATCATTTTAGAGGTCTAGCATCATTCTCACTACCTTGGTCTTGTCAAAACAAAGGGTCACTTTAAAGTCAACATTAGGTCAAACATCTCACTCACCCCTTCATCAAAATTCATCTTTCACTTCATCCAACTTTGCAAAATTTTGAGTACACCAACACTTTGTGACTTAAACATCAAATCAAACCAACCATCTAACTTGCCTATTTTGTATGTGAAATGCATCCTTTTCCATGCATTTAGACAAGTTAGTTATCATTTTTGAACTAGTTAATCATGAAGGTCACGAGTCTACCCTAAAGATTTACAAGTTCATAAAAATCCTTTATCCTAACATCAAAACATCAAGAGAAATTCAAAAGTGTTGTTCCAAAATGTTTGCAAAGATCACTCCCCACATCACCCATCTTTTCATCCCCCACTATCATCATCGCTCCCAAATACTTAGAGCGTCTCTTTTACCTATATTTGAGTCAACTAGAGAGCTCAAGCATCTCAACTCACAACACAACTCTCCCATAGGTGACACAAAATTTATGGTAAAGACAAGATCACAGCACAAGAGAATCATGGAGAAAACCAAAGTTACATTCACCTCAAATGATCCAAATCCTTTAGAATTTGATCTAAGAAGTCAAGTTACACCATTACAACAAATTTCATTCCCATAAAGACCATATGAAATAGAATATATCACAAAAAACCCATTTGAACTCATTAGGGAGGAAATTATGGAGCATCAAGCCTTTGAAAATGTAGCTCCTATCTCCCCAACGTTTGTGGCACAAAATTTAACACAAGGTTTCATAACTCCATCACTAGGGATAAATCAAACCTACATTCCTAGTATTGCTACAAGCCTTGCTAAAGACTTTGGACACACTCTTTCATTTGAAAATAGTACACTTGTGGGAACACTTGAAACCAATCCTCCATCGAATACATCCACTTGGATGCCTAGCTTTGGTGCTCCTACCATTCCTGAAGATCCTAAATAGATATACACACCTCTTGATCTTCATTACTCAACCATGAATTCAACATATCAAGGGTATCTTCTTCATCTGCATCCATGAGTACCACAAGTGTTCCTACCATCACACAAAGTAGTATAGATTAGGTATCTCAAAATAGCGTGCAAGGGCATACCAATACCATACCACAAAGTAAACCATTGAAGCAAATGGGGACATCCTTACCCAACCCTCCAATGGGTTCATCCATACCATTGGTTTCACAAAATACATCCACACCATCCATTATCAACCCATATCAAAGCAATCCCTTGGTAACTAATTAGACTGTCAACAAAGGTAATACATCACTAACACAAGTCAATCCTCAAAACATGGTACAAGGAAATCTTTTCAACTAGGACTCAAGGTCCTAGTGTCTCATTTCCATCACATAATCTAATGTCACCATCATCATCTTTTCCCACAGTCCCCTTTACTATGCCAAATCAAACAAGATCTCAAACATACATTCCTCTACCTCATTCCACCATCTTACAAGGAATGTTGAACCAAAGGAATCCCTAACACTTCATCACCAATACATTACCCACTCAAAACATCAATATCTATAATCCTCCACAAATGTCTCGAAAACGACCTAATCCTAGATTACAAGCACATGCCTTAGTCTTACAGCAAGCACAACAAGATTATCAACAATCAGCCTTAGCACAATAATAGGAACAACATCAAGCAGTAGCACAACAAGCAACCTTAGCACAACAACAACATCAAGCTCAACAAGCAGCCTTAGCCCAACAACAACAACAACATCAAGTGGCCTTAGTAGCACAACAAGCAACACAACAAAAATATTAAGGACATCAAGCAACCTTAGTATCACAACAACAACAACAGGCCAAATAACAATCCCTAGCGGCACAACAACAAGAAGCTCAACAACAAGCGTTACAAGCTCAATAGTATGTTCAACAACAACAAGGTTCCGATTATAATCCTCAAAAAAACATCATCAATCCAAACACATTAGGAACATATACATCAATACTGCAATCACCTTTATAAAATCTTACACTACCATACACCCCATACAACACCTTCTCATATCAAAATCCTGCATTCAACTCATCCATCATCCCACCATATGTTCCTCCATCAAACCCACAAGATGATCTAGCATCACAATTCAAGGTGCTATCACAAGAAATACAAGACCTTCGACTAGGCAAGATCAAGAAACCGCATACACAAAATCTATGTCCTTATCCATTTGATCAAAACATTGCAATGGTACCATTCCCTCTTGGTTTTGAAATCCTGAAATTTGATAAATATAAAGGGAGAGGAAGTCTCGTGGACCATATCAAATAATTTAATGTCATGTGCATGGAGGTGGCTTACAATGATTCATATCTAATGCACCTCTTCCATCAAAGTTTAACAGGTCATGCTATGGATTGGTTTTCTCATCTACCTCCTAGTATCAAAACTTTTCAAGAAATCACTGATAAATTCATTGATCACTTCTCCTTCAATTTTGACATGGACACCAGTCTAGAGGAACCATATACTCTCAGACAAAACAAAGGGGAAATTTTTTCTAATTTCTTACAACGATGGAGACAAAGAGCTAGTAAAAGCACATGGCCTCTTCCTGATGAACAACAAGTGGGAATCATCATAGCCAATCTAGATCTAGATCTATCTTTCCTCTTGAAAATTTAGTACATCACATCATATGAAAAACTTGTCCCTAGATCCCTTAACATCGAAAGAGATCTAATATCACAAGGAAATACTCAAGCTTACAAATACTACCATCCTTCAACTAGCTCAAATGAGAAACCTCGTGTCTAGGCAAAGAACAAAAACGTAACAAATGACGGTGTGGTAGATGCTAAGGTCATACTAAGTGCTCCTAGACCTAACAACAATCAATTTGCTAACATCTAGCTAATTGTGCAGCAAAAAACACCTCAAAATAATCGTATGAATAACACCGACATGCAACAAAGCCTAACCACTAACAGGAACAACTATCCCAAATGCAAGTACACACAATTATCAGAACCCATCAAAATGATCATGAAGAAGTTGGTAGAGTCAAATCTGATAACACTTCCCAACTTTGAAAAATACCAAGAACCACAAGAGAAATCATCTTGGTACAACGAGCACGGTCTCTATGAATTTAACAAAATCAAAGGACACAAAACAAAAAACTGTATGAAACTTAAGAACATCACTCAAGATCTCATAGAAAATGATACCATATCAATTGAGGTGCCAGCTGGGAATCAAGATCTTAAGATATACAAGAACCCTATGTTGGATCATAACAAAGAAAAAAACAACAACAAAGCTAAGGATTACACAAACATGCAACATACCTATTACAACGCAGTGGCTTCCTATGAGAGCATCATTACTATTGTCACCATCAAAGGAGCTAGTGAGGAATGTGGAGTCACCACATGACATGGAAAAATAACCATTCAAGGAGTCACATCTTAATCTAGGACACAACCTACTTTTCCCACATCTAATCCTACCAAGTATAATCTTCTAGATCAGCTTAAATAGACCCCCGCATAGATATCTATCTTAGAACTCTTAAGATTATCCCCCACACATATGGAAATATTCGATAAATCCTTGTCTGAGTCATCCATTCTTGAGAATATTGGTACTGATCAGTTTCAAGCTATGGTAGGTCACATCACCAACCATCTTCTCAGCTTCTTCAAGCAAGACCTACCATCACAACCATCTCATAACTGTGCTTTACACCTTGAGGTTTTCATTCATAAAAATAAGGTCAAAAGAGTCTTGGTAGATGGAGGTGTTGTTTTGAACATTTGTAGCCTATAGTTGATCAAACATCTAGGCTATTCAGAAGATACTATTGAGAAAGCAAAGAGTACCACCATCAGAGCATATGACGACCAAGAACGGGTATGATAAGGAATCATTGCACTTCCCATTCAGGTAGGACCTCTTATTGTAGAAATTACATGCCAAGTGCTTGATCTTGATCTTCCCTATCACATCCTACTTTGCTGACCATGGATACATGCTCTAAAAGCTATAGCCTCGACCTATCATTAGTGTGTGAAGTTTACAATGGCAAACAAATTATCCACTACATAAGGTGCCTGCAGCCTAGAATAAGCCTTTTGAAATCTGTCATTAAAAGTAGTTATAGGTTCTCCTTCGAACCTCTTGATTTGAGAAAATTGATGATATTACAAAGTAGAATCAATCAATGTTCTAAATTTGGCAAAAAATTGACTTTCCAAATCTTGCCATGATCTAATAGAATTACGAGGTAGGTTGATATACCATTGATAAACTTCATCGCTCAAGGTATATGGGAAAAATCTACATACAACATCTTCATGTTGAATCCTCGCTCTAAAAAATGTGTCCTTAAAGATACTGATATGTTCCTTTGCATCTTTATGAAGATAATATTTTGGACACAACTTATCCAGAGTTTTTCGGTAAATCATTGTATATGGAAAATTGAGTCGATGACTCTATGTTGAAAAAAGCCATTGCTATGGGGGGTAGTGGTGGTGTTACAATAGTTAGATTTTGAGAATTTACACTTGTACTTCTAGACTTTTGGGGTCTAGATGACATTTGACCAGTAAGTTCGACTAAAGTCACACGAGGATCACCAAATCAAGATCTAGTGACTATGAAAATCCAGTTTAAAACCTAATGAAACCAAAAGAACAACAATAAAGCTCTCCTTCTAGCACCATTTCATGTTGATGATGATGTCACTCATAGCAATAGTGCAGATAAATTCCTCACAGGAAAACTATGAAGATCCTATCCTTCTTGAAAGATCTAGAACAAAGACAACCTAAAAGAGGAAGAATCCATTCTAATAGGAAAAGGTTGGCTCAGTTGAATCCCAAGTCTCTGGTAGTTAGGTCTTGACTATACTAGGTTCACTTCAGGGTATGATGTGATATTGTTGTTAATCTCAAAGGGAATACAACTGTTTTTAGTTTCATTAAGAATCGTAAGCATTCTACATAAAATTTCCAATTCAATCATAAAACAACATCATGAAATCGAAATATTTTCAATAATATTTCATGTACATCCACAAATTTTTCTATCACATAAGTAGATTTAGCTTTAAGCATTCAACAATTTCATAGAAAACGAAAGATTTTCAATAAATTTCCATCCATTCATCTATTTTTTGGAACACTTTCAAGAATTTAAACATCTATTCTAAAATAAAGCATAAAAAGTACTGAAAATTAAAATTTCTCTCGGTTATTCTCCACGCATGCCCCAAAGAGTTAATCAAATAAAGAAAAACTGCTTTATACTTCACTAGATTTCTTCACAGCTACACATAAAATGGTGTGAGCTTTTAAAGAGAGGGGTTTTAGTTTGGACACTGAGTAGGTTCTACATGCACCCTTAAACAACGCAACACACATTCTTGTTCGGATGAACTAACAAAACTAGCCACAAAGATTCATGAGATAGGTAGCTATCAAATTGGCTATGATATTGATTAAATTCTACGTGCATACAAGTTTTTAGACCTGAATTATTTAGAAAATAGGAAAAAAGAACAAAAATTAGAGATGTTTTGACTCTTCCAACATCCAAAAATTATTAACTTAAAATAAAAATAAAGTAGTAAACGACCTTTTATAGGAACAAGGCCTCAAAAGTTCAAACTTAAATTTTATCTAGAGAATCAAAAATAACAAATCAAAATGTAGCATGTGGCATACGCTAACTATCTTTAGAATCTTCTAGATGAAGTCAAAGCTTTGACTTCCTCAGCAATAACACTTTTCACTTTCAAACTTTAGTACACAATAGTCTGCATAGAACAAGGCTATTAGCATCCTTTAGAATACTGGATAGGAAACATCCACCGAGACTGGGAACAACTTGCAAAAATCAATTGTAACCAAAATATTCCCATGACACTTTCGGTATCTGATATCTGGTACTTTCTTCCATCATTCAAGGCTTGGGTTCCAAGATCTTTTCTTCACTTTTCTTCAGCTGATATTCTTGGAAAACATTCAATATTTGATGCATAAATTCCTTTGAAATCCCTTGTACCGCCTCCCAAGTAAAATTGAGCCTAGTGTATTCTTCTAATATCTGGAGTATACTAGCATTCCTTTGTACTTTTTATGTTTCATATCTAGCTATAGTGTTCCTACACCATATGATTTCATCAATGACCTCCCGGGTTAATAACTGAACAGGGTCTTTGGTTATCCTTTCAATCCATTCCTTGAAGGATTTCGCTTCTTTACCCTCCTTCCCTAGTGTTTGAGGATCACAATCTTGACATGCTAACATTTCAATGAAATCTTGATCTTTATCAAGTAGCTTACTACATTTATCAGTGACCTTTTCAAATCCTTCAATACATTGTGTCAAGTACATCTCACCTTCCCATTTTAATTGTTTATTCCATTTTTTAGGCAATAGAACTTCTTGTCCTAAAATTATTTTTTCTCTTATCAATTCTTGGATATCCATTTGCAGGCATGAGAGCTTCAACATTTCACCTTTCTGCATCAACATTTTTCTAGAAAAACCTGCATTCACCTTCAAATCTTCTAGATTTCTCACACCAATAGTGTGCTTCTTGATATTTTTGTATCACGTTTGTAATAGATTCTTCTCCTTGCTTCACCCAATACTCAATCCATTCTTCAAATACATTCATTTTATGGCAAACTGCTACAATTGCATCCACCTATTCTTATGACATTAATACTGGATTTTGGGGCAATTCAGTCTATGCTCGACCATATAGGGTTAATGACTTTATTAAATTTTCCAAGCTGCTAGCAACCTGTTCTTTCAACTCTCTTTTCTTATTTTTATTCTTCTCCACCCTGGCAACTGTTGCATCTAGTTTCATCTTTATTTCTTCTAGCTCTTGTCTCTAGGATGAGTATCCAAGATTGACACTTGTTATCTTGTACTCCTTAGGTGTTATCTCATGTCTATTTTTTTCAGCTATTGTAGTATCTATATGGATGGTTTTGTCTCCATCTGCATTTTTCTATAGAACATGTTTCACTTTAGCTTTGCACCTAGGCTTAAGAGTATCTACTTCTTGTATAAAACTATTAAGATCTTGAGGCACTACTTCTACTTCCATTGGAGAATCCAATTCCCTAATCAACCAATGAGGTGCATCCTCATCAGGCTCTACCTCTGTAACATTTCTTTGTTCTTGGTTTCCACTTGATTCAGGAACTTCCTCTCTTATTTCTTCAACTTTATTTGTCACGTCCTCTAAAATAGGAATATCTTCAACAATTTTTGGCATAGATTTTGGATTACTGGGATTTGGCACAGTCTCCTTTGTTTGAAGACTTATATTTCCCTGTCTATCTAGATCTTCAACATCAATTCCTTGGATGTCACTTTCCTTGTATCCTGCCACATCAGGATTTCCTTCATTTTCAATTTTATCACCTGAAACCTGTGTAGTTTCTTCATTTTCGACTTCAACCCGGCCTTCCTCTAATTTTTCAATGACATGCAGTTGTTCATTATCATTTGGATTGTTCCCAAGTGAAGATTGGGAATCAAAGGTATCTTCAATAATTGTTTCATCAATAGGATCCTACTCTGCAGTATCCCTTGTTTCCATCACAAGGACATCAGGGTTCCCAACTTCTAAAGCAAGTATTCCTTGTATGAATTCTTCTTCTTCAACATTTATAAGAATGGACCCTGTGTTTGAAATTTCTTCTACCATTGGATGTACCATGGGTTTATCCTTAGAATTATTTTCTTTTACTTTCTCCCACATGGCACCACATTTATCCATCTGTTCTTTAATTTTGGCTTCATCTACCTTATAAATTTATTCCAAAACCACAGGAGTTCCTCCCAGTGCTTGTTTCATACTAGCCATATTAACAGAAGGGGGATAAGTAAATAATGTTACAACTCTTTGAGATGCAGATCTCGTTTGTGTACCAATATTTTATGTCACCCCTACTTCTTCATCAATAGTAAGTTTAGTCCTTGGTTTTGTTGTAGAGGAAGATGCACCTTTAGGTTTTACTACTGATTTACCTTTACCTATCTCAACACCTTTTTTCTTATTAGCTAGCTTTGGTGAAACTCCTTGACTTGAAGCCTCAGGTTTTTTTTTTTCAATTCTTATGCCAATGGTTGTCTTTCTAGTCCTCCTCATCTTCTTAGTAGGTTCCCTACTCTCAAATACAGTTTCATTTCTTTATTTTCTTCTTTTATCTTGTGAATAAGTGGGTTCAATTCCTTTTTCTCTTAAAGCTTTACAAAAATCATGTATCCAATGTTGAGTATTTAACAGAATTGGTGCAAAGAATTCTCCAATTAATGCCATTTCTTCATCATTGTAGTTTGGGTCTGGGATAGGTTCATCATACACCTTATCTTCATTATAAGTTTTACTCAACACTTGACCATCATCTTTTTCTAAATAATTTGGGATATCATGAAGCATAAGAATTCGAACAGATTTTAGTGACAATCTTTCATATTTTCTTTTCCTTACTATGTGCTCATCTTCATAATTTAGCGAATAATCCTTTGGATGCTAGACATGAGCACGATAACTAGCTATGTTCTTGGAAATATTCCATTGACGATCATAATACATCCTGTGGAGTGGGAAATATTCAAAATGATATGTTCTCAATTCGTCTTCACACAAGTCAGCTGCCTTGATTGCATTGCATTTATAATTCCCTATCACAATAGGAAATATGAAAGAAGCCTTCTTACGAGCATGACTATAAAGAGCTTGAGATGGCTTTAATTGTCTCACCAATTCTAGTAACACAATTTTGTCTGTAGGATACCTAGGCAACATGAAAGGATGTCCATCAAACCCTCCCATTCTAATATAGGAATGGGGAACTGAATGTACCAACCTCCCATCGGTTTAATAACACTTTGTGATTCCAAGGACAATCTTTTGGCTTTGTCAACTTCCATTGTTCTGAATAGCTTCATGGAAAACACGTCATTAACTATTTTTCAATGCTCTTTGTATCCATGGATAGTGATTTGAGGTAAATGAGCATATATTAAGCTATTTCCTAATTTTTTGCCCAAAGTTCCAATCTTTTTCAACCCTTGTTTACTTGCCTTGGTGGCGTAGGAATAAATCACCTATGAAATCATATAAAAACATCTAGTTTTGGGAAATTCCTTTATTTTTTCATGCAATCTGTCACTTATAAACTTTCCCCATTGCATTTGCATGGGACTTTCCATCAGTCTAGATATTATTACAAACATCTAGGGTTCAAATTTACTAGCATCTCGTAACCCAACTATCCTACTCAGCAGAGTTATAACATCTTGAACACTTTGGTTGAACATAGAATGTAGAATTGGTTTGTTGTGTAATTTGATCTTGGCACCATTGGGTACTCATAATTTCTCTGTTACAATCCTCAACATTCTGATAAGTTTTGGTGTTTTCCCTCATATCAATGTTGTACATCTGAGTGAATATAGGGAGCCCAAATGTGTATGCAATTCCTTTCTCGAAGAGATTTGCATAAATTCTCCCCTCCTCAATAATTATTTTGTTTGGGTCATAATTATTTATACATTCCATGACCAATTTAGGGGCCTCCATTGTTGGCGGAAACCCTCTTGCTAAAATAACCCATTTCTATAATATTTCTAGCACATTGAGAAGCATTCTCTTGCCATACCTGAGTGCAAATTTCAACATCAGAAGACCACCCCAGATGAGTATTTGTAACTACCATGCCAATTGGTATGGCTTGTGAACTGCAGTATTTAAATTCATCTTCTATCTCTACTTCAAAAGTACTCATTTTTGCTGGTGTGTTCTGTATTTTCAAATGTGTTCCTTGTGTGTGAGTTAGGGTTAAATTTAACCAAATTTTCTTAAAAATTTATAAAAGTTTCAATTCACCTTTCGATTAAATTTAAATAAAAAATAATTAACATTACAATTTTCAAAGGGAAATACCATTTTTGAGATTTTCATGCATGAAAATGATTAACAGAATTTCGGTTAATCAAAAAATACTTGGTTCTAGTTGATGATGACAATCTCTTCAAAATAAAGCCTCAAAACCCTTGGTAGTTGTGTTCTTAGTTTCTTGAAATTTACCTTTCCTTGTGTGCCAATATTGTTTTGTTTGTTCAATGTCCTTTAAAAATTTGCAGCATGACATGAAGTGGAGTGTTATAAAAGAAATTGCATGTTTGAGGTGATGCCAAGTACATGAGTAGTTTTCCACTTTCATTAATTACCTGTTACAATGCCTTAATTTTTTGAATAAAGGTGTAATCATTATGAATTAGGGTTCAAATTATGAACACCTAGATTTCTGTGCGGGGCTCACTACTATGTTGGGATATAAAGCATGTTCTTCCAAATATTCCTTGCTATTCATCTCTATCAATATACTAATGGTTCGATCTTTTGCAAATCCTAATTCATTGTCAACATAGATATAGATGCATCATCATTCTTCCTAGAACGTGATGAAGTTGTTGGTGCAATCCTTTTTGCATTAGCAATTTTAACAACTCCAAGCAACTCTATTGGAAATGCCTCTGCTGTACACGGAAACTTGGATTTTTTTTCATACATAACATCAACTAATGTGAAAAATCGATAAGCTCCTATCCTATTTTGTGCATGATTACCAGGGCATTACAATTATTTCATTTGAAACCTGTGAATTCAACTCGTAGATTACCACAAGAGCTTAAAACCATTTGGGAATCTGACTCTGCTCATTACATTTGCTTGACTTTGAGGCATTGCATTGAACAAATAATGTGCTTTGGTGTTTCCACATTTTGCATACTTGTTTACCCGGGCAGTTGCAATCACCAAATCTGATAAAAAGAACTCCAAATTTACATGGTTTAATGATTGTCAAAACCCTATTTCAAAGCTCGATCTTGGCGAGGGCAAGGCATGAAATGGGAATGGTCATAGAATTTAGCCTTATACCTTCCAATTGTCTTTGCTTGGAAAGTTTCCACGACCTTCTCCAGCGAAGCCCTCCACCTTTGGCGCAGTGGAAAGGAACTTAGCTCCACACCCGCCAATTGCATTCTTAAATCCTTTTCAACAATTCATTTTGTGTAGATCCTATAATCATCACATTCCATGAGGTGAAATGAGACCACCTCTTTGAAGAATTCTATCAAAAATTCATGTGGTCTCCTCTCTGCATTTTGTCAAATGGCTCATATTCCTTGTTAAATAGTCCACACACCTTGGTTGTAGATTTGGCTTTACATCGGCCAAGGCATTTTCTTGAAAGTTTTTAAAACTCTTTTCAATAAATCGATTTTGTCAAACCCTGCAACCATTGCATTTTGTATTTTCTTGAAACAAAATCTCTATGAAGCATTCTGTCAAACAGTTCGCATGCATTGTCTATGCCTCCACATTTACATGTATGCGATAATCGACTTTAAACCTACTATTGCATTTTCTTGGAACTTTCTAAGGCCGACTCAACAAATGCATTTCATTTTCCTAAGATCACATTTCCTTGAGGCGCCATCTTTGAGGCATTCTAAAAAATAGCGTACACCATGAGACGACATTCTTTTGAGGCATTCTATTAAATATTTCTTGCCTTTTCAAATCTAATTTGCGCATAGACTCAATCAAAGCATTCCATGAGATGAGATCACACGTTTCTTTTAGGCATCCTTCTTTGAGGTATTTTGTTGAACAAATCATGTTCCTTTTCAAAATCTATTTTGCTCATATACTGCAATCAAAGCATTCCATGCAAACGCATCTCCTCAAATCATTTAGTTAAATAGTTTCATGCCTCGCCCATGCTTCCTCATTTTGCACGCATGTCTTCAAAATCTTTGAAAACCCCTGAATCTTGCAATAACCATATGTCATGAGACCATGGTTCACATATGCCTAAAAGTTTATAAACACTTTTCAACAAATCAATTTCATTTGTATCTTTTTTGAAAACATTTTAATTCCATGAGACAAGACTTTTGGGGTATTGTGTCAAAAAATTCACTTATATTGTTCCTTTATGCCATAAGAATTTGAGTTTCCATTTTTATCATTCAGGAATGTTTGTTAGGGCATTTGCAACTACACAATATACAAAACCTACATTTGTTTGTTAGTTTATGAGATTGGTTTATCAAATTCACTTTTCTCATCCTCAACCATGGCATTCTATAAAGCTACCTTCTTTGGAACCGTAGTTTCACAACTATCATTGTGGTTGCTTGAAATTTTCAAAACCTTTGCAACAGATCTCTTTTGTGCATCTCTTGCAATCTTGACAGTTAAACAATATCTCCAATTCTCCAATTTTTCCATGAGCATGGAGGATGCTGGTGAGGTTCGTGGTAGGGAAAATGCTTGGTTCAAGTGAGCGCAGGGTTTTCATTTGACTGGTAGGATTGGGATGTTGGATCAGAACTTTCACTGCACCTGAACATTGTCTTTGTTTTGTATGTTGTTCTTGTTTGAACTCGCATTTCGATAGACATTCAATTCGCACCACCTCCTTCTGAAGTGGGAGCGGGGTTCGAACTTTTGTTCGAACATGAATTTTTTAAAATTTTGTGCTAGGTTCTATGTTTTACCTGAACTTGAAACCTGAAAAAACCTCTTTATATTTTACTTCTCATGCGGGGTTTGGTTTTCACCTGAAATGAACATTTATTGTTTTTCCCTTCCAATGCCTTTAATTTCCATCTTTTAAAATTACTCATGGCGAGTTTCAGGTTTAGGACTTTATCCGAAGGTGAATATTTTGCTGGTAAGTTTAAATGCCTGATTCCGAAAACCTTTATTATTCATTTGTTATTTTTTTTTTGTTTTTTAAGTTTTTAAGTTTTTAATTTCTTTTTAAAGATTTTTTTTTTGGGTTTTAAAAGATTATTCCATTTTTATGATTTTTTAATCTTTTAGAGTTAAATTTAAAATATTTGTATTTAATTTATTTTCGTTTTCTTAAATCTTTTTAGAAATAAAAAGATTTATTTATTATAAAGTTTTATTTTAACTCTTTTATTTATTTTAAAACTTTTATTTCTTTTTATTGAATCTATTAAAGGGTATGTGCAGGATCATCATGGAAAAAACAAGCCCTTAAGTGGAAAAAAATTTAGAAAAATTAGAGTTAGGCAACTTGACGTAAAAAATTGAATAAGTTATTTATATTATTTAAAAAATATGTAAGAATATAATCTATAGCAAATTGAATGTAGTTTCTAAATAGTTGCTAGGATTATTTTTAAAAAAAAATCTATTTTGTGAAAATTTGAAGTTTCAATGCGAGGTACTTAAATTTCAAGGAAAAAATAAGAAGTAGGTGTTTTGTCCCACCTAACCACACAATAAAATGATAAATTTTTTATAATATTTTAGATATATAAGTAGAGGATTCATGTCCCCGATGTGATGCATATTTTTTGTAATTTTTCCAAGTAAAAATTAATTAGAACTTTTATTACAAATTTTTAAAAATATAAAAATTCATATGTTTAACCCACCCCAACTTGGTCAAAACTTCATGAAATTCATTTTTTTAATCCTATAGTATCTTGAAACATAGGAATGTGATACATGTTTCAGATTCAAAAATGTGATACGTTGAAAGCTATAGATGTTTTTCAAGCCTATCAATCAAGACTTTAGTCAGTAATTCAAATAGAAAATGAATAATAATTTTTATTAAATTCAAAGTATAGCGTAGTTTATATTGGTGGAAAGCTAAGAATCTCCTTTAAAAATCTTTTTTGTTTCATCAATTTTGGGTAAAAAGTCTTCAACCACATACCCTACACATACCCATCATATCACCACTTTTTGGCCCATCATGATCCTGCACATACCCTAAAATTAAAAAATTTACTATTTATTTATTTTAAATTTTCTATTTTTTCAAAAAAAAAAAATTTACAATTTTTTTTGTGTTATGATATTTTATATTTTTTTGGATTTTCAAGATTCTAAAGACAAGACGGATGACGTGAAGATCAAAATGAATGACGCAAAACTAGAAGCCAATGACATGACAACAAATGAAACCAAAAGAACAAACAATAAAAAATGAAGACAAAGAATGAAGAAAAAAAATGACGAGGCGAAAAGATGCCGAGAAAAGATGGCGATTGGGATCAGGACTAGACAAAGAATGTGAACTTAAACAATGCCCAAAGGAAAAGCAGGGATCGAGATTGGGAATGAACACAGAATGGGAACCTTCAAAAACTACAAGGTGTTGGTTCCAGTCCAAAACCTAAACCTGGAAGACAAAAAAGCACAACGGATACGGGAATTAGGATCAGGACGAAACCAGGAATAGGAACCTGATTCCAAACTAGATAGAAGAAAACAAAGAATTGGAGATCCGAGTCAGGATGGAACTAGAACTTGAAACCCTGAAAGGTGTTAGGTTTCGATTCCATTCCAAAACCCAATTCTGACAAAACAAAGATGGCAAGCAAGTGGAGATCGGATTCGAAACAACACCTGAAATCTAAACACTCTCTCGAGGACAAGTTCAAGTTTTTTTCTGAAACTTGATCCTGAAAAAGGAAAAAAAGCAAGGTTCAGGGGTTGTGAAAAACTTTGGGACAAGACTAGAACAACAACAAACACAAAATGAGAGACAAAAACAAAAATAAGCGAAGAGGGAAAAGATGAAACGAGAACAACAAAACGCAAAACACATCGAAACAAATCACCAAAACGAAACAAAATAGAGGGGGTCCTCGAATTTTCCAAGCAAAAGGTTAGAGTGTGTATGTAGGGCATAACAAGTGATAGCTAGTGAACCCCTTGATACAACAGTTAGCCCTGGATTATCGTTACCTACATAGATGAGTCCCTACCCTTGCAATAGTTACCGTATCTTAATCATAACCAGGGTAGCCCATAGTAACCTTCACCTCCATGAACCAGGTGAATGTCGGCTAGTTCCTAGCAGTAGCCTAGACATTAGCCATTGGAATGGTCCAATGTCTGCTTGTCACTGCTCAAATATCCCTAAGGATCACACTTGTGTGGGTCATACATAGCATCAATCACAATCACAATTGATAGATACATAGGCCTATACATAGAGACCTCTAGATATGGAGTTAGTTTTTACAACACATACATTTTACATGGAACCAACACAAGATGAACTTTACATATATTCAAATATCAATTGTAAAGTTTATAAATCCATTACTTCATTTAAATTAGTATTTAGAGGCACATTATGTATTAAATATAAGTTATTAAGTAACCTTAACTTGATGATACCCATTTGGTACCCATTTAATCTCAAACTGAACCTTATAGAGGATTAAGATAAAATCATCTAGGAACAACCCCAACCCTTCGAGTTATCCCCCCTAAACCCCCCCTATGAACTTGAGGTCACAAGGAAATCCTTTGCCCAAGGATCGCCTACGTTTTTTCTTCCAAACGGATCAAAGTCACACGTAGTTCTCACATAGTCTCTCAAGGATACCTATGCACCAGTTCCTAGTTTAGCAAACCTATACCATGACACTTCCATACAAGTATGTCAAGATTGAACCTTGCCACCATTATTATTCATTATACAACAACCATAAAAAGCCCCCATAATTCTAATTGGGTCAATGGCTACCATGAGCCTGGATGATAAATTACCTTTACAAAACCTTAGTAGGTAGGGTTCTCTAGTCCACTTTTTAGACATGAAACTGTCACCCACAAGGTAGTTATTGTTAAGTTACTTCACCGTGATTAGATATTTCTATTAGGATCATCCATGTTCATCTCTAAGGCTGAGAATGAAACCTAGGAGTATTTCCTCCTATTCGAGTATTGAAAATAAATGAATTGCCACCTCTCAAACTAGTTCAATTGCTTAGCGATTCTATATTTTTTTCAATATAATATTCAAACATGGTAATTTGTTTCTCTTATAGAGTAACAAAATGTTACTGGAATCATTCAAAATGAATTGTCATGATTATCCTTTCCACTTTATTGGTGATAAATGCAAACCTTATCTAAACATAATCAACATTTGAGTCATACTGGAGACGGATGAGCAATATTGTATCCTTAAGATCATCATACTAATACGTACACTCAATAATATTAATAATGTCCTTAACCCTCAAATTTCATTTTCCTTCTGATGCAATCCCAATACTTTTATATTAATGAGGTATACCCCTCTAGGATTCCTAACCTACCACAGATAGTTGAGAGGAAAAAATATCAATATCACAAGTTAAACTTTAAAATACCCTTCATACATAGGAGACATTTATCTGTAAACCCTCCAAGTAGAACAAAAGTTCTATTGATTTTCCACAGACACATGCTCGTACCCATATTCGTAAGAGGATGACAAATATATAATATTGTGTTTAGATATAATTATTACGTTGAATATTCAAATTAGGATTCACTCAAATATACTTTTAATTCAAAGACATCGACTTTGAACGTATATCATGAGGGCCTTAGCTTTAAAGGTTTACTAAATTAATTCACTTCCACCTTATAAGGTATAAATTCTCAAGTCTCGCCCTACATTAGGTAATAATATGATTCTTGCACATGTAACTAATACTGTTCATATAACCCGAATCAACATGTACTAGGCCTACGAGCTTGTTGACAACATACTTGAAAGTAAAATGCAATTACATGTAGTGTATGCCTATTGATGTCAACCTATCATAATTGATATTATACAATTAGTTAATTAATCTTAGAAACTTGGGTAAAGGCCATAAGTCGGTGTCAAGCCAAGACTATTCTAAAGTTACGAGAAAAATGTAACTAACTATAGTTTAAAGTTAAATTCCATCCATTTTGTGTTTTAGTGTTGTCATTACAATTTGGGCTTTTAGCAAATTCCACTTATAACCATAATTATACCAATGGTTTTCAAAAAAAATATATAACCATAATTATACAACAATATTCTAGGATTATCAACCAGTTGAATTTATAATACTATGCTCATTAGACCACATCATAGGTAATTATGCTACGCATTTGAGAGAATAATTTCTTCAGTCCTACTAAACATTGTGAGCAAACATCTGATGAATGTGGAAACACCATGCAAAGCACATAAGAATATTTCAGAATTAAAGCATGTGTTAAAAGGAAAGAGTTGGAGAAAAGAGACCTGTCACAAATATATCGCAACGAAACACTGAATAGTATTAAATAAAAAGAGTTAGTTATATCTTACTGGAGCTAAATTTTCTTTGTCCCCCCAAATCTCATGCCTCTATGCTTCCACAATGTTTCCTGGTCATGTATTATAAAGTTCCAATATCCTTTGTGCTTTTATGGATGTCCACTCCTAGTTGAAATCTCTCCCTCAGGCGCAGTCTAGAATGGAATATGTCCTCATAGATCATGAACTTTGGATTTACACCCGCTCACTGTGTTTGCTTGAAAGTTTCTAAAGCCTTTTCACGAATCTGTTCCATGTCTCCCTTCATTGTATTCCCTGTTCCCAATCTCCCATTTTGGCACAGACAATGAGAATGCTAGAAAGGGTTGTAAATTTTGGGCTTTACACCTACCACTTGCATTTCTCTTAAACTTCCCGGCTGGGCTTAAATGTCACACACTAAGCTTTGACTGCTTAGTGTGTGGATGTGGGCCCCTTAACCTGTTCCGTTCCTATGCCCAAATCCGTTTGCATAAACAATTGCCGTGACAGTCAGCGGTTAGCAGTCAGGCTGTGGGCCCATTCCTGTCACTTAACGTCCCTTTCCGTTTCCGTTCAAGAAATAGTCACCGTTAGAGTTTGAATTCAAACACTTTTCCCGCGTGTTTGATCGCATAAACCGAGAGCGCATGGCAAAAGGCCCTCACGTCTACCTCGCCGTTGAGATATTTTCACGGCCTTTCCTGCTTGATGCAAATGGTTTCTGCAGCGGATAGAAGACATGGTTGTCCTCACGAGCAACAAACAGGTTTCAATCTGGATCAGATTTACTTGCCAGCGTACTCCCCGCCTGTGCAAAAATGGGATCTTTGGAACAGGGTATGGAAATCCATCAAAGCAGGATTGAAAGGCAATGATGTTCTAGTAGACATGCTTCAAAATGTGGAAGCATAGACAAGGCACACGAACTGTTTGACCGGATGCCTCAAAGAAATCTGGTCTCATGGAATGTTATGCTTGCAGGATATGCACAAAATGTGTCTGTTGAAAAGATTTAGAAACTTCCAACGAAATGCGATTGGTTGTGTAAAGCCATATTCTGCAACCTTTGCTAGCATCCTCCCAGCCTATGTGAAAATAGGAGCTTTCGAACAGGGTATGGACATGAACGCTACAACAGATCTGCCCTGATAGACATGTATGCAAAATGTGTAAACTTAGACAAGGCACGTGAACTGTTTGACAGAATGGCTCTGGATTGTTCGACGGAATGCCATGATTGCATGATATGCAAAAATTGGAAGGAAAGACAAGGCACGTGATCTGTTTGACAGAAAGCCTCAAAGAAATATGTTCTCACAGAACGCCCTATTGCAGGATATTGACAAAATGGATTGAGGATTTTTTCTTAGGTTCACGAACTGCAAAACATCCAATGGGTTGCAAAAACTCACCTAATTTTTGAGAATCTTGAATATTTACAATTTCTTTATCCAACACTGAATCTAGTCTTAATATCACAAGTAATATCAATCGAAGCAAGTCCAAGACATTTATCTTTGAGAGGAAGAATATTCACTCACAAGAGAAATGTTGTCAACAATTGTTTCCATTCCTATTATGTTCTTATTCCAAATGTAATATTGTCCCATGGGCTTGGTAAGTTCCATGTTACTAATAAGAGTATATATATTATAGGCAAACATGAAAGATATGTCCATGTTGACATTGTGTAAAATAAATCCTTTCATGAGATCCACACCAAGCGTTTCTATAATGACACCCAAGATATCACAATCTTGGAAGAAGAAAACATTTTAAAATCTAGCTTTGTTGATCTCCACAAGGATATTATGTTCGATAGTTGTGCCTTTTATTGTTATATCTCTATTTATGCTTGGTAGTATGATATTATGTTTTTGAGTTGAGATGTTAGAAATAGTTCTAGCATTAATCTTGGCCTACTAAGATAATATGTTCTCATGGAACACCCTGATTGTATGTTATTAACAAAATATCACTGACTGTCAAAACATACAATGGGTTGTAAAATCTCACCAAATATTTGGTAACTTTAAATATTTACAATTTCTTTATTCAACATATGAATCTAGTCTTAATGTCAAGAATAATATCAATTGAAGCAAATCCAAGGTATCTCACACTTACAAGAGCAATGTTGTCAACAATTGCTTCTATGTCTATCATACTCTTATTTCAAATGTAATATTGTCCCATGGCCTTGGTTAGTTCCTTCTCACTAATGAAGGTATAGATATTACACAAACATGGAAGAGATGGCAATGTTGACATTGTGTCAAATAAAGCCTTTCATGAGATCCATACCAAGCATTTCTAAAATGACAGCCAAGATATCACCACCTTGGAAGAAGAAACTATTTCTAAATATAGCTTCATTTATCTCGACAAGGATAGTCACCAAAGTGAATGAGCAGCTCTATTTTGACTTTTTAGTACCACAAAGATCCTAGAAAGGAGAGAGAGAGAGAGAGAGAGAAAGAGAGAGAGAGAGAAATAAATGATTATCATATAGCTAAAGAGTTAGAAGTATCTAACAAAAACTAATGACGTCAAAACCCTTTGAACTAAACCAAATGTGTGGGAAATATCACTCCAACATAGGAATTGATTAGTACATGATGCGAAGGAATGCTCATAGAAGGTGGAATGATTGTACGAACATCAAGATTAAATGTGTTATCCATCCCATATATTGGTAAGGTTAGGCCACCCATTGATAACAATGTGTGACAATTAAAAATGTTAAACTACCTAGTATAACACAAACTTCATTGAAAGTGATATTTAGTCTTCAATTAATGGATAATCTTTTCTATATACATAGAATGATGACCTTGAAATTGCTCTTAATTATTATTTTCAGTGTTGCATGATTTAAATAGTAAGAAACAAATCAAATGGGCTTCAACTTCTACTTCATTCTAAGATCAATTCCCTCAAATTGTTAGAGAAGACAACTTTTTGTAGGATTTGCATGAGGAACCTCCAATTACTTCATCATATGATTTTTTTAATATTAAGAAGTTGATTATCATGTTTTTTTATTTTTGTTGGAAATTGAGTGATTTCTCCCATGTTTAGTGTTTGAGTTCACTTACAAGGAATCCAAATTGATCTCTTTCTTAGTGAAAGGTTTCATTAAGATTTGACTATCTTCACTTGCAATAATGAAGGGAATGAACCATAAGAAGTCTATTTCCTCCTACAAGTTTGAACCTTCCTCACTTCCAAGTAATTCACTAAAAAAGAAGATTGATTCAACCCTAATGAGTTTAGAATTGGTGCAAGATTCTCCTCTATGAGATTTGGTATAAGTGATTTTGTAGCTTCTTCTTTCCCTAGTTATGTTGTGAAATTTTTGTATGCTCCTTTTACCTTTAGTTAGCTAAATTTCTCAAGATTGTTGCCTCTAGATTTTATTTTATTTTTCTTGTAAATCTATTAGTTTTGAGATAAGATATATTTCGTTCATGAATTGATCCTAATTCATTCCTCTAACTATGATTAATTCATTGAGAGTGTTTAGTTCTATTTCAATTCTTTCGTTTTCAATATAATATTCTTGAAAATTTATATTATTGTTCCAATCTTTATGGATATTTTAGGACTACAAGTTTTTACTAGAGCATACATCTTGGTGATTCTTACTTTTAAAAGCTCACTTCCCCAATGTTTGACAAGATCTTTGAAGGATTGATCTTAAAACTACATATTTTTAAAGATGAAGCTACATGTGTGGTTTAGTTGATCTTTCATGACTTGTAAAGTCAAGGGAAACTGATCTAAACTCAAGTTTATGACTATTTCACATTTTATAGAATCATTATACTCAAGTCGTTTGGGAAAGATAATAAATATATCCAATATATTTACTATTTTTCTTAAATCTGGCCTTTTGTTGGTCCATGTGAGTATTCTATTCCTAGGTGTTAAATCTAGAGTGTATTAATCTAGATAAAGAAACTAAAATCAATTTGTGATAGAGTGGTCCTTCTTGTACCTCATTGTTTGTCATTTGAGGTTAATATTATAGTAAAATATTTACATGCCATATATAATTAACTTATAATGGGCTTTATGATGTAATAAATTCTCTCATAGTTATCTCCTAAGGTTGGTGCAATTAAGTCCATCTATGGTGAAAATAAAAAAATATAGTTTGGAGATAATGCTAGTTACCTAAAATAGTTTCCTATTGGTTATTTGGTTTACCCTACCTATTTTGATAAAATTTTGAAACTATAAGAGGTATCTTTTTCTTTGATAGATGAGGCATGCATTCACATGTTAATGTTGTGATAGCTTATTTGCCTCTTTAGAATTGATTTTAGTTTTTTTTAAAAGGATCATGCCTAGTTTCTATATATCTAAGAATATTTTTACTAGGTATCATTTTGATATAGTCATGGTCAAACTTGGGTACAATGAAGGACTATTCAATCGTCTATATTAACATAAAAATACAAACACAACACAAAGATCTTAGAAATAATAGTGGATTCTTATTTAATTAAGCTTACATGATTATCACCATGATTACAAATTATCAAGTTTCTTTGTAATGGGCTCTATTACATGCTAGGTCATAACCATTTCATTACAAGTTCACTATGACAATTCAAACATAAATTCCACTAAAGTATAGCCTCATAATTATACACTAGTCTAATTACCTCCACTATGTTGTATTAGTGTTTCCCTTTGGATTACACTCCAATTCATACTCATTTTTCTCTACTCACAATATTTATCTAAGACATCATAGTCTCACTCTACTTATGTTATGCCTCAACTTCTTTCGTTACCTCTTCACATACCTTTCTTTGATCCAAAAATCTATATATATAACATCCACATTTTTTTCTAATGATTTGTGTTGGCCACAAGTTGGAAAAAATTCCAATACCACTTGTAAAATGCCATCAACTATGAATAAAAAAATTATAAATTTAAGCAGTTCAATGGTGGATTTAATTTCCTCATGGTGCTCAACACTCATTGTGAATGGTTCAATAAGTCCTTACAAAAATTATGTTGTTGGTGCAAACTCTAAATAACTTGCCACACATGAAAACAATCCTAATTGTTCACAACTATCCACTTGGTAGACATTATTGTACCGGTTTACTATCTTTTTCTCATCTAATTATTGTTAAACATTAACATGAAACTAAAAAATAACAAATCAAATTAATCCTAAAGTTTTTAAAGCCAATTTCAAGTTATGATGAAATATAATAACTTTTTTCATGTCATAAACTACTATCTACAAACTAATAGAGAAATAAATAACTAAACTAAACCACTTTTCTAGAATGGTGCAAGATTACCATAGTACTTAGGGATGACCTACATCACATACTTGAAGTTGATAAAAATGATCCTCGTTTTCCAATACAAGCTACCCCTACCTAGGAATTCCAACCTACTAAGTTTCATCAACTTGTTATTTCCACATCTTCAGGTATACCTCAAGCAATCCACCCTATGTACTTATTTTTGTACTAGTATTTGACACTTAATTTTATCAATCATATTATGTAGTATTTTTATTTTTTTGTATTTCATCACAATCTTCTCTATCACTCACATATGTTAGCCTCCTTATTGGTTGCACATAATTTTATATTACATTCTTTACTATTGCATGTTCCTCAATAAAACTCCTTATCTTGTTATTTTTCTTCCTTGTCCTTTAGTTGAGACTTTTATTCTCACATGAACCCTAATCTATGGTACTTTATATATATATATATATATATATATATATATATATTGTCATCCAACATACCATATATCCTCGGAATATTACATATAACTCCTCTCCAACACACACGCTTGCATTGCTATTAAATTATCCATCACTTTCCCTTAGGGGCATCAACTCATATCTTTATCTATATATTTTGATAAGGTGTATAGGTGTTATCCCTCTCATCATACACCTACACCATACATGATATACATCCATTAATGCAATATTTCTAGCACCTCATCATAATATGCTCCTATGTTGAACCCCACCAAAAAATTCTTCTATAGTATCTTATATCACTAGTACTGCGGCCATCCAATCTTATATGGTTATGAAGTTACTTCATCCAACTTATTCCAACATTTTCTATCATTTCTATAGACACCAAATTATACTCACTACTCCTTGTTCTATACTCACAATCTCCATCCCAAACCACATAGTCTCACTCTTCTTCTATTCTACCTATTTTTTTCTTCCTTTACCTCTTTTCTTATCTTTATTCAATCCAAAACATAATATATATAACATAAAAAAGTCCAATTTGATCAATATTAGCCACAACATAGCATAAAGCCAGATACAACATGTAACATGCCATCAAAATTACAAATTGAAAGGGTTAAATAATGGATAAAAATCTGTGGTGTTCAACACTTGACCTCAAGGGTTCATAAATCTATATCTTCTATTATTCCAAACTTTAAATCACTTGCCATGCATGAAAATAATCCCAACTATGCACATTTTTCCACCTGATAGATGCTCTCAAACTAGTTTACTATCTTTTTTCTTATTAAATTCTTCTTAAATTTTAGCATGGCACTCAAAAATAATAACTTAGAAGTCATTTCCAAAAATTTAAAAGTCAACTTCAAGTTCTAATGTAATTTGATATTTTTCTTCATCATAGACTATTAACTACAACAAACAAACAAACAAACAAACAATTGAACTCAACTAAAAAAAATGACTTTTTCATAATGATTCAAGGTTACCGCGTTGCCTAGGTATGCTCTTGCTTTTGTTAGGGGCATTGAGGCCCTTAAAATTCAAAGTTAATATTGTCATTATAGTGGTGGAGGTACTTCCCCCTACTCTAATCTTTTTTTTTTCATCAAAATTTAGTGTAGATTGAGTACTAGATTTGATCTCTTTAATTGTGACTTCTTGAATTATCTTACAAAACATTCTTGTTTTGGGGTTGTAGTTAGCTCTGGCCTTTTGTGTCTCCTATTATGGTATCGATAAAAAATTAAATGAGGCCAATATTTTGGCTTCCTCATTTTTACCTTTGGGTCTTCCTCATATGCTTCTAATCCATTAAAATTTATTTCTAATGATCTAATTTCTAGTTCAAGAGGAATTTCCTTAATGTTTCCACCAAACTAGGAGAGCAAATCATCATAGTGAAAATTGATCAACAATTTTTTTTAGGGTATTTATAATATCCTCATTTCCATTAATATTTTGTGTTGGTATTTTTAATGTAAGGATTATTTAGGCTCAACTAATGATTTTCTAACCAATTTTATAATAATTTATGGGATATTCTATCTATATTTTTTGTGTAATGAATTTTTAATTTATAATGCCTACAAAAGATTGGATTAACCTCAATTCCTATCAACTAACTCTAGCTCCCTATATTAGATTAAAGTAGAATTACATTTTTAATAAGGGTTTGGAAAAATATCTTCTTATACATACCCTAGCATAAACCCTAGAATAACCCTACATAATTAATTCATAAAAGATTTCAAAATTTTAAAGTGAGTTTCCAATTTACTCCAAGATTGTGTAGTACCACTATTCTTCAAGAAGATAGCAAATTCTAGCACCTTCATTGTTATCATTTAAGGAATGTGAGTTACATTAACTAAATTTTGATTTAAAAATAAGGACATTCAACTGGGTGAAATTTGAGTACCATGGCACATTGTAATAAAGGAAATGAATAGCAATAGCATATGGTCTAGATTTTGAACTTGAAGCACATGAAAGTGGCATATATATTTTAAATTTTGAATTAATGTAAAATAATTAAATGTATAAATATTAAAAAATTATGTTTCATTTAAATTTGAAATAAAATAAATTAGGCATTTTTCAAACTTTGACACTTTTCTTTAATTATTTAAAAAGTTCAAAAAAATGATATCATCTAAAGAAATATTCTTCCTCTAGGGCATCATATTTTTTGATTTATTTTAAAAAATAGAATTGTTTTAGATAAAAGGTGAGAGATCATCAATAATGAATGTATTAATAAAAGTGAAACTAGGGATATATAATTAAATGTAGTAGTTAGATGGCCAAGTTTGAGAGAGAGGGGGCCAATTGAGGAAGAAGTTGAAGCATTGGTAGTTAGTGGAGGAGACATCAATTTCAAAGTGGATGTGGAGGAAGGAGAAGTAGTAGGGGGTAAAGGAGGAGGATTCTGAAATAGGAATCTAAGTGTATTTAAAACCTCTAAGATCCTAGTTGACAAAGACTCCCTAGGATAGTCACTATGAAAGTGTTGGGAATGCATGAAAACTACTATAAAATTGCTAGTCAAACTAGTCCACATTGTATTGAAAACATAAGAAGCTACATGAAAATTATTTAAAGCATTTGATGAGAGAATAAAATCCCTATTTTGAGGCTCACCCATCATATCATCATAGGCAATGACAACTTGACTATAGACAGTCGATGGTAGTAGAAAATCCTAAATGTACCTATAAGAAATTGTATTTGGGAAGTCTATATCCTACTCCAATTCCATATAATTAGAGAGAAAATTAGACATGATACCGAAGTAGTAAAGTATATTGGTGCCACCTTGAAGATCATCACCTAAAATAGCTTTGAAGGCCCTTTTCAACATGGGGCTAGTCCATAGAAAAAATGTATGCTAGTAAGGTGGGTTCAACTAGACCTAGAATGAATGGTTATAATTATTTTGGAAGTACGCAAATCATTCTATTTATTTCCATCTCAACCCATCTAATAGGATTAGAGAAGAGGAGTAAGATGACAATTGAAATAGTAAGAGACCATAAAGAGGAATGTTCCAATGATTGGCCATATGAGGTAAATAAAGGGACAATTCTATCATTTGCATTTCTATTTATTCAAAGGTAGGTTGTGGTGGTATTGTAGAGTTACTAAAATTATAAATAGAAGAAATTTAAATGAAAATTATATTTAAAACTAGCTTGTCGTAATTGTTTACTGTGTGGAGTTGTAGGCTAAGTAAATGAGTCATTTGGCTAAGAATATTTAAATAGTGCATAGACTTTAGTAGTTAATGAAAGGGTACATGACATCAAACTATGTAATAATTATGGAAATGATATTTTTAAATCTTGATACTTTATGTTCGAAGATGAGTCATAGACCATAGTATTTTCAATTTGGTGAATTCTCATATTGGTTATAATATGGGTAGCTTGATTTTATTCTCTATAATAATGGTTCAATTCATATGAGGCAAAGTCATCCTTACATTATATGGTATGAGAAAAAAAAAAGTATTTTTATTTCAGGAATAAATCAACCTTATATTTGGGCAATACAACCTACTTGTAGAGAAAATAAAATAAAATATTATTAATTAAAAAAATAATAAATATTTTTAGAAACTATGCTTTTAGATCTACAAAAGACTATTTTTTAAATAATTTCAAAAAGATTATAATTTGACATTGAACACTAGTAGACATTTTTGTTAGTAAGTACCTCTTTCCAAAAATGTTCTAGCTAGATCTATCTTAGATATAATTTTTTTGGTTGAATCTAAATTTTGAATAGAAATATTATTATCAATTTTTTTAAAAAAATGAATCTAACTAGATTGCATCGTTGATTATGTCCCAAATTGTACTTAGAATGTGCCTTGACATTTTTTAGTTTCCTAACAATAACATTCTAGTGTGATTTTTTTGAGTTGGAACTACTTAAGTCACATAAATGATGTGTTAGAATGAGGAATAATTTTGCATGATTTTCTTAAAACCTATCATAAAGTGTGAATTTTTTTTGGAATTTCACCCTATCATAAATTCTTTATTACTTTCTTCATATAGTGATAGGTTTGAGGATAAGAACCTCATACTTAGAATGTATATTCAAGATCCCAAACTTGGGTTAGTCATTGTTTAATGCCAAATAATATGTCTTGATTCTCCCTAACTGCTCATTTATCTCATTTTTGTAACTATAAATAGAGGAGAGGATTGGATTTCTTTTTAATGTTATATTTCTCTCGATTAATTAGTTGGGGATTTATTAGAGCCTTTTCCCAATAAAAGAATAATATAAAAATTACATCCATAAGAGAATCAATTGTCATAATAGTTAGGTGTAAAACACCTATACAAAAACATGAAGAAATATTAAATTACCATTACAAAAATTTAAACAATATATATATATATATATATATATATATATATCAAATTATAAATGCCACTACATACAAACACCACAACCATAACTAATATCATAAATAGAAAGGGAATCAACAAAACTCCCTAATGCCAAAATCTTGAATTCTCTACCACATTGCAACCCACTAGGTATTTAACCTCTATTGCATTAGGGTTCTACTTTACAACTGTCAAGACACTACCAAGTATGGGATCAAGTGATGAGAACCTACTTCAATAAATAAATCCTTCCTATGCTAAGCTCTATGGATCTTATTTGCACAAAAAATTAGAATTGTGAAGTTGCTAGAGACCTCTACATGGCATTGGCTATGAATCACCATGGAATTTTTCAACACCTTCCCTATATCTACATAAAAATCATGAAGAAATAGCAACATGTGCAAGGCACTAGCTTCAATTCTTCATTGTCCATAGGTATAAATCCTAAAGGAACTGAATGGATATTCTTAACACCATCACTAATAATTTTCTTCCATATTTACCACCACCAGTTTCTTAAACTTCAACACCTCCATATCCTTGAAACATATAGGGAATAGAAAGCATATAATCTATAAACTCTAAGAAAAATTAGGGATAGCTAATACCAATTAGAATGAAATCCTCCCTTACATTGCAAGCCTTATAATGTAGGGGACATGATTATCCAAACTAGTGTCACCCAAAACTAATTTAAAAAAGCTTAAGGCAACTATTTCATTATAAGTGAAGGTTTAAAGCAACCTCTTATTCATGATTTAAGCTCTCTTTTAAGGATCACTTTCCTTCTAATATTTATGATTTATTATCATGTTCATCATTGAACTATAGACCACCCAAAGGATAAAACATATATTGCACAAAAATACCACCACATGAAAATTTACTAGTAATAAGACACAATAGTCAAAAGCCACCAATTATATGGATTTAACAATGTTCCTATGCACACTACATAAATGTAGGGAGATGCTTTATTATAATGCATTATTACAATATTATCTTAGTAGGCCAAGATTAATATTAACTATTTCTAATATCTCAACTCAAAAACATAATATCATACTACCCAACATAAATATAGATATAACAATAAAAGGCACAACTATCAAACATAATATACTTGTGGAGATCAACAAAGCTAGATTTTAAAATGTTTTCTTCCTCCAAGATGGTGATATCCTGGGTGTCATTATAGAAATGCTTGGTATGGATCTCACGAAAGGATTTATTTTACACAATGTCAACATGGACATATCTTTCATGTTTGTCTATAATATCTATACTCTTATTAGTAACAAGGAACTTACCAAGCCCATGGGACAATATTACATTTGGAATAAGAACATAATAAGAATGGAAGCAATTGTTGACAACATTTCTCTTGAGTGTGAATATTCTTCCTCTCAAAGATAAATGTCTTTGGACTTGCTTCGATTGATATTACTTGTGATATTAAGACTAGATTCATAGTGTTGGATAAAGAAATTGTAAATATTTAAGATTCTCAAAAATTAGGTGAGTTTTTACAATCCATTGGATGTTTTGCAGTTCATGAACCTAAGAAAAAATCCTCAATCCATTTTGTCAATATCCTACAATAGGGCGTTCTGTGAGAACATATTTATTTGAGGCATTCTGTCAAACAGATTACGTGCCTTGTCTTTCCTTCCAATTTTTGCATATCATGCAATCATGGCATTCTGTCGAACAATCCAAAGCCATTCTGTCAAACAGTTCACGTGCCTTGTTTAAGCTTACACATTTTGCGTACATGTCTATTAGGGCAGATCCGATGCAGCGTTCATGTCTATGCCCTGTTCGAAAGCTCCTATTTTCACATAGGCTGGGAGGATGCTAGCAAAGGTTGCAGAGTATGGCTTTACACAACCAATCGCATTTGGTTGGAAGTTTGTAAATCTTTTCAACAAACGCATTTTGTGCATATCCTGCAAGCATAGCATTCCATGAGACCAGATTTCTTTGAGGCATTCAGTCAAACAGTTCGTGTGCGTTGTCTATGCTTCCTCATTTTGAAGCATGTCTACTAAAACATCATTGCCTTTCAATCCTGCTTTGATGGATTTCCATACCCTGTTCCAAAGCTCCCATTTTGGCACAGGTGGGGATACGCTGGCAAATAAAACTGATCGAGATTGAAACCTGTTTGTTGCTCGTGAGGACAACCATATCTTCTATCCGCTGCAGAAACCATTTGCATCAAGCAGGAAAGGCCGTGAAAATAACTCAACGGCGAGGTAGACGTGAGGGCCTTTTTCCATGCGCTCTCGGTTTATGCGATCAAACACGCGGGAAAAGTGTTTGAATTCAAACTCTAACGGTGACTATTTCTTGAACGGAAACGGACAGGGACGTTAGGTGACAGGAATGGGCCCACAGCCTGACTGCTAACCGCTGACTGTCACAGCAATGGTTTAAGCAAACGGATTTGGGAAGAGGAACGGAACAGGTTAAGGGGCCCACATCCACACACTAAGCAGTCAAAGCTTAGTGTGTGACATTTAAGCCCAGCCAAACTTCCCACTTCCAACAAACCCGTTGTTAATCTTCTACAACCATTGAATTCCATGAGATTACATCTACTGAGGCATTCTTTCCAGAATTTTGAAGGTCGCTTCCAACAACACCTTATTGTGCATATCCTGCAATGTTTGCATTCCATGGGACACCATTTCTTTGAGGGTTTCTGTCCACTATGCGTGCCTTAACTCTGCTTGAGCATACACCATTTTTCTTCATATTTACTTTTCTTCCCCGTAAAACAGAGAACATAAACTAAAGATTTTTGAAGTGTTGCAAATCTCCCTCTTTGCACACACACCGACCCCTTTTACTTCTTCTCTCCCATTTTTAATTTCCAAGAACTTGCGAATATCTGCAAACATGAGTAGTAAATAAGGAAGGGATGCCATTCTACCAATTGCTTAGCATTGATGGATGCCCATACCTTCATGTGGTTCCTTCTTGAAGTCTTTATTTGTTTATTTTCTAGCTAGTTGAGTTTGCCTGAAATTTTCCAAGTCGTTTAAGGGATGATAGGTGCCCATATCATGTCCATACTGGCACCATCCCTTCTTAAATGTAATTGCAAATTAACCTATCCATCGATAGTCTCTTTTCACATTTAAAAAGTTCATTTTAATTTATTGATCCCACAGCCAACCACCATGGAAGGAGCTAATGTGTGGGATGTGACATACTTCCCCCCTTGGGATAAGTCGTCCCGACTTATTAGAAGGTCAAAGTTGTTAATTTCTTCAAAATTTTGGGTTACTAACCATTTTAATTACTCTTTAACCCCTTATCCTCAGCTCTCAAGTGGTTTTATTTTCCCTAATTTGACCAATTTGGGATGATTTTTATAGGATTCAAGAGGGGGCACACTAAAAATATACGCTTGAGTAAGCACTTTCACTTAATTCAATCCTCTATTTTGAATTTGTGTGTTGAACTTTCTTAAGAGAGGTTAATATCATACCATCGTGTACATACATTTACCGGTTAATCCTTGCAAGTTACCCAAGTATCAAGTATGAAAAACTACTCTTCACCCTCAAGAATTAAGGTAGTCACTACCTACCCATTTAAACATCCATCCTTGGATATTTTCATTTTATGTTTCTAGCAATTCATGCTCATACCATGGGAAATATTCTTAATATTCTTAAATATACAATGAAATTCTCTCCACAACAAGGGGTAAAATAAAATCCAACAAGGGAGTTAAGGGATATAACAATCACCAAATACCTTATCCTTCCGCTATGCACTATGATTTTCATTTACAATTTGTATATCCAAATTTCTTTTTTTCTTTCACCCATTCAGGTTCTCTTGGTTAGGACTAGCCATGCATTCCCACAAGGTTAAGAGTCCATTTAAGATATGCAAAATAATTCCATACATATTAAGTATCCAACTTAGTTATGGTCAGTTGGTAGTGTAAGGTAACATACTTTATCCAAAGTCAAGTGAGCTTCATAGGTCCAACATTTGAACCTGGTTGCTCTGATACCAATGTAAAATCTGCCCCTCAAGCACTACAATTCTTTTTTTTGCAATCAATAGCATCAACTACCAACTTAACCAACCAAACATATTCCATCTTAAGTTAGAAGCACGTTAATTTCTAAAGTTCTTCATTCATCCTGGTGACGATAAATCAACATCACCACTTAAAGGGTTACACTCAAAAGTATTAAGCTCATACAGCTAGGGTCATTCCTAGACCCAAACCTAATCCTCAAGGGTTCATGGTCACCCTACCTACATATCCCCTCATGGAAATCATAGGCTTTATGGTTCACCCCACAACGTTAGAGGGAGTTCAATCTCTCCTCTTGTATGAGATCTATGATCTCACCTTTAACCCATGACTTATTCATTAAGCATAAGTTATTGTTAATTATGATATAGTGATAATTTTTTATATTAACTTGCCATCAAGTGTTGGGTCCATACCAACATTAGAGTACAAACATTCACAATATTCATAAGTGGTCATTCATACCATAATATCTCATGAGAATACCTCCATATACACAAGTCGACTAGCTCATACACATCATGAGTACAATAGTGACTGGGTCATATACAAATCATAAGTACAATGATAATTGTCTCTTAATGTACATCACAAGTATAACAGTGTCTGGCTCATATTCCTATCACAAATACATTAGTGGCTGGCTCTAGCATACATCACAAATATATAGTGACAAGCTCCAACCTACATCACATATGTATAGTGACGAGCTCCAACATCCATCACAAATACATAGTGATAAGCTCCAACATACATCACATACACAAAGACAAACTTACACATTACAATGGCTAACACATGTCCATAATGCATCCTAGATAGAAAGAATATTGGTGCATTGCGCACTACACCGTGGGTCCTATCCTTTCTTCTGATCTTCTACACCATTAGAATAATGGGAAGAGGATTCGGTGCATCCCATACTACACCGTAGGTCTGTCCTCAACTCCACAAGGCTTAACTATATAGTCTGACAACTGGGAGGGGGTTCAATGCATCCCATACTACACCGCAAGTCCATCCACCATCCCAAGGTTTTCCACAAGTAGTGAACCTACCATAACTTGGTGGATTTTGAATTCAATCACCTATAGGTCACCAATGACATGTTTTTCCACCCAAGAGGAAGTAGCTCCCGACATATACCACCTTGTGACCTTAGTGGTATTGTCATCTATCTTCTTCACAATCCCGAGTAACATTGGCCTCGGTCACTTCCGTGCACTCAGTGACAACTAATGAACCTCTTCGATATAATGGTTAGCCCCATATTATTGTTACCTGCATGGATGGGTCCCTACCTGTGCAACCATTACCATATCTTAATCATAACCAGGGTAGCCCATAGCAATGTTCACCTCTGTGAACTAGGTGAACGTTGGATAGTCCCTAGCAATAACCCAAACATCGGTCATTGGCACAGTCTAATGACTATCTATCACTGCTCAAATATCCCAGAGGTTCACATTTGTCCAAGTCATACATAACATCAATCACAACCACAATCAACAGATACACAAGCCTATACATAAAGACCTCTAGATATGGATTTAGTTTTCACAACACATACATTTTACATGGAACCAACACGAGATGGACTTTACATATATTGAAATACCAATTGTAAAGTGGTTAAATCCATTACTTCATTTAAATTGGTATTCAGAGGCACATTATGTATTAAATATAAGTTATTAAGTAATCTTAACTTGATCATACCCATTTGGTACCCATTTGGTCTCAAACTGGAGCTTGAGAAGGAGGAAGATAAAACCATCTAGGAATAACCCCAACCCTTGGAGTTATCCCCCCCTAAACCCTCCCCCTATGGACTTGAGGTCACAGGTACATCCTTCGCCTAAGGACCGCCTACATTTCCACTTCCAAACAGATCAAAGTCACACGTAATTCTCCTCACATAGTCTCTCAAGGATACCTATGCACCAATTCCCAGTTTAGCGAACCTATACCACGACACTTCCATACAAGTATGTTGAGATTGAACCTCACCACCATTATTATTCATTAGACAACAACCATGCAAAGCCCCCAAAAGTCTAATTGGGTTAATGGCTACCATGAGCTTGAATGGTAAATTAACTTTACAAAACCTTAGTAGGTAGGGTTTTCTAGCTCACTCGTTAGACACAAAACTGCCGCCCACAAGGTAATTAGTGTTAAGTTACTTCACCATGATTAGATATTTCTATTAGGATCATCCATGTTAATCTCTAAGGCTAAGGATGAAACCTAGGAGTATTCCCTCCTATCAATTGGAGTATTGAAAATAAATGAATTGCCACCTCTCAAACTAATAAATATTTGCTTAACGATTCTATTTTTTTTTTCAATATAATATTCAAACTTGATAATTTGTTCCTCTTATAAGGGATGATGGGTGCCCATATCGTTTCCATACTGGCACCATCCCTTCTTAAATGCAATTGCAGATAAACTTGTCCATTGACAATCTCTTTTCACATTTCAAAAGTTCATTTTAATTTATTGATCCCATAGTTAACCACCATGTGTGGGATGCGACACAACAATTGAAAGTAATAATAAAAGAGCATTGTGATAGAACCTTGAAGGTAGTAAAATGGATTTTGGGAGCAAACTTATTGGATGATAAAGGTAGATAGGGTGAACATAAACATTACCTCCCACTACATTGTGTCGCTTCTCAACTCTAAAACTTGGGGAGTCAAAAGAAGTTATAAAAGTAATTGCTCTCACTCTATTCAAGAAGCAAAATATGGGAGGCTTGGAAAGTTTTATATATTGCAAGGTTCGATATGAGCCCACCACAACCAAAAGATATCCCCCTGGTGCTAAAAGAGAAATATGTGGTGGAATGACTCCCTTTTCTCAACAATTCCCAAACCAAAACTTTGATGCAACATTGAACACTCTCAACGAAAGTTTGACAATTCCTAAAAAGGGTACATAACTTGTAACCATCTTATGATTTGGAATGACTTTTGTGAATTCAATTGTATGAGCTCCTCATGAAAGATTCAATTTTGTTCTATGAACCATATGTAATAGTAACAAAGCCAAGACCGATGTATCTTATCCTTTTTTATTAATTACGCCAAGAGGCATTATACAATGAAATCATTCAAGGAATATTCTCCGTAAAGTTTTTGAAGCTGCATTGAAAATGACAAGCAGGTGGAGGTCATGTGCTGTTTTTGAAGTTGCATTGAAATTGACGTGCATTTGTCAGTCTTCAAATCTCCAGGAATTAAAATTCATTAAATTTTATGAATTTTAATTGTGGAGTGGCATTGACATGCAAACCATTTCATGCAAACCGTTGGAATGCAAACCGTTTAAACTCATTCCTATTTGTTTTTATTTCTATTTTTGTGAAAGCCGCAAAGAACAGTGTTTCCAAGAATTCTAATGATCTCGAGAGGCAGAGGTTGCGTAAGATGGAAAACCCTGCTCACCCTTTGCGACCTTCAAAATCCATAGTAAAAAGCGATAGAAGAGATATTGTAAAGAAAGGCCAGAGGAAAATAAAATATCTATTTTCCTTCCCCTGCCTTGTAGCTCCTATTTTTGGTGGTAAAATGGGAGAATTGTCTCACTTGGACACTAAAAATCCTATTCTTTATGTCAATTCTCCCCAGGTAGGTTCATGGTTCAATTCTTATAGCCTTCATTATTATTCTTTGAATTTTGTTTTGTTTGATTCGGTGAAGATTGCTTGGCTTTAAGAAGTGTCTTATCTAAAACTCTATATTGAGAACCTTATTTTCAAGATTTCTATCACATCTCGATGTTTGGAACTAAAATATCAATAATCTACTTTGTGTCATCGACAAGCATCTGGTCATGGACCGTAACCTAAGACGAACACAATACAACTTTCTTCTCTCCATAATAGTTTTCTTTTTTTTTTTTCTTTTTTTGATTAGTTATGCGAATGATTTTCTGGGCTTTCCCATTAATCAAACCCTGGATATGTCACTCCCCTCCACCTGCAATCTTCTATATCCATGTGAAATTGACCAGTGCACAGGTATGTATGTAATTAAAAGTTGCTTGCATTGTTCGCTAAGTTCTTTGCTTTTTAGGCCTTCAAGATTCAAACCCTTGACTTTGGAAAATGAAAGAAAAGTACAGGTGTTTAAATTTTATTTTTCTAACCGTGGCTTTTGGTTTTGTGGCACCGGTCCCATTGATCAGCCTGGTTAGAAAAGTAGGGGTGATTTGGTTTATGAAAAATACAAATGCATTTTATGGATTTTATGATTTTCCATCGATTTAATTAGGTTATGGTGGTTTATAAGTAAAGTTTCGATTACAGTTAAAAGCAGAGGCAGTGGCAGATCGAACTTGTGAATTTAATTAGGAGAGGAAAAGATCCATTTAGAAAGAAAAGAAAATTCTTCCCGTAGTTTTTCTAGGTTTGTGTTTCGAAGATGACAGTGCAGGCGAAGTATCCGTCTGATGTGCTGGGATTGCCCGAAACATCGTGCAACAGGTTCATTTTTTCATTTTTTATTTGGTATATGTTTAGTAAGTAGTGCATTTGTCTTCAATTAGTTCGGTTGCAGAATTCGCCAGGGTGTGTTGTAGAATTAAGTTATGTTTTAGGGAAAAAGCTATATGCCTTTTGCTTCGCTGATTTGTATATTTTTTATTGCTTTTGAAAGAAGAGGGTTATATTGCATTTGCACCGTTAGTAGGATTTTACTTCTTTTTTAGAGAGAAATGAATTTAATATCTCAGAACTATGTTGGGATGAGATTTTGTTCATTTTTTTTAATGGACCTGATGGTACCTTTTCATGTATTATGTCCGTGGAGTTCGACTGTGGAATCCTTCCTGCATACTCTAGTATGGCGGCTCTACCGTATTTTGATGAGATCCATCCATCAACAATTGATGTGCTCCTTGTTACCCAATGTGTATTTAGACCAAAATTCATATGTGTTTGCTTGTTTTTAGCATTATATGTGGTTGAGGACCATTTTCTTTTCTTTTGAACATTGTTGTGTGCCTGAACACAAGAGGGGTTTAAAAATTTAATCCTCTCTATGTATCAATCTATCTTGGTTGAGCAAGGAACTCCTATTTTTTGCATATTTGTTTCTGCTATACAATGTGTTCTGCAAATGGTGTAGGAAAGTGTCGTTTGTGCATTTTATTTTCACAACGTTAATAATGAACTACATTTTGCAACAATCTTTTTTGGCACATATAATTTTGATGCATGACTATGATATTCGTTATGCCCTATATTCTTGAATATGGTAGAAATCCCAGTTCTCATTCTCATCTTTGGCAAATTTTCATGCAAGTGAAATGGCTTCCTTTTCAAGTAAATTTCTTTACTTGAAGCATTAGCACTTCATCACTTTGGCATTATTGAGACTAAACTCTTAGCCACTAATTGGGAATGTCTTACATGGGAGTGTTAGTGAAACTTGGTTTATCTTTACTTGACTTATAATATTTATCTGAGACTCAGAACCATTTGTGCCTACAAAGATAGTTTTGTAACTTCCCCATGTGCTATAGAGCCATTTAGCACTTCATCACTTGGCATTCTTGAGACTAAAATCTTAGCCACTAATTTGGAAAGTCTTACATGAGAGTGTTAGTGAAACTTGGTTTATCTTTACTTGATTCATAATATTTATCTGAGACTCATAACCATTTGTGCCCACAAAGATAGTTTCGTAACTTCCCCATGTGCTACAGGGCCATTTCACATAGTTTGATAGCATCCCCATGCACTTACAGGGACATTTCACATGATGTCATAACTTTATCACTTGTCATTGGGCCATTCTGCATGTATTAATGGGTATATGCAAGATCATCATGGAAAAAAAAGGCCCTTAAGTGGCAATTTTTAAAAAAAAATTAGAGTTAGGCAACTTGACGTAAAAATTTGAATAAGTTATCTATATTATTTTAAAAATATGTAAGAATAGAATCTGTAGCAAATTGAATTTAGTTTCCAAACTACTGGGTTTATTTTTTATTTTTAAATCTATTTGGTGAAAATTTGAAATTTCAATGCAGTAGCACTTAAATTTTAAGGAAAAAATAAGAAGTAGGTGTTTGTCTGACCACCCTAACCATAATAAAATGATAATATTTTTTTTATAAGATTTTAGATACAAGTATAAGACTCATGTCCGATGTGATGAATATTTTTTTGTAATTTTTTTCCAAGTAAATAATTAATTATGATTTTTTATTACAACTTTAAAAAATATAAAAATCATTATGTCCTCACCTTAACTTGGTCAAAAATTCATGAAATTTATTTTTTATTTTTTAATCCTATAGTATGTGAAGCATAGAATGTGCATGTTTTAATCAAAATATGATACCGTTTGAAAGCTATAGATGTTTTTCAATCACTTGTCAATCAGACTTTAGTCATAATTCAAATAGAAAATGAACAATAATTATCTATTAAATTCAAAGTAAAACATAATTTATATTGGTGGAAAGCTGAGAATCTCCTTTAAAAACCCTTTTCGTTTCATCAATTTTGGGTTAAAAAAAAGTCGTCAGCCACATACCCTACACATACCCATCATATCGCCACTTTTTGGCCCATCATGATCCTACACATACCCTAACATTTTTTTGTTATTTGATCTAATTTTACATTGTATTGCTTTCCAAACAAGACCTGATAAGTGCACTAGGGATATACTGTCATAGTTATACAACACCTTTTAAGAAATGAGCTCGTAATTTTTTTCTGTTTTCTTTTAAATGTATTGTGTGATTCTTAAATGATTTGTCAATCTAGTAAGCTAAATGATCCACACTTTTGGGCAAAAATTTCTATGGTTTTATTTTTCTAGCGTGGGTTTGATTTCCGTTTGCAATTGAACCTTCCTTTAAAAAGAATTAACAGGGGTATTGAACACTATCAATATCTTTTGATGTCTAGTCATGTTTTTACCCTTTAGTTCTTGTAGTGTTTTTCATTTGATAGTTCAAAACAAAGCATCTACAATGGGCCCCATTCTATTCTAAATTCAATAATTATTCATTGGGAAAGTACTGACAAAGGTGACAGGTTTATATAAGAAACAACCAGTGTCTTCTACCTGTAAAAATTTAAAAATGCCTCTATGCTTGTAAAGAGACCTGCACCTTGTTAATGTTTTAATTTGTTTCTTGTGAGACAACTCAAACTGGAACAATGAATACAATAGAACTGTCATCAAATTATGAAGTTGTCTGAGTTCTAACTAAACCTAAAACTAATGGAATTTACAACAATGCATATTATATAAGATTTCACGGGGGATTTTGAATTAAATGTAAATTGCTAAATGATTATTTTTTTTCTTGGGTGCAAGCACCAGATTGGCAACAATCAAGGCTTACAGTCATATTTTCAGATTTAAAGGAAAACTAATCATCCAAGCACAGACAATTACAATTTCCTACCAGTTAAATTATAGACTGATAATTAGCTGCAAACAAAGTTTAAATTGAATAATGCCAATGGATACTAGCTATTGGATAAATCAAAGACCAATACATTAGCATTGGCACAAAAAAATATTTTAATAAATAAAAATCAGATGATTCCATAAAATCAATCGCTGAAGGGACACACAATTTTGTTATTTCTTCAATGGACATTGAGCTTCAACATGAAGTTTGACAAAGCTATTCAATTCAATTGACTTGATGGAATTACAAACACAAGGTCAATGATTTACACATGATCTTTTGCAGCATAGGCTTTACATCAACTTACATACATTCATTCATTACACAAAACATTAGTTGACTTCCACTTTCGAATGACAACTTCTGCAATGCAAGTCTACTCTCCAACTATCATTTTGTATAATGTGTTTTTGATACGTATTTATGGGCTCTTCATCAACAGCCTTTAGTGTGCAAATAATAATAAAATAATTGCTTTAGTTTTGTGTTTTAAAGCAACCTCATCCATATCCTTTGAAACAAGCCAAAAATGGCGTAAAAATAAGTCACACTATATTTAGGTTTTGTTCATTGACTTGACACTTTATTTTTGAATGGAGGAGTTTTCTATGGCAATTTTACATCAAAAGCACGTCTTTTAAAGTTAAAACCCTTCACTTTAATGTTTGGTGTTGATCGTGAAGGTGTTCGCCATGCTTGCTAGAGATTTTGAGTGCATAGCTACATATATTGTGTGCCACTTTCTCACTATACCTTTTCTTTACCTCTTGGCGGAGTTGACTTGCCATCTTTATATGTGTGCCTCTTTTGTTGGTCAAAGTTTCATGCAGTCTTAACCATGTTTGGTGCACTTTTGGAGCTGACACACTGAAATATCCCCAATGGGATCTGCCCTAAAATTTTGATTTTGATTTTTGTTCAAACCCTAATTCTGATTTCTAATTTTTATTTTTTTTGAAAACAAAATATCACAGTGAACATACAAGTGCCCAAACATGACAAATAAACATGCCAAATGATGCTACCAATTGATATTCATATCAAACATGAAATCCATCATGAAAAACACAAGATAGGGCATTCAAATGCCACATACATATCTAATTTTCTATAGGTAACTTCTATTGTTACAAATCAGAGTTGGACTAATTTTTCAATGAATTTGTGGACTCAGACATGCCAAACATACGCTCAAATTTCTGCTCTATAAATCAGATCTAAAACTAAGATTGTACATACCACAAATATGCAAATTAGTCTTCAAACATCTAGGGTATCAAACCCTAGATGGGTGAATCCTTCCTTGGCAAGCGCTTAGGGTTTGCTGCTCTAGAAATGCAAAAATATTAAAAGAATAGAAGTCATTTGATCACCTATTGTACAATAGTACGTATGCATTTTTCATGATCTAAATCTTTTTAGATTGTTTCTAGATTAAACATTATTGGTAAAGATTGCTTTTATATGTCACTGTGTATAATTTCAATCCAAAAACAATCTTATCAAGACTACAATCATAAATAAAATTCTTTTAATGGAATAAAACTGTTTATGGTGAAAAAATACAATCATTAATTAATAGGTATTGTGGGAAGACAATGTCAACAATAGAACAAAAGCAATAAAAACATTTATGCCAATCACGAATTCAAATAGTATTCTATTGCAATCACTATTTTAATCTCAACTATGAAAAGTTAGATAAAGGGCTATTTAATGTCTAATTTGTTTCAGATTTATAAACAATTCACAAAAAATCAAAGTTTTGAAAAATAGGGTAGATTCTTGACCATATGAATTGTTTATAAATCTGAAACAAATTATGCATTAAAGAGTATGAAAATCCTAATGGCAATTACATGTTGGTGAATATCTCACAATTAGAGCATGTTTCAATAGTTGTGATGGTAGTTGAGCATGTTTTAATAGTTGTGATAGTAGTTTTTGATATAATGCTCAATAGTTGTGATAGTAGTTGTTTATATAATGCCCAATAGTTGTGATAGTAGTTGTTTATATAATGTCCAATAGTTGTGACATGACTACTCTAGCTTAAAAAAAATGTATTCCTTTGATCTAAAAAGAAACCAATCATGTGATGGCACATCAATGCTCAACCCATGATGTGAATGCACAAGTTTTGCTAGCACTTTTTTTTTGGGCCTTTTTGGACATCTTGACAAAAAGCATGCTGATGTGGCATCATATTTGATGATGTGGCCCTGAAATGAAAGTTATAAGCAAATGACCTACCAAGTAAGCTGCAGTAAAAAATTGGAAGTGATTTGAAGTTTTCATGTAGGATAATTAGAAGCGCAAAGTTAGGGTGCACAACTATTGGGTCATCTCCCCTAATAATTAAAATTTTAAAGAAGATTTCAAATTTAAATCTTCCATATTTAATTTCTTAATAATTTTAATTGATTTAAGATAAATAAGTGATTGTTTGTATAGAATACATCATATAATTTAATAATTTTTATATTGGACAATGTAGTTATAACAAAAAAAAAGCTACAATTTTTTTCTAATTTCATATAATTCCTGATATTATAATTAAATTAGTTAACAAATTTCAAAAGGGTTTTCCATCTACACTTTTTCAAACTTGAAAGACACTCTTCTAAGGAATTTTTGCTTGTCTATGAGCTTGTAATCTGAATTAGTTTCAAATAGGGTTACGATTAGGGTTCAAATAGCTTTATGCTTAGGGTTAAGTTTCAATTTGGGTTAAGGTTCAATAAAAATAGGCACCTTGAGAAGGATATCTCTCGGCGTATTTTACATATATTTTTAAAATATAGGTATGCTAATATAATGGAACAACCCTAATTACAACTTACATAACAAAAAAATTAATTAATTGATTAAACTAATTAGTCAATTAATATGACAATATTACAATAAATTAATTAAAAATGAATTCATATAAAATTAATAATAGAAAATAATAACATTTAAGTGTCTACAATCTAAAAAAACATTATATGTCCAAACCTCACAAAAATAAAACTAATATAGTTAAATATACAAATTCAATGAACATACATTTTTTATCTATAATTTTAATAAATTATTTACTTCATGCATATCAATGGTGTCAAATTTTGCTTGTTATTTTATTTCTTAAAATCTATTCTCAAAATTTTATCTATAATTTGAAAAAAATAATAAAAACAAAACAAACTATTTATAAATGTACAAATAGATAATTAAATAGATAAAATATAAATTACATTTGTTAAATCATTATAAAATCATAAAATATATTTTTCCCTTATTTTATTTTTCCTATTATTATTATTTTAATCTTCTTCCAATATATTGTAGATTTATATTTTTAAATTTATGTTTAAAAGAAAAATGAAAACAAATAAAGTTTTTATTTATATTTGATACATTTATATCTAATTTTTCTTTTTAAAAAATGTTACACTGGCATTAAAAATGTTACACTTCATCCTTAATGCCAGTTTAGAATGCCTCTTAACATAATAATTAGTTATGTTGAAAAACTGGGAAAGGAAATGGGTGTTTCGAAACAAGGTAGGTATGGGCCTCCTTTTCCGAACAGTGCAAGGGTCAGTTGTAAGAAAAAAATTGCCCACGTGTAAAGTAGTTTTACATGATTAGAGGCGCTAAATTAGTTTTATCAACCTTTCCACCTGTAAATCCTTCCCTGCCTCCCCTCTTCCCCTCCCTAAAATTTTGTAGGGGAAGATCTCCTTACCGAAATACCCACGGTCAATTGAAAAAACATGCATCATAAATTAAAATTTAACAGATCGAATTATTGCTTCTTCTGATGCCATTCAAGACCTTCCCCTTTTAATAGTGTTTTCTCATTTAGCCCTCTTGCACGTCTGCAATGTAACAAGAAAAAATGTTCACAATATTTTTTATATTAATATATTTTGTAATTATTATATTCGATTTTAACAATAATTACATTCGCTTATGATCTTAAGATATCAAGACTGCTAACAGTGATCCAGCACATAATCATCCAGTCCTCTACAGTGAAAACCTCAAAAATACTTAACACAAAATTACAAAATATCAGTCGAATCGAAAATCCTCACAAGGTGAAGTAAAGCTCGTTAAGAATTTAAGATCCGTTTCTCTATTTAGCCAGATATTTCAATAGATTTGACTTCAGGCTGAGGTTGAGGCCGCTTCGGCACTGTCACAGTCAGCACTCCATTTTCCATGCCAGCTTTCAGCTCATCCACCTTCGCATTCTCGGGAAGCCTGAAGCGCCTCAGGAGTTTACCTCGCGAGCGTTCAATACGGTGATATTTCTCATTCTTCTTTTCCTCTTCTTTGCTGCGTTCTCCACTTATCTGCAGAATTCGGCCGTCCTCCACTTCAATTTTTACCTCCTCTTTCTTCAGTCCTGAAAGAAAGTACACACATTCCATTTTAATTTCCCTCCAAACAAATGGAAATTTTCTACAAGCAAAACAGAGAAATGTTGTTGAAACTCATAAATTGATAAATACCAGGAAGGTCGGCCTTGAAAATGTGAGCTTCAGGGGTTTCCTTCCAATCGATCTGTGTATTGGCTACAACAGCTGCATCCCTTGCAAATTCCGTCGAGGGCCTTGCTATGTCCCTGAAAATCGAGGAATCAAAAGCCTGCAAAGGATCCCACACATCCAGTGAAAATGGATCGTACACAGCAGAGGATCTCCTGCCCCAAAGACTTGGAATGATAGACATTTGTGAATACTTCACAATAAATGCTATGCAACTCAAAATTTATGCTTAAAATGCTTGATGTTCGGCCTCTTCCAGATTGCGCAAATATATAACGATAAAGGGTTGCAGTCATAAGAAGGTAGTGGCAAAGGTAGAATAGTTCTAGATGTTTCGGAAGCCACCAGAGTCTTCTAGCGGTTACGGCAACCGCTGCTCTTTACCCATGGGATTATGTTATTCTAGAGCATTCGAGCTGCATATAGAATGAGACACTTGGCTTCCCGTTTAGAAAAGAGCCGAGGGCCGTCGAGTGTATGTTAAAAGCTAGCATGGACGTTCATGTTCCTGGGCCCACTAATAATTCCGATCTCCCCACAAAAAAATATTTCACTTTTGCATGGAGAGAAGTAGGTACTACAAAGGTATTTGCAATGCTTTTGCACTTATGACAATTCTTACTTAAATTTAAGTTTATTTTGAATATATATATATATGTTTTGTTTTTATTTACTTTTTAAATTATTTTTTATAAATCAGTTTTATATATTTGATTTTATTCATGCCCCTTTTTTTTTCTTTTTCTTATATATATTTATCTTATTTATTACTAATTAAATATCAATTTTTAATTTTAAGATCTATCATTTCTCATTTTAAGTCATTTTGCAATGTGTAAGATTGATCCTACAACTTGTAGATCTAACTCATTTTTTTTAATTTCAGAGTTAAAATTATCAACAACTTTCCTCTCCCACTAACCATCGAAAGCCAATTTGATACATGTTTTTGTGACAATTAGTTATATCTTGATAGAAATTTGTTTGAACATAAGTTAATCATCTAGAAATCATTCTTGGAACACTTTATTTAGAGCACCAAAATGAATCTAAATTTGTATCAAATTCATCTAAAACACTCACATGCCTAATTGTTGTCTTTGATATTCTTTGATAATTAGGAAGTTGGTCTAATCAAGGGGTCAACTAACGAGAACATGTTCATTATGATATGACAATCTCCCCAAGCCATTTTTCAACATTGTCAATCCTTATGCACAAGAAAATATGAAAGGAGAAAAATAAATATAAAAAAAAAACATATAATCTACTAGATTAATTATGAAAGTTATAATGGAGGTCTAGGCCTTAGATAATTTTTGTGAAGCTCAAGCTCAATCTAGCATAATATGGATTTGACATGCATAGAATTTTGTGTTTGTTATAGATCCTTGTTAACAAGCACATTAAGGATTATTGTAACATGCCTCAAGCCAACTACCTATAACATTATCCAAGTGAACCAATTTTTTAAAAGGAACTTTGCTAACAACTAGGAAAAGTTGAAGACATGACACACTACACATTATCATGCACAACTAGTGTAGTGTCAAACACAATAAAAAACACACACAAGACAACATCACCCTTTCTCCAAGCAAGGTGACACAAGAAAAAGACTTAACTCTACCCTAGAATAAGACACCAAGGCTAACACATAAAATGAGGCATGAAAGAGAAACATTATTCCTAAAACCCTTGAAACATCTTTTTAACATCTCTACCAAACCACCCTCTAAACCCTTTGGCTACAACAACATACAAGAAAAATGGCCAAATTTTTTTTCTCTTCTTAGAGGTCACCCTATTCCTTTAACCCTAGAATACTTTAGAAAGGTTTTGGGCTTCATCCCATTATGAAAATTTGAGAGCATATTGAATTCCTTCCAAATTTGATACCAAATTTGATATCTCAAGATAATATTGGAGTTGGTCCCTCTGATACCCAATAAGATGGTATTGAAGTTGGTCCAAATTTGATTACTGACAAGATGATATCAAAGTTGGCCCAAATTTTATACCTTATAAGATGGTACATGATTGTCCCAACTTCAATACATAACAAAGATAGTACCTGAGTTGGGCTGACTAACTTCAATATCTAAAAAGGGGTAGTATTAGAGTTGGCATAACTTCAATATCCTAGCCAACAACAAAGGAAATATTTGAGCTGACCCAACTCTAATATCCTAACAACCAAGGCAGTATTAAAGTTGGCCCAACTCTAATACCCTAACAACTAAGGAGTAATTGGGCATGACCCAACTTTGATACCTTGACTAACAAATGGGTAGTATTAGAGTTGGACCAACTTTGATACCCTAACTAACAAAGGTCCTGCATCAAAGTTGGCCCAACTTCAATACCAATTAATAAAAAATGGCATTGGAGTTGGCCCAACTTTGGTACCCCTATGACAAGGAATGATATAGGAGTTGGCCAAAATCCAACATCTTGACAATAGGATGTTATCAAAGTTGGTGCGACTCTAATACCTTGATAACCCAAAATGGTATAGGAGTTAACACAAATCAATTAACCAAAAACCTACTAGAGCATATAAAACTAGAAAATAATGTTTATTCACTTGATGAGGCATAACCTCACTAATTTAAGAGCTATTGCAAAATAATTTGACGAAAATTTTCAGAGGATCATGGGTACAAATTTAACCACACTAGATTCATTTGAAGGGCATTAATTACAAGAAAAAATGAGAAAAGATGCACTAGCTCCCAAGCACGAAGAATAGGAACTAAAATACACAACATACAAAAACTGAAATGGAAGATCGTGCTTATTTCATACCAACATTGAGATAGGCCAAAGGAAATGATATAAAAAATAATCATTAAGATAATGCAATATATAGATTCACCCATAAATACCCTAATCATAATTGTAAAATTAAATAATTTAATTCAAACATATTTTAGCAATACAAACATGCAAACAACCTCACAGTATATGGTATGGGAAAATGCCAAACAATGAAAATAATTAATTTCCTTTAAAAAGTTTAATTCTAAAAATGAATGAATCAAAACCCACATTACCAATCACTTCAAGTATAACTATAAACTAATTACAAAGGGCACTTGAACCACATTTGCGAAGATGAAAAAATAGTTAAATGAAAATTAAAAAGAATAATATTAAAATTATAGTGAGTAACCTCCAAAGTGTTCAAATAATAATAAGGTATAAGATAAAATGTTGAACCAAGAACTCTTCAAACTCCTAAGAGATATTATAGAATGGACCAATGAGGAATGTTACCCACCTCTACACAATATTACCATCTTCAAGAACAATAGGTATCCATATCACTCTAGGAAACCCCCAAGTTATGGAGAAGGTGGTCATGGACGCATCACTATCAAGGCCAATAATCACACACATATAAAGTATAAAAGAGAAAAATAATGCCAATCAAAGTATACAACATCACATGTGGCAACTCACACCAAATCAAGAATAGGTTAGCACATGACACATATGGAATCAAAGCATATACATGAATGTTTATAAAGCATGTCAAGTACCAAAGTTCAACAACAAGGGAAAGATAATAATCTTAAAGTCCAACACTCTAAATTTTACAAATTAGACATGACACACAAATCAACACAAACCTTCATGACACCTTGTCAAAAATATAAAATTCTAAAATGTTAAGGAGAAAATAATGCCACAAAAGAATCAATTCATATGAGGTTAAAAACATAGTTTTTCTATTTTTCTTCAAAAAGGTCAAAACCATAAAAATTATCAAGCCTCCATTAATGAAATCATATTCAATACCCATCAAAATTTTCAAAAATAAAAAACTTCAAATTTAATAAAAGAAACTTCTAAATTTTAAATATCGTTTTAATTTAAAAGCTCACAACCACCTAATTTTAGAACTTTTTAGGAAAATGGTTTTAAAAAGTTTTGCCATAACTAGGTCTCAAATTTTCCATTTTCCAAGAATTAAAAACATGAACTAAAAATGCATATTAAAATTCTAAAACATTCATACAAAATTCTACCATATAATTCCACCTAATGTGGAGATGGTCGTAAGAATTTTTTAAATTGTAGATTTAATTTGAACATACCTTTATTTTTTTGAGAAGCTATTTTCATGACACATGCATTGAACAACATTTACCTCCCATAAGCAATCACCAAGATCAAGCCAAATTTAATCCAAACAATCTATTTTCAATAAATTTTATTTATTCTTTTCATTTTTAAGGAGATTAGGAAGGAGGGGGGTTTGGGCATGGAACAATGCCAAAAAAATAAAAATAAAATGAATCCATAAAAAGGTCTTTTGTTTCTTAATTATTCTCTTTTCCTTCTATTTGTTTTTCTAAATTCTTTTCTTCTCTTCTATTTTCTTATTTCAATTGCTCACTTCCAAAAATTAACATTTTCAATAATAATTAAATCAATAATTTAATAATGTTATATTGATTAAATTCGTTTATTTTACTTTTCAACATGAAAATATTTTACTAAGTCAAATATCTTTAAATTTGATGTATAATTAAATACATTTAATTTTATTCTAACTAAATTAAAATAATGCAATAGAACTTTTTCTATGCAATCATTAAAAATTCCATAAAAAACATAAAACATATATTTTAAAATTTAACTTTAACTACAATGTAAAAATAAATTAAGCTCACACACAAGCCTTAGCCATAATCTATGAGTTCTCACAACATACATATCCTAGAATCATCATTGATATAGACCCAAATTAACATGTAAGGATTCATAAGGACTGAGTAAGGTGAGATGGTTGAATGAAATCTATGACAAATTCTCCATATGCCAATATTTGGTCTAATACTTATAAATTTCTTGCACACATAGGTCAAACATTTGACACACCTATTGTTGCAAGGTGTGTGCCCTTGGTCTCCTTGTGTTGTGTAGTGCAATTCTTGGGTTCATAACATGGCTTAATCACCTCTCATGAATTCATCATCTATAGCAGCTATATCAGACATTAACAGGTTGATATTTTGGTGCAACAACAATCGCGTTTGCAAAAATTGGTATTAGATCCTAGGTCACATGTTTGAACCCCTCACTTGCACTGGGGGGATTGTTGCAAGGTGTGCACCCTTGGTCTTCTTGTGTTGTGCAACACAACAATTGGGTTTGTGACATGGCTTAACCGCCTCCCATGGATCTATTAACTTTGGTGGTTGTATTGAACATTAACAAGTCAATATTTTTGTGCAATGACAATCGTCTTTGCAACACCTACTCAACATAATAATAGCTAAATCAATATATTTTGACAAACATGGTATAAATCACAAAACGATATTAGATCATCACATCTACAATAAATCATCTACAAATGATATGGTACAATCTAACAAAATGCGTATATAACAAAACATAAAGTTGAAATACTAAAATGATCTAACATACACAAGCATAATATATGCACCCCATTATGCATATTTATGAAAAAATACAAAAATAAAACCTCATCGCTCGATGATAATAAAAACATTTTCATAGAAATATCTAGAATACACCATCAAAACACCTTGATGGAAAAATAGACCTCATTGGAAACTTTAGTTCAATGTATCATAATACATGAATCATATAATGAACTCATGAAACACTCATAAACCATATTTTGTATGAATTAAAAGGAATACAAAGAAAAAATGAGAAGAGGAATTACAATTACACTTTCTAAGCATGAATGATCAAGTTATATATAAATCACCAAATATTATTATTAGTTCCATTGGGAGGCTTCAATGTTAAACCATGATTAATCCAAGCTACACTGACCAATCAGAATTTAGATTTTTTAAGGATTTATTGAGCAATGATTAATTAGGATGCAAATGTGCTCGCAAGTTAACTGCTCTAGAATTTGGTGGGATTTTATTGGCATTGATTAACTACTACAGAATGTTAGTATGTGATTCTAGTTTCACGAGGCAAGAGAGCACACAGATCCCAAAGGGCTTATTGCAGTGATTAGTTCAATTAGCTACCATCACATTTTTGTTGGCATGCTACAAATTTTTCCCTGACAATTGGTGATTAGGGTTTTAGTAATGTTAATGAGTTGCCATGGTAGCAGTTTGCATGGAGAGGAGATATGGTGGGTTTGCAGGACATTGGTTACCATAGCCAATGATGAGGGCATTAAAATATATGTTTGGGAAACATTCTCTCTAGGTTACAATATTTGTCAGAGTTTATCTGTTGCTAAAAAATAAACAGGTTGATATATTTGTCTGCGGAAAGAATTTTATATGATAGGGAATTACAGGTTTAGGGTTTTCTCTATTTTCTTATGCTTTTCTTTCAACTGCATAAGAATATGTACTTTTGGGTTGCTATGTAACAATAATAATCATAGAGCCAAATTAATTCTACTTACACTGTACCATGAGCTCTCGGGTTTTTATTGCTTCTAATTTAGGGATTCATGAATCTAATGTTTTCCTATGTATTTTCTATGTAGAATGCATAGCTTTGATATATTCCAAATTATCCGTGAGGGATTGAATTGTTCAGAACTCAATTGGAAAATCCTGTATGCTTTGTTTTTCCTTCCTTCAGTTGTATGTGAGAGTATGTAAATGAATGTCAAAGCGTTCGATCATAGGAGAAAGTTTTCCCAAAATGGGGAAAGGTAAGAACTTTTGAGACATATATCTATAAGAAAAGTATACTCCCAAAATTTTGCAGAAGCAAGAAAGAAGACATTGCATTTGTATACATAACATTGAATTAAATATTAAGAAAATAATTATTAAAGATATGGATTTTGTGCCTTTTCAATCAACCTAAAAAAATTGGCTCTTATTTGATCAACCTAGAAATGTTAGGCTGCCCAGTTTTCAATTTTCAGGGCAGAGAAATCGATTGTTTTTGGAAGTGGAGTACATTTCTAGTTCAACCTTTTGCTCAATGCTTCTATTTTTCAATTCTTTCCAAGTTGAACATTTTCTTAAAGACAGAGTAGCTCTTATTTCTGAAACACATTTTATCTAATTTCTTGTCCTTATGGAATTTCTCAATTGAATCTTGGCATGCCTCCCAAACATTTAGGAGTCATTTCACAATGTTAGGCATGTCTTTTAGTTCTTGATATAAAAAAAGAAGTGCACACATTCTATAGCAGTGATGAATGGTGTTCACGCTGTTTTTGGAAAATAGAGAAATTTCCTTTCTAAAAGTTGTATCAAATATTATTCCCCTGCATGCCAGTGGGTTTATTGCTGATATCAAAGTTGTGATTTGATAAATTTTATTGTTATTTCTAAATTTTCCTTAATTTCTCACTTGTATCAACATCAAAACCTTATATATCAGTTGGAATCACACACAAATTGTCAAATTGTTTCTTCTCACTCTGCAACTCTTCTTTTTAATTGAAACATACATATCCAATCAATTGCTGTAAAATTGTTCCTTTTAAGTCTTTATCGTGCAAGACTTCGATATTTGAAGACTTGTGTGAAATTAGTCTAAAATATTTGGACACTTCATTGTGATTATTGAATTGGATTGTGTTGTGACCTTTTCACACATCACCCCATTCAAAATGGGGACCCCCTAATTTTTGCTTTGTTCCTTGTCTTTTGGCTTTGGTTTTGTCTCTCCCTCTCTTTTTGTCTCTTTCTGTTGTCTGTCTTTCTGGGGATGTGCCCGTTTGTGAGCTTAAGCGTGAAATTTTGGCCAAGTCTAAGAATTAGGGTTTTTTTTTCTCTGGTCAATCTAAGGTCAAGTGAAGTGAATAAATTGAAAATTGAGACTAACATTGATGTCAGTATGCTACCAACAAGTTTCCACTGAAGTTTCATCAGATTCCGACAACTTACTATTTTTAGTAAGTGTGCAATTCAAAGCGTTCATTCAACATTCTTGAAGTTTCAATAGTCACACTGCATTCATAACACATGAAATTTCCCACTAGCAAAATTTGAGCTGAAACAGACAACTTACTATTTCTAGCAGTTCAGCTTCCAGAGTAGATTTCAGGGTTTGCATGCGAAGTTTTTCAATACATGTCTGAAAATTCCTTCTGGGTTTTTTGAGACCTTTGCTATGGTATAACATGCAAAATGAGACGATGACTTTCAAAGTTTAGTCTTCGGTGGCTATTTTTAGGGTTTGCATGTCAAGGTTTTCAACGCATGTTGGGTGATTCTTTATGGGTTTTTCTAGAGCTTTGAAATGATGTAACATGAAAAGCAGGATGATCAACATTCATGACTTACTATTTTTAGTAGTTCCATTCTGGCAGCTCTATCCCAACACATTAGAAACACAAACAGGGCGAAGTGCAACAGAAACGAGGTCAAACGTAGGTCATTTGATATGCATGCAAGTCAGATTAGGGTTTCCAACTTTGGGACCCTAAATGAGGGAAAAAAAATTGGAATTTCCAAAAACCGGTGTATCCCAATATGTTCAGCATCTTTCAAGCTATCCACTAGTAAAATTTGAAGGCAATCAGAGCACTTACTATTTATAGTAAGGAGTTCTAGAAACTGGCTAAAAATAGTAAATCGATAGCAGGCGCCAGTGTAAATGGGTAGGTCACCCAATGAGGAGCACGACTTTCAAATTTCAAGTCAAACGGAGTTGTGGAAGTCGTGAAATTGAGCGGTTACTATAAGTAGCAAATCACCTCCAGAAGCATGCCTAAAATAGCAGGTCAAGCAAATGAAGGAAACCCCTTGGCACGAATTTCAAATCAAACAGAGTCACAAAGGCTTGAAAATGAAGTACTTACTATTTTTACCAGGTGCATGCAATCATCAAGTCTCGAAAGTTCAACCACATCCTGAGGTTCGAAGCAAAGCAAAAATCAAGCTTTTGGAGTCAGAAATCAGTTCAAAACACAAAATGAGGAGAACTTTCTAAAAATAGAAAGTTAGGGCAAGCTAGGGTTAGAATGAATGAGTCACCCCAAATTAGGAAAAGAACATGAAATTCACTAAGTCTGAGAAAATTTGAAGTCCAGCATCAAAATTCACCCTAAGAAGCTAAAGACAGATGAAAAGTCCTCAAAACTAGAAGCTTGACCCATGATATGTGCCCAGGGTCAAGGAGGGAGCCTAAAAATATACTAAGGTGTGGAAATTTGAAGTACCACCCCCCCAAATGTGCCTTAGTTGAAGAGAGGGCCTTAAAAATTTCTAAGTCATTGAAATTTGCAGTTGCTACCCTTAAGTGCGCCCAGGGTCAAAGAGAGGGCCTTGAAAGTTTCTAAGTGTGTTAAATTTGAAGTAGATGCTCTTGAATGTGCCCTTTCCTTGAGAGATTGAATTAAAAAAATTCTAAGTTTCTAAAACTCAAAGCTCACCCCTCCAAATGCGCCTTGAAGAAGGGAGGGTAAAATTTTCCTAAGTGTTGATAAAATGGAAGCTCACATGCTAAAATGCACCCACCTTTGAGGAGATGCTTGGAAATTCTACAAAGTGGTTAAAATTGGAAGTAAGGGTGGTCGAATGTGCCTTAACTTGAGAGGCTGGGTTGGAAATTTGACTAAGTCCTCGAAAATGAAAGCTTCTACCTATAAATGCGCCCTTAAAGTGAGTGGAGCTTGAAAACTTTCTAAGTGTTTGAAATTTAAAGCATGACATCCCATTTGCGCCTAAGGAGAAGAAGGCACTCAAAATTTTTCTAAGTGTTTCAAATTTGAAGAAGGACCCTCCAAGATGTGCCCTAGCTTGATGAGATGAGTTAAAGAAATGTTAAGGAACTCAAACTAGAAGCACATGGCCTCAAGTGTGCCTAGGAAGGAGACATCAAGATAGAAAAATATTCTAAGCCATTAAACTCAAAGCACAATGTCTAAAATGCGCCCTTGAAGCTAAGTGGAGGGTAAAATTCTTCTAAGTGTTAAAATGAAAGCTCAGGGGTGGAATTGCGCCCAAGACAAGAGGAGGTGATTGTAAAATGTTGAGTGTTTGAAAAGTTGAAGTGCACCCCTCCATATGCGCCTTGAAGAAGAGGAGGATTGAAAATTTCACTAAGGCATTTAAAACTTGAAGCTCACCATGTAATATGCGCCTTTGACTGAAAGGAGTTTGAAAAATATTCTAAGTATTTTAAATTTGAAGTGGATACCTCTAAATGCACCTAACCTTAATGAGGGAATATTGAAAATATTTTGAGGCGCCTGGACTAAGAAGGAGGATGTGTTGAGATTATTTTGACTAGGTGGTCTAAAATTTAAAGTTAGACCCTTGATGGTGCCTAGACTGGGGCATGAAATGATAAAATATTTTCTAAGTGTTAATATTTAAATTCCTTCCTTAGAGGAAAATACGCCCAAGTTGACAGGGGTGATAAAATTTGCTAAGGCATGAATAAAATTGGCTGTGGATATGTCAAGGATGCCACCTTCACAGGGTTGATAAAAAAAAAATCAAGGCCGAGCAAAGAAAATCCACCTGGATATGAAGATGAAGAATAAAATTGTTGGCAAATTATTTTTCTAAGGTTTAAAATTCAAAAAATTAAATGTACCCCTTCCTTTAGAGACACATGAATTTGATGCTTTTTGGAGGAAATTTTCTTCTAGGTACTGAACGTTTTTGATGAGGAATTGATTTTAAGGTCTTCCACACTTCGCCGAGGCTTCCGAGGTGAACATTTTTTATGGGCACCGAATTGATGAATTTTCTTTGGAATTTTTTTTTTAAAAAATTCTAAGGCAAGGAATAGAATGTGTTAAAAATGCCTTGGCAGATGAATTTGAAGTTGGATGCCTTTTCCTAATGAAACATTTTGCTCAAGCCTGAGCTAGATAAAATGTCATCCTGAAAAGTGAAGAAGATGCAGTTAAAGTTAACACTTTCAAGAGATGATTTTAAAATGCATCTCTTAAATACACCCTTGAGGAGGATGCAATTTGTCTAAGGCATTGAAATTTGATGCACAGTTGTTATATGCCCTAGCCTACAGATGTTAAAAAATCATGAAGAAAGAAAATGTTGGATAGAGAAAAATGATGAACCCTTAGAAGTTAAAACATGAAAATCAGACAAGTAAGGTGAGTTTATATTACAAAGTGTTTTGATGTCCTCTATGTTTGTTTTGCAGGTTGAACGTCGGGGCCATGGCATGATGACTTGGAGTAATGAAGGAAAAAGTCCAAGATGATAAATCATGAAGGAAGAAAAGTTGCAAGAATGGCTAAGTGTCAGAATAACCTAATATGAGAGGTAGATTGCGACGAAGAAATGCTCGATTCCAAGATAAGATGACCCTTCAGGATCTGAGGTGGATAAATAATCTCCCCCAAGAAAGTACTTCAAAGTTTAAGAACAACATCAAGGAGGAAAATCATCATCAATTAGGAGAAAAGTTGTAGTCTTGAAGTTTCAAATTAAGAACGTGCCTGCTAATCAATCCAAGAGGTTGAAGTAGTGGTGACTAGACTCATCCAATTTGTAGTTAAGAAAAAGAACAAGAACAGTGTGAACGCATTTCAAAACAGGAATCTTCTAGAAGATGGTGGCCATTAATTGCTCATTTATTGCCCCACTCTTCTTTGTGGCAGTTTTTAGGGTGAATCTTGTTTATGGTTGAGGTGGCACAATTCGGGCCATCCATCGATTGTAATCTGAGACGTCTGTTGGACTTGGTCAGCTATATAAAGGGGCATTCCCCCCTCATTTGTACCTCATTAGACAATAGAGAATAGAAACTCTGATAGAGTATAGAGAGACAACTTAGAGTTAGCATAGTTGATAGCTTAGCGTAGTTTGAAGAAGGAAAGTTTTCCTTTTGAAAACTTTGTAAGAAATTTTTGTGAAAAACTTTCATAATAAAAGATCTTTCATTGATGGTGAAATTCATCTTTGTTATGGATAGCTAGCGAGGTTTCTTCATCTCTTCTACTTCAAGTAGCGTAAAGTAACTTTAAGTAGTGTAGTTTTCATTTTATGCAAATAAATGTTAGCTGTGGATTTGTGGTATTAATCGAGGAAAGTTCATTTTAGTCCATACCACTAGTGGCTTACTGACGATAAGTTTGCCTTGTGTGGTCAACTAGAAAGCATTGCAAACTTAACTTCGATTGTGATTCATGTGTTTGTATGTGTCGTTCTGATGGTACTTACATGTTGAGTCATAATTTGAAAACCTGGCGTCACTCCCTTGAAGATTGCACCGACTTTGTGTCAGTTGTCCAACGTGAGGCGAAGCAAAGTCTGGTTGAAGTCTGTTGAGATTGATCCCATGTCCTGTTTTTAGATAGAACATAAACTTCTTAGGCCCTGCACTCATTTAAATTTAGTCTATTTTTGGTTAGTATTAGGAAACTTGTGCTTACCTTCCAAATCATTCGAACCATGTGAAGCCCTTAATCTACTATCTGCTGTCGGTTGTCGAATAATTATGCAAGTCCCCTTGAAATACTAGCAAAATCACATCGAGCCAACATAGACTATTCAAATTGAAGGAAACTTGGAGTTGAATGCATGAACTATCTCGCAATCTTAGCGTGCTGGCTATTTTGATCAAGAGAGAATAGGGTAGTCATTGGCAATTTTATTTTGTGTTGGTACGGTCACGAAAATCACCTCAACAAAATTGGTGCTAGAAGGAGGGCCACTAATAGCTACAACATACAGTTGCACTTTCATGTTGAAGTAGAAAGGGTTTGAAGTAAAAAAAAATTCATTGGAGAAGAATTATCATGAATAAAGATGGTGCTACCACATAAGGAGATATTTCCAGTGTTGCAGCCAAACTTGGGATTCAACGATGATCAAGAAGACATCCTCTCAGGTTTGAACAATCTTGTGTGGAGGACTAAGAGGAGCTACGTTGAGTATATGAGCATTTGCTTCATGTTGGAAGAAGAGGAAGAGAAGGATATTAAGATTCAAGTTGCTATTGAAAGAGACTTGTTGAATCAAAGACAACCACTTGGTCCCGCTCCCGTACCTCTCCAGTAATCAGCTACATCTTGGATCGTATCAGTTCATTCTCACCTGATAAGTTGGAAAGAATCTTGAGGTCCACTCCTAGTTCGTCCAAGGAGTTTGTAGATTTAGAGTTACCCACTCGGGCGAGAAAGAAGAAAGAAGTTTGTTCAAGCGAAGAAGTCAAGTCGAGTGAACAGATTGTATCAAACGAAGAAGTTCAATCAAGTGAAGGAGAAACAAGTGGAGAAGAAATTTCTAGTTTATTCTGAACTCCACCAAGCGTTTCAAGGTTTGCTCAACCAAAGATAGCCCAAGTTACTACACCAGTGTTTATTCAGCAACAACAACCAGTTCAGGCTACTACACCTCAATAGTAGCTAGCCCAAGTTATTGTTTATCAAAGGTGACAACCAGTTCAAGAAATGGTTCAACCAGGAGGTCAACCCGCTCCAAATGGTGCTACTTGGTTGGTTACTAATCCATCTCCACTTGAGTTTACTGATTTCCATGACATGCCAAAGAATCCAGAGCACTTCTGCACAAAGTTCCAAGTTAATGACGTCAACCGAACTGTTAAAGACCACATCAAGATGTTCGAGGATCACCTACACAATAGGCAGATTGCATATGCAGATGTGGCTTGTAGACTTTTTCCATATTCGTTGGGAGAAGAATCTCACCACTGGTTTATTCACTTGCCAGTTGGATTGATAAGGTCATGGGAGACGATTAAGGAAGCCTTCGTCAAAAAGTTCAGTATACCCATTACTCCTGTTGAATTTTTCCACCAATTCACAAAAGTAAGAAGACAAGACAAGAGCCCATTCATGCATTCAATAATAGATTTCAAAAGGCTCTCACAAGGTTACGTGCTCAGGCTACATTGTTGCTAATGCTAGGGAAAACTACTATTCGACAGTTGATCCCTTAACTACAATGTTTGTGAAATATCATCCCACTCTAGAAAATATGAATCAAGCTTATGCTAAGGCCATCGAAGTGAGTCAAGGCTTAGGGCAGAACATAACTGGGCCCACACTATACATTGGCTTGGCCATGACAAACAATCAGATGCAGACACTCGACTCAACATGGAACCAGCAAATTCCACCATTGAATCTTATTCCTCGGCCGGATAGCCAAATACAAACACCATCTAATCAATTAGTCCTCCATCCTGGGATGCCTTTGTCCTAGACACAAGTTACACAACTTATTTATCTCCAGAACATAGTGTCACCAGTGAAAACTCAAGAGGAGAAAGATGAAATAAAGGATTTAATAGAACAAGTGAAGAGGCTATCAAATGAGGCGAATTACCTCAAAAATCAAAATAATCTGACACAAACTACGCCACGAAATTATCAGGCACACTAAGGTGCTAGCTGAGGATATCAAAATAATCCTCCAAGTCATCAGGATACCCATCAACGATACAGTCTTGAAAATAGTCATAGGTATAGGAATAAAAATCAAGGATTTTAGAAGAGGTATTAGAATACAGGGCCCAACAATGGAGGTGTCCCATCACCTTTGGACAATCCGCCACCTCCTAAAAACCATCCTACAAATAGAGTTTATATGGCTGGATCTACCTCATCAGGATGGTGTAGGTTACATAACACAAACCGGCACTCTAAGCTTCAATGTCACGAATTCCAAGTTGTAGCTGGTATTCTCAAGAGTGAAGCAAGTAATATAGAGGCCACAAATAACTCTCCAGTTACGGGATATGAATTAGTCCCAGCACTCAGATATGATTAGGCATTGATAATATAAGATTGCAATTTTTCACCTGAGTTTCAGAGTTACATGCCCCCACCAGTTAATCACCAATTTCCATCAACTTCAGGAAATGGTCTCATGGGTATGCCAGAGTTTCAAATACCATCCGAAGTTCATGCCACGTATGCATCACCAGAAGAGCCTCTTCATAGAGATGGTTATATTTTTTTGCCTCTCAACAACAATGTCTTGGTAGAAGGAAGAAGGGAGGTACAAGCTTTTCAAACTACTAGAGGTGAGGCTCCTAAAGTATATCAGAGGAATTACTGCCAACAACGTGAACCTCTGATGTCATCGGTACCTCCAAATAATATTACAACTCCGCCGCACCCCAATGCGAGCAATAATCCAAGTTTACCAAGAGATTCTCCAGAATACAAGGGGCAAGATGCAATGCAAGGCGGAGGTGGACAACAAGCTATTCAATAGCTAGTTCATCAAGTTGGGCGAGGAAAAAAAGAGAATATTCCTAGAGAAGACGTGAAAATACTTGGCTCTTATGTACTAGAAGAATTCAAAAGGATGAAAGTTAGTCTCCCCCTACATGAGCTAATGCAGATTTCAAAAGTAAGGGAGACCATTCTAGGAAGTTTGAATGAAACACCTATTGTGAGAAGTACATTCCAAAAAGCAACCAGTGCACCAAGAAATCCTCTTGTCATCACACAGTCTCGTCTTGCACAAAGTACGAATGTGGTAGAAGAGGTGCCTCACACACCATTTGACGCTTGGGAGGCTTTGCATCAACCTCAATATTTTGTAGGTATGGTACAAGGTTCTTCAAACACTTCTAAGAAGCCAGAGGCAAAAATTAAGGAGAAAGCTCAACCAGATATTCTCATAGAACAGAAGAAGAATCCAAAAGAGGTCGTCTGAGACAATCAATCTCAATTGAATAGGAAAGATGAAAGTAAGAATACCTTAGCAAATGAAAGGAAAAATTTAGTAGTATTTTATCAAGGAAAGGATGAGCCAACCCCATTTCTCGTTTCAGTTAGAATTTTTGGGAGGTTATTGCATAACTGTTTGATCGATTTCAGTGCATCAAGTAATGCCATGCCTTTGAAGGTATGTCAGGCATTGGGTTTAATTCCGCTTTAGACCAACAAAAAGGTGACTCAGTTGGATAAGACTAAAGTTCCAGTTGTAGGAGAATTGAATAACATCCATATGTAGCTGGAAGCATATCCCAGAATTCAAAGTCACATTGACATATCAGTTGTGGCTATACCTGATGGCTATGGCATGGTATTGAGTAGGGATTGGTCAAGGAAATTGAATGGATACATTGCGAATGACTTCTCCCACATGTGGTTGCCTTGGAGAGGAGTTCCAAATTAGATAAAAATTGAAAGTACACCACGACTCAGATTAGTGATCACAAAATGTGGTGAAAATAGTGATGTTTTGTTCATGGAAACTAATTTGGGTTCATATAAGCCCATTAAGAAAGAAGTCCTCATGTTGCAGAGCTCGAATGGAGAAAATTTCTTAGGAGATACGCTTTCCTCCAATGAAGTATTAATTGAAAAAGATTCAAGTGGGGATGAGAATGAAATGATGTTCATAGATTCTATTTTAAAAGGTGTAAAGCAAGAGACAAAAAATGCCTCCATCAAAGACTTATTGTTACCCATTCACGAGGCTTTCCATTCAGACAATACATGTCCCATGAGCGAGATTTCCTTGGAGCAAGTCCCAAAGATGATTCAACAAGTCATTTTAGGGGAAGAATGTGAAGAAGTTAATGAGGGAGAGGACCAGATTCAAACAGGGCTGTCTCAGTTGATGCACTTGGAGGAGAAAAGAAATGAAGGTTTGGAAGGTTTGGTTAAGCATCAAAGAGTTATGAACGGATGGACTGACAAATCATGGTTGGACCCTTGTCAAGCTTCTGAGATCCTAGGAGATAATGCATTTAAGTTACAGACACAAACAGGAGGGGATATCCCATTGCCAGTCGATGGGAAATTCCTCAAGCATTATTTCGAGTCCTAGGTTCTCTCCGAGAGCCTATTTTGTAACATAGTTAGATTAGGTTTGCTTTCCCGTTTGCTTTTCTGTTTGTTTTTTCGGTTTGTTCCATTTTGGTTTTTGGGTTTGTTGCCCTTTGTGCTTTTGGTTTGGCGTTCTTCCCTTGAGTTGTCCACTCAAGTGGGTTTGGTCTAGAATGGGAAAAGATTTTGGGGTTTCCCATAGCGAAGGGGGTGATGTTGGTTTTATTTTCACAACGTGGTTTCTTTCCACTGGACTTTGTGCAAATTTTGAAAATCCAAGGTTGTTTTCCTCTTGTCATCAACTAGTTTAGGATTAAACTCGTTTCGGGAGGTTAACTCGTTATTGTGTCTTAACACATGAGTCTAAAGATCTTAAATACCCTACCTATCTCCACTTTGAGTCATTTTGGTTTCTTGGGAAAGGTCTTAGCAAGTGAAAATCTTACGTCTTGCTTCAACACCACTACAATTTTCGAACCCATTGGGGGCTTCATTTCCTACCAGCCAAGTGAGGAATTGATGGAGAATGAAAAGAAAAGTAAATGTGCCTAAAGAAATATCTGAAAAACAAGAAAATGAGAAAAATGAAAGAAATATTATGAAATATTGGTTTTGGGAACATACGAGTAACTCCACTAGTGGTACAGACACTCGACTAGCAGTGGAGCAATATTCGTGAGAATTGTAGCGATAACCTCGTTGGGGCTATGGATGCCTGATTGGCACTGAGGCAATGTCCAGGATGCTTTTGAAGTTAAGATATTTATAAAACGTGTTGCGGCCATTTCCGAAGGTCAAGATGGTTTAGAGATGGAACAAATGCACACACTCATGAGGTCTTCGACGAAAGCATTTTGATCGAATATCAGATTCTTCTCCCCTTTTGAGTAAGTATCCTTTTCTATGATGGTTTGAGGAGGATTTAATCAAGGTTCAATTCTTAAAGTGTTTTTCAACACTTTCCCGTGGGGATGCCAGATGTTGTGACCTTTTCACACATCACCCCATTCAAAATGGGGACCCCCTAATTTTTGCTCTGTTCCTCATCTTTTGGCTTTGGTTTTGTCTCTCCCTCTCTTTCTATCTCTTTCTACTGTTTGTCTTTCTAGGGATGTGCCCATTTGTGAGCTTAAGCATGAAATTTTGGCCAAGTCTGTAAATTAGGGTTTGTATTTCTTTGGTCAATCTAAGGTCAAGTGAAGTGAATAAATTGAAAATTGAGACTAACATTGATGTCAGTATGCTTCCAGCAAGTTTCCACTGAAGTTTCATCAGATTCCGACAACTTACTATTTTTAGTAAGTGTGCAATTCAGAGCATTCCTTCAACATTCTTGAAGTTTTGATAGTCACACTACATTCAGAACACATCAAACTACTCAATGGAAAAATTTGAGCTGAAATAGACAACTTACTATTTTTAGCAGTTCAGCTTTCAGAGCAGAGTTCAGGGTTTGCATGCGAAGTTTTTCAATGCATGTCTAAGGATTCCTTCTAGGTTTTCTGAGACCTTCGCGATGGTATAACATGCAAAATGAGATGACAATTTTTAGAGTTTAGTCTTTGGTGGCTATTTTTAGGGTTTTCATGTCAAGGATTTCAACGCATGTCGGGTGATTCTTTATGGGTTTTTCTAGAGCTTCGCAATGATGTAACATGCAAAGCAAGATGATCAGTATTTGGTGACTTACTATTTTTAGTAGTTCCATTCTAGTAGGTCTCTCCCACCATGTCATAAACACAAACAAGCCGAAGTGAAATGGAAATGAGGTCAAACATAGGTCATTTGATATGCATGCAAGTCAGATTAGGGTTTCCAGCTTTGAGACCCTAAATGAGGGATAAAAAGTCAGAATTTCCAAAAACTGGTGTATCCCACTACATTGAACATCTTTCAAGCTATCCACTAGTAAAATTTGAAGGCAATCAGAGCACTTACTATTTATAGAAAGGCGTTCTAGAAACTGGCTAAAAATAGTAAATCGGCAGTAGGCGCTAGTGTAAACAGGCAGGGCACCCGATGAGGAGCACGACAATCAAATTTCAAGTCAAACGGAGTTGTGGAAGTCATGAAACTGAGCGGTTACTATAAATAGCAAATCACCTCCAGAATCATGCCAAAAATAGCAGGTTAGCACAGGGTTGTAGTGTAAACAGGTCAAGCAAATGAAGGAAACCCCTTGGATTGAATTTCAAATCAAACAGAGTCATAGAGGCTTGGAAATGAAGTACTTACTATTTTTAGTAGGTGCATGAAATCATCAGGTCTCAAAAGTTCAACCACATCCCGAGGTTCGAAACAAAGAAAAAATTAGGCTTTTGGAGTCAAAAATCAGTTCAAAACACAAAATGAGGATAACTTTCTAAAAATAGAAAGTTAGGGCAAGCCAGGGTTAGCATGAATGAGTCACCCCAAATTAGGCAAAGAACATGAAATTCACTAAGTCTGAGAAAATTTGAAGTCCAACATCGAAATTCACCTTGAGAAGCTAAAGACAGATGAAAAGTCCTCAAAACTTGAAGCTTGACCCATGATATGTGCCCAGGGTCAAGGAGGGAGCCTAAAAATATACTAAGGCATGGAAATTTGAAGTACCACTCCTCGAAATGCACCTTAGGTGAAGAGAGGGCCTTAAAAATTTCTAAGTCTTTGAAATTTGAAGTTGCTACCTTCAAGTGTGCCCAGGGTCAAAGAGAGGGCCTTGGAAGTTTCTAATTGTGTTAAATTTGAAGTAGATGATCTTGAATGCACCATTTCCTTGAGAGATTGAATTAAAAAAATTCTAAGTTTCTAAAACTCAAAGCTCACCCCTCCAGATGCGCCTTGAAGAAGAGAGGTAAAATTTTCCTAAGTGTTGATAAAATGGAAGCTCACATGCTAAAATGCGCCCAACTTTGAGGAGATGCTTGGAAATTCTACTAAGTGGTTAAAATTGGAAGTAAGGGTGGTCAAATGCGCCTTAACTTGAGAGGTTGGGTTGGAAATTTGACTAAGTCCTTGAAAATGAAAGCTTCTCCCTATAAATGCGCCCTTGAAGTGAGAGGAGCTTGAAAACTTTCTAAGTGTTTGAAATTTAAAGCAGGACACCCCATTTGTGACTAAGGAGAAGAAGGCACTTAAAATTTTTCTAGGTGTTTCAAATTTGAAAAAGGACCCTCCAAGATGCGCCCTAGCTTGATGAGATGAGTTAAAGAAATGCCAAGGAACTCAAACTAGAAGCACATGGCCTCAAATGCGCCCAGGAAGGAGACAACAAGATATAAAAATATTCTAAGGTGTCAAAGTCAAAGCACAAGGTCTAAAATGCGCCCTTGAAGCTAAGTGGAGGGTAAAATTCTTCTAAGTGTTAAAATGAAAGCTCAGGGGTGGAATTGAGCCCAAGACAAGAAGGAGGTGATTGTAAAATGCTAAGTGTTTAAAAACTTGAAGTGCACCCCTCCATATGCACCTTGAAGAAGAGGAGGATTGAAAATTTCACTAAGGCATTTAAAACTTTAAGCTCACCATGTAATATGCGCCTTTGACTGAAAGGAGTTTGAAAAATATTCTAAGTATTTTAAATTTGAAGTGGATACCTCTAAATGCGCCTAACCTTAATGAGGGAATATTGAAAATATTTTGAGGCACCTGGACTAAGAAGGAAGATGTGTTGAGATTATTTTGACTAGGTGGTCTAAAATTTAAAGTTAGACCCTTGATGGCACCTAGACTGAGGCATGAAATGATAAAATATTTTCTAAGTGTTAATATTTAAATTCCTTCCTTAGAGGAAAATATGCCCAAGTTGACAGGGGTGATAAAATTTTCTAAGGCATGAATAAAATTGGTTGTGGATATGTCAAGGATGCCTGCTTCACAGGGTTGATAAAAAAAAAAAAATTCAAGGCCGAGCAAGGAAAATAGATATGAAGATGAATAAAATTGTTGGCAAATTATTTTTCTAAGGTTTAAAATTCAAAAAATTAAATGTACCCCTTTGTTTGGAGACACATGAATTTGATGATTTTTGGAGGAAATTTTCTTCTGGGTACTGAACATTTTCGATGAGGAATTGATTTTAAGGTCTTCCACACTTCGTCAAGGCTTCTGAGGTGAAGATTTTTGATGGGAACCAAATTGATGAATTTCCTAGGGAAAATTTAAAAAAAAAAATTCTACGGGAAGGAACAAAGTGTGTTAAAAATTCCTTGGCGGATGAATTTTAAGTTGGATGCCTTTTCTTGATGAAACATTTTGCTCGAGCTAGAGTTGGATAAAATGTCAGCCAGAAAACTAAAGATGCAGTTGAAGCTGAGACTTTCAAGAGATGATTTCAAAATGCATCTCTTAAATACACCCTTGAAGAGGATGCAATTTGTCTAAGGAATTGAAATTTGATGCACAGGTGTTATATGCCCCAACCTACAGATGTTTAAAAATCATGAAGAAGGAAAAAGTTGGATAGAGAAAAATGATGAACCCCTGGAAGTTAAAACATGAAAATCAGGCAAGTAAGGTGAGTTTATATTACGAAGTGTTTTGATGTCCTCTATGTTTGTTTTGCAGGCTAAACGTCAGTGCCATGCCACGATGACTTGGAGTAATGAAGAAAAAAGTTGAAGATGATAAATCATGAAGGAAGAAAAGTTACAAGAAATGGCTAAGTGTTGGAATAACCTAATATGAGAGGTAGATGGTGAGGAAGAAATGCTCGACTCCAAGATAAGATGACCCTTTAGGATCTGAGGTGGAGAAATAATCTCCCCCAAGAAAGTACTTCAAAGTTGAAGAACAACATCAAGGAGGAAAATCATCATCAATTAGGAGAAAAGTTGCAGTCTTGAAGTTTCAAATTAAGAATGTGCCTGGCAATCAATCCAAGAGGTTGAAGTAGTAGTGACCGGACTCATCCAATTTGCAGTCAAGAAAAAGTACAAGAACAATGTGAACGCATTTCAAAATAGGAATCTTCTAGAAGATGGTGGCCATTAATTGCTCATTTATTGCCCCACTCTTCTTTGTGGTGATTTTTAGGGTGAATCTTGTTTAGGGCTGAGGTGGCACAATCCGGGCCATCCATCCAATTGTAATCTGAGCCATCTGTTGGACTTGGTCAGCTATATAAAGGGGCATTCCCCCCTCTTTTGTACCTCATTAGACAGTAGAGAATAGACACTCTGATAGAGTATAGAGAGATAACTTAGAGTTAGCATAGTTGGTAGCTTAGCATAGTTTGAAGAAGAAGGAAAGTTTTCCTTTTGAAAACTTTGTAAGAAATTGTTGTGAAAAGCTTTCATAATAAAAAATCTTTCATTGATGGTGAAATTAATCTTTGTTATGGATAGCTAGCGAGGTTTCTTTATCCCTTCTACTTCAAGTAGCGTAAAGTAATTTTAAGTAGCATAGTTTTCATTTGATGCAAATAGATTTTAGTTGTGGATTTGTGGTATTAATGGAGGAAACTTTGTTTTAGTCCATACCACTAGCGGCCTGCTGACGATAAGTTTTCCTTGTGTGGTCAAGTAGAAAGCATTGCAAACTTAACTTCGATTGTGATTCATGTGTTTGTATGCATTGTTCTGATGGTACTTACATGTTGAGTCATAATTTGAAAACCTCTCGTCACTCCCTTGAAGATTGCACCGACTTTGTGTAATTTGTCCAATGTGAGGTGGAGCAGAGTTTGGTTGAAGTCTGTTGAGATTGATCCCGCGTCCTGTCCTTAGATAGAACATAAACTTCTTAGGCCCTGCATTCATTTAAATTCAGTCCATTTCTGGTTAGTATTAGGAAACTTGTTCTTACCTTCCATATCATTCAAACCACATGAAGCCCTTAATCTACTGTCTGCTATCAGTTGTCGAACAATTGTGTAAGTCCCCTTGAAATACCAACAAAATTACATCGAACCAGCTGAGACTATTCGCATTGAAGGAACCTTGGAGTTGAACACACGAACTCTCTCACAATCTTAGCGTGTTGGATATTTTGATCAAGAGAGAATAGGGTAGCCGTTGCCAACTTTATTCTGTGTTGGTGCAGTCATGAAAATCACATCAACAAATTGCAAATCACCATGCCCGAATATCAAGAATCTGATTTGCCATCAAAACTATCACACTTTCAGTTACCCTTATCATTTCTAGTTTCCGACTAAGTGTTCCTTGTCATGTTCTCTCAAAATGGTATATTATAGGTTCATTTGACAAGCATTTCTCTTTTTCTTAGCCAAAAATACTTTTCTCTTAATCTTAAAAATATTTATGCATTCCTAGATATTCGTCATTATGCATTCCTTCTAGAGAAGACTACAATAGGTAAGATAGCTATCAAGAGAACATTATAGTCCAAAAATTAGGTATTTGGCACTCTTCTCTTATGAACTCCCAGCTTGTTGCATACTGTTGGAATGTTCACTATCCCATAAAAGAGGTGGGGAGAATTAGGAGAGCTTGGTTGGTGAGTGGATTAAATTTGGGTTATATGCTAAGGCTCATTCTAGGAGGTTTGTTTTGGAGGTATATTGTTGGCTTGGTAATGCTATTTCATGGAGAGAACACACACAAACATTGCAGCTGGTGCCATTATCTAGATTGTGTGCCAACAAGCTGGTGGAATTGTAACGACAAAACTATTCCTTGCCAGGTACAGAGGCCATAAGCATAGGAATTTTTATTTACTAATATTATTATCCCCCATTGATAAAAATGACTTCAATGTACTAAACTTATAACAATCATTTGCTCTAATTAAGCTAAAAGTTTGAATTGTGATTTATAGTCTAAAACTTAAATAGTGATAGACCATCCAATTTTACTCCTTTTTCTTGTTGAAAAGGTAAGAAAACTTTTACCATGGAATGAAAAAACTTATAGCATATCCTGAATGTTGCTAATTATTTATCTTGTCTATTAGAAACTTCAATTGTATTACAGTATATGGAATCTGCTTTTACTTCTTATTCTATTTTAGTATGAAATGAAGCATTGTATAAACATGTTCAATATGTAATTGAGCTTTAAAATCGGAGCAGGGAGCATGGTGTTAACATGTTCATTGCAAAAATGAGCTTCATAATGGAGCAATACTTTTTAGTGAGTTTTTGCATTGCATCTACTTCCTACTTGTTCTGTGTCAATCTCCAAATAAGCATGGCCTACATATCTACTTTAAAAAGATTAAAGCTTCAATTTGGAGCACAACATGAATTAAAAACCCTAAGAATCCAATGAAATGATCATATGAATGGATATTGAAATTTCCCCAGTAGCATTGCACATTTCTCATCTTGTTAATTTCAAATAAAATGTAAGTTCTAATTAGAAGGAAAACCCAAGTGTGTAAACAGGAACCAAAATTAAATATAGAAACATTACAAATGAAATATGATACTCATACATATAAATTTCTATCAAGTCTCACACTCAATTTGCATAGTGATATGACTAATCTTGTACTCGCTCTCAATATAGGTTTTTACCCCATGAAGAACCATTTCATCATTTGCATCTGACTGAATCCTCACATGGCATGTGGGTAAGCCTTCTCCAATTGTAATGGCCCAAATATCTAGTTCATGCACTGTTAAAACACCAGGAATTGAACACAACCCTGGGTATGTGTAGGATCATGGTGAAAAAAAAGTGGCAATGAGAAAAAAAACACGTCTTTCACCGACTGAAAAATGTGAAAAGAACGTGTTGAATTTTTTTAGGCTTGGGTGTCACCATACCAAACACCAAACCTACTTTTACAAATTGGATATCCGATTTGTAAAAAGCATATATAAAGAAAGCCTAGCATTGTTTTGAAGTCATTTGATAGTGAAGAACCTGTGGGCGCATAGTGCATTCCTTCTTTGTGTAATGAATATCCGATTTGGGAAAAATATGATTTGGAAAGGTAGGGTTTTTTATTTTTATTTGATTTGATTCAATTTTGATTTAGATTTGAATAATTTCATATGGTTTTTTGTGGATTTTTTAAAAAATAGGGTTTTTGATTGAATTTTTGTGAAAAAATTGAGTTTAGAATAGATTTTGATAAAAAATGAATGTTTTTTGTGGATTTTTTTTCACAATAGGGTTTTTGATTGAATTTTTATGAAAAAATTGAATTTAGAATGGATTTTGATAAAAAATGAATGTTTTTTGTGGAATTTTTTTCAAAATAGCGTTTTTGATTGAATTTTTATGAAACATTTGAGTTTAGAATGGATTTTGATAAAAAAAATGAATTTTTTTAATGGATTTTGATTTAAAAATAGTGTTTCATTTATATTGTCTAATTTTAGATTAATTATTTTTTAACTTTAATCAGGCATTATGGTCGTCGAGAATGAGAATACACAAATTTCACTAGTTGAGAATGAAAATCCACCAGCTGAGAATCAAAATGTAGAAATACCAAATGCTCCACCACCTCCATAGCCATCAATTGAAGACTTAATTCATGAAAAATTGGAGCAATTGAGGGGAATTTGTGATGTTTATAAATAAATCCCTCGATTATCATGTATGTCAACCACATTGACAGGAATAATTACAAATGTAGAAACCCTCTCCACCCAACATAATGCATTTCATTCGTGGCGAGAAAACATGAGGCAATATTATGCATGTGGATTGTCTTATGATGATGTGAAAGATCTCCAAATAATAAAATCCCAAATAGCCTCTTTATTTATTAACCCCAGCATTGGTTTGCCAGTTAGTGTTAACAAACCAAAACTTTCTATAAAATGGTGCACGCATAGGGGCATAGTAGATAACTTTTGGGATCGTTGGTGTATGGTTTTTGATAAACCACCCAACAATAATCTTGATGTACCTTTTTACTTTATTAAAAAATTATATGTTGAGTTTTTGTTAGGGCATCATGTCAATTACTTTGACATTAAACCCTTCCAGGGCATTGGTGGAGGTATGCCCCAGGATAAGCCAGGGGCAGCTAGAGTAGTTAGGCGCTCACATGTTCCCCATCCTCCCCTTCCTCTGCCACCTCTAGTACAATATCCAGATATTACGGAGGATGCAACCACAAAAATGATCATGGCCATTCACTCTTTGAGTGGTTTTTTGGTTTCCCATGCTTCTTTAGTAGCTCAGCCACATTCTGGTGATCTTGGCGATGGATCCAGTCTTGCTACATCATCCTTCTTGGGTCCACATATTTGTAATACGTGCCAACAAAGATGTTTGGGTCTTATTGTACAGCCCCCTGAGCAACCATTAGATACTTTTGATTATGACATCCAGGATGTGGAGATTATAGCAAATCACATGCAAGGGAGTGGAGCACACCCTACAAAGTCCTCTCCTGCTAGAGAGGTGGACATTGGAGAAGTTACACAGGTAACATTTAAGGTGTAAATTCATAATTTGCATTTTGAAAAAAATGAATATTAATAAGAGATAGTATCAAGTACTAATATTTATTTACATGGTCTATTTAATAGCTAATGTCTGAGGAAGAGCTCACACGGGTGACTGATAGCACCCTTATGGCCATTTCATTTGGCCTCGAGACACACACAATATGTATTTTTGCACTCACTCATTTACATTTTTTTACTGTATACTTGCTTGTCATTAATTAAATTATATATTAACTTATATGTTTATCTTATTCTTTGCTTGTAGGAAACACCTAGTGTGAGTGAGGTGCAATGCTATCTAGACTATGGATGCACAATGTTAGATAAGGGAAAGGTAATTGAACTCAAATTTGATTGAATTAAGATTTATAAGATATTTTATTGATTATGCATACATTGACATAGATTCATAGTTTCATATGTACTTGTCATTTTTATGTACATGTGGTTGTGAGCTATACATCATTGTTGATAAGTGCCACAACACTTGAAGGAGTAGGTATTTGAACACCTGAAGGAGGAGGTGTTGAAACACCTCAAGGAGAAGGTGTTGAAACACCTAAAGGAGATACAAAAAAAGATCAACCTAAAGAGGTATGTGTTTATTTTATTTTGTGCTTGGTAAATATGTTCTTATTACTGAAAATTCTATGCTAACTTGGATCAATTTCATGTTTTTGTTAACATATATAGATTAATGTTAAAAAAGTTGGTTTGGTTAGTTCTTTGAGAGGGGTATATTCTAGGACTCCTGACCCTTCGAAGAGACGTATATTTCAGGTAATCAAGATTTCAATTTTAAAGTTCAATTATAATTCAATGTGTATTGATTTTTATGTTAATTATTCAATTTTAAATTATATAGTATAACTAATCTCAATTGTGGTTTGACTTTTTCTTATGCAGCTACCTTCAGAGCAAACGAGTGCTTCAAAGAGGCTCCATTTTGATGATCCACCAGTAGTTTAGGATGAGATAGGCATTTTGGCATGTAAATATTGAATAGATATCGAGATGGCATATGCCACATATTGTAAAACTTTGTTTGATTGGTGTTGATGTCATTTTTGTATATGGACATACACTTGATTATTGGATAATTTGATATATATAGAAGTTGACAATCAAAATTTAATTTCCTCCTCATGTGCATGATTAAACTCTTTGAAAATTTAATCAAGTGAGCAATGGCTAAATGTCAATGTACAATAGCATAAAAATAATGGTTAAATATTATGTAGTTTATATTCATATTGTTGATTAAATTGCATTGAACATCTTTCAAACTCAAAGCATTACTTCATATTGCATAAGTAACAACTAGATGCTAATAGATGAAAAAATTTCAATAACAATATAGTTTTTACAAAGTCAACCTAAGCAGTTATGCAATTACTTCACATTACATAACTAATAACTAGGAGCAGCTAGCTTGTCATGGAATTCTATGAGACCACATTTCTTTGAGGAACTTGGCACAAAACTCACAAAAAATGAAAAGAAAGCACTCAAACAAACTTTAAAGGGGTCTCAGGCTTGCTGCCCCCGATTTCCACACGCTATGTAGCCATTTACTTGTGTTAGTTTTATGATCAGATTTAATGCACATAAAATTAATTCTAAATAAAACAAAATAACATAGTAGATACCCTGGGAAAAACCCCCTCGTGAGGGAAAAAAAACCAGCCAATAATATCACTTATATTATTGAATCACAATAGAAACTCCTTTACAATGAAGGCCGATAATGAGGCCTAATAATATGCACCACAGACTGATGCCAACACAATAATACAATGATGTAATTCTCAAATGATAATCCTCAGCCTTCTCACAATAACTTGATCTGCACTTGAAGAGTTTCTCACTAACTCGCACTTGATATGGAATGGAATGTATGAAAAATGTATGTCTCAAAACAATGAAATGTATCTAATATATATACAAGCTGAGAGAGATGCGACTCTTCACAATATAGGTCAGCCTCCAAAAAGAATGTGCCTCCTCAAAGATTGTGCCTCCAAGATAGAAGTCGGCCTTCATAAAATAATAAATATTATTGGACATAAATCGTGCCTCAAGCATGTCAACCTCTTCATAAATGCACCTCTTCATTAACTCATATCTCTTGATGAATTAACATTAATCACAAATTGATATATATATATATATATGTTAAATAGATTTCGCTATATTTAATTTATTCTTATGTAGAGGAGATTGCTAGAAGGATATGACTGATGTTGCAATAATCATCAACACTCCCTCTCAGCTAGGGAGGATACTTCCAGTTGCACAAGGAAAATCACCTCATTGTGATGCCTAGTACTATGGCTACAACCATAAGTGAAAAGAAGAATATTATCTCATTGTGATATTAGATATCGCCTCAACACGATATCAACCATAATGGCTACAACCATACTATGTTGTTTACAAGTGTTCATCGCAGACCTCAACTGAAACAACATCCAGAGGCGCTCTTCCAGTCAGCAACACAACCATCTTCTTTAGGTTCAGCAGGCTCCCTCTGAATCTTTAAGTACTCTTCTGGGCAGCAACACAACCATCCAGAGGTGCTCTTCCGGTCAACAACACAACCATCTTCTTCAGGTTCAGTAGGTTCAGTTCCATGGCTGCAAGTTATGATTTCATGCTTGATCATTTCTTTGGTTGGCATGACTTCCTCATAAGATGCCTCAAGATTTTCATTGCTAAGCAATCTCTCATCACCTTCCTACAATAGAGTTATCAACATTCTTTAGAAATCATAAGAATTCTTTTAGTACACTCAAGAGTTATCAGATTTCTTCTTGCAGTCTCAAAAGTTATATTGCCTCTTGGAATGAAAATGCTTGTTTGCAAAACAAATGACTAAGAATGAGGTAGTTA
>VDFB02271358.1:440204198-440352706 GCA_007258455.2 Sequoia sempervirens | reverse complement strand
AAATTATAAACTATTTATTGCATTTTCTAAATCATATATTATAAAGTATAAAACATTTTTTAAAATCATATATAAACCAAATCAGATATTCAATTCAAATCGGATATCCAATTTGAAACAGATATCCAATATTTCTGACAAAGAATTTATTTCCTAGGGATTAGCCTTGGGCTTGCTTTGGTATTTGGCGTGGACATGCCAATCCTAAGAAGTCAATGCAAAAAATGTGTTTGAAAACTCACCTTGTTTTTCTAGACTTCGTCCATGTGGCTGACGACTTTATTTTTAGCCAAAATTGATTTAACGAAAAGGGTTTGTAGAGGAGACTCTCAGCTTTCCACCAATATAAATTATTCTTTACTTTGAATTTAATAAATAATTATTATTCATTTTCTATTAGAATTATGACTAAAATCCTGATTGATAGGTTGATTGAAAAATATCTACAACTTTCAAACTATATCATATTTTTTGAATCCAAAATATGCGTCACATTCTATGCTTCGTATAATATAGGATTAAAAACAAAAAATGAATTTCATGAAGTTTTGACCAAGTTAAGGTGGTCGACATATGAGTTTTTATATTTTTAAAAGTTGTAATAAAAATTCATAATTAATTATTTACTTGGAAAAAATTACAAAAATATGCGTCACATCCGGACATGAGTCTTCTACTTATATCTAAAATCTTATAAAAAAATATTATCATTTTATTGTGGTTAGGGTGGTCAGACAAACACCTACTTATTTTTTCCCTGAAATTTAAGTACTACTGCATTAAAATTTCAAATTTACACCAAATAGACTTAAAAAAAAATAAAATAAAATTAGTAGTTTAGAAAATAAATTCAATTTTCCACAGATTCTATTGTTACATATTTTTGAAATAATATAGATAACTTATTCAAATTTTTATGTCGAGTTGCCTAACTCTGATTTTTCTGAATTTTCTTTGCCACTTAAGGGCCTATTTTTTCCATGATGATCCTGCACATACCCCCTTCTTCAAGTTCTATAACATCTATCTCATGAGGTGTACTCTCAATCAAAACCTCCAATGTACTTCTCAACATCTTTATAGTGGTTCCCAATACAACTAATGAGAAAAATAGAGTACATATCAAATCAATAATTTTCCATATAGGATATATATCCAAATGATTGCTTCTCTAGTCATGACACCAATTCTTTGAATCAAATCTCCCAACACATGAAGATATGCACCCTAAATATTTATATTGAACCCTAACTGACCGTCTTTCTGTATCCTTGTCGTTGTCCCCACATCATGATCTAAAGTAACCTTGCTTCCCTCTGAATGTCTTTTATCTAGAGCAGATGAATGGATATTATAATCATGAACTAAATGCTTAGCTCTTTCTACATAATGAAGCAAGGGTTTGGATAGTCATGTTTTTTCATGATGACCATGTTCATGAGCACTACCTATTTGAGCAGCTTTGTGCTTATGGGCATGTTCATGAGCATGCTTAACTTTACGACTATGGCCATGATGGTGGTTGTGCTTAACCTTCTCAACATGATGATGCCCATGATCATAGAAGTTCCCTTTATTGTGACTATGGTCATCACCATGATCGTGGCCGTCACCATGATCATGATCATGGCCATGGCCAAGCAAGAAAATCATGATAATGTTTAAAACAAGTTCAATTGTAGCAATAATAAACATGAGACCACCATCAACTGAAAATTTATTGTGACACATCGTGTCAATAACACTCTAGACAAGAACCCCTATGATAATCCAAATGAGTTGAATTGACACAAGTGTCTTTAAAATATCAAGTCGGTGAAAGCCATATGATTGGCATAGTGTTGCTTCCCAACTCGATGCCCATGTTGAAAATAGAGAACCTATGTTAGTAAATAAGCAACATCAGTCATAACTACAAGGCTATTGGATTTGATTCCTCCCACCATTTCGACAGTCATAAAGAGTACACAAAATATCATAGTTGTTGCAAGGTTTCTAATTGAAGCACTCCTTATCTTTTCATCTGTAGCATAGGACCTAATAGTCTTTAGAATTAATATCATACTTTTGTGAGTGTTTTTTCCTCCTTTGAGGCAAAATCATTCCATTTGTATCACTAGTTGGCGGTGTGTTAGACTCCATTATGTTTAACTTTGGTTGAAGACGCCTGTTGGGACTCCAACTAGAACAAACATTGCTTCCAGAAGGTATATTCCTCAAAATGTTATGATCAATGGAAGCCTTCAAGAAAATATAAATTGGATTGTGTTGCTTAAAGAGTGTAACTATAAAAACAATGAAAAATAAAATTGAAGTATGCATTTTGATGATGAAAGACAATAAAACTCAATCAATATAGGATTGAGGAATACTTAAGTTTCAATAAGCGATTTTAATTGCAAAGAAAAAAATATTATATCAAGATTCTAGATGACAAAAACTATCCTAAATAATTTCTTGGATAGTTGAATATGTGTCTCAATGACAAGGATGTCAGTATTAGGTACATGAAATACTAAATGCATGATAGGAATGTAACTCCTTTAGTTGATGTTAGTAATCTAGGTTAAGTTGTTTAACATTCATCAATATTAGTCAAATAATATTTTTATAGAATTATAAAAATTATCTAAAGTTATCATGCTTGTGAAATTCATAAAACTTAGTAACAATAACTAATATTAGCTATGATGTTGTCCTAATGAACTATGTAGCGTTATATTATTGAACAACTAATCAATAACAGGGAACAATCAACAAAAAAAATGGTGTTTATCACTAATGTTAAGTTTTCTAAATTCTGCAAATCTAAAACATATTCTTCTAAATTAATTAAATAAACAAGGTTCCCTAAGCTTTTTTTACTTAATTAATCTTCACTAAATGGCCAATTAGGAATTAGAGCACATTTCTCAACTTTTTGTGCCACCTCACCAACGTCACATGAAAATAAATAACTCTAATTTTTAATTAGAATTATCTTCAACTCATTTTAAAAAGCACATGACTTATTCCTCACACATTTCCACCAATTTTGGAGCACATGACTTATTCCTCCCACACTTCCACCAATTTTGGAGCACATGACTTATTCTTCCCACACTTCCACCAATTTTGGAAGCACATGGTCTTCTCTTCCCACACTTGAATCTTCCATCCAAATGGTATGTTTCCCATTGGTCAAGAGATTCTTCTATCCAAATGGCAGGTTTTTTTTGGTCAAGGGGAAATTTTTTTGATTCTCTTCATATTCACCATCCATTCTTCTTGTTCGAATCTAGACCATTGATTATTGCCAGCTCACTATATGCATGGAAAAGGCTATAAATACAACCCTTCAAGGGCATTGTATTTTTCATCCACACTTGAAGTAAAGTTATCATGCAGGTTTTATCATTGGAGCTTGGAGCATTTTGGAGTCTTATAGCTAGTCTTTACATTATGTTTTGCTTTGCATTTACATCTTAGCTATAAATCTTCCACCATAGTTGCATTTTATGTACCATATTACACCATAGTTTCATTTTAGATTAGTTCATTTTAAGTTTGCATTTGAGCATATGTAGAGTCATATATAGATCATTCCAGTTCAATACCATAGCATCCACCTCCACTTGTTCATTTATCATAAACATCATCCTCCACTCATCATAACATTCATATGTCATCATTGTTTGTATATAGTTTCATGTAGGCATTTAGTTGGCTTGCATGTTGAATACTAATCTCGTTTCTTTAGTGTCATTCTAATAGCCTTTGTGCACATAGAAATATGAGGGCCAAAAGGTTAAAATAATCATTAAAAATAGAAGACAACAAGGCATTCTTGAAAGATTTAGTCTGTCACAAATTAGAATAGCTTCTTTGCTTTGAATCTTTAATATAAATCATTTCATTAAGGTTTGTGTTGATACTAACTTTACACATTTAACACACACACAAAATGGCACCCACCATTTGCATTGCCCCATTTATTACTAACTTGGAAAATTTATGTCCACACGTTCAAACATGAGACTTCTAGCGCTTCTTGCACCTGTTTTGGCACCTCTTGCACCTGTTTTGGCACCTTTTGCACCTATTTTGGCACCTTTTGCTCATTTTGTGGCACCTTTTTCTCATTCTATGGCACCTTTTGCACATTATGACACCTCTTGTCTCTATTTTGGCACCTTTGGTTTCCCAAATTCACTATCAAAGAAATTCTTAACAAACTACTGACATATTGCAGGGGCTGGAAGTGATTTAATTGTTTCCTTTTGGTTAAGTTAGGAACATAGCTTAATTAAAATGTTAATGAACTCCATGTATTTTGTGCTTGATGAATGGTAGGAATATGCTCTCCCCTTAACTGGGTGACCAAAAAGCCAGACCCATTCTTGTTTATCTGCGAGTGCGAGTTGAGTATATTGCATGTGTTCTCTCTTTATTCATGTGGAATAAAGATTGATCGAACTATCGGTATACTTTCTTTTGTTTATGTTAGAGGGCCTACCTTGTGGGAAAAAGTAATCACTTAAGCAAACGACCAAATTGGTAACACGCTAAAGCCAAGCAACTTCCAACTGATATATAAATGTGGATATTGAAATAAAGGCCAATATCACGAGGATAGTTCTGATGAGAAGGGAAGCAACGGTCTCTCACCGCATGGATTATCCCATACAAATGGAATGCCCACATTAAAACCCTTGTTATAGTTTGGCCAAAAACCTTTATCTATTCTTTGGTGTAGCAATAGTTGTTGGAAAGGCATCCACATTCTCACAATTTTTAGTAGAGATGAGAAATATGCCATGGGAGATTCATGGGTATTGATGTTTGGCTGCCCCAAGAAGTGAGTGTCATGGAGGGGAGCCAGTGGGGTCAAGCATCTAGTAATCTACTAAGAATAGGTGCGATTGGGCTAAAACCCGTGTAGAATCCAAAAGAATACAATCTTTCACAACCTTAGGAGTTTACATTGCTTGATGTGTCTTTATCAAAGTGTTTTCAAAAGAAACAAAACATCACATGTCGAAAGTGAAAACCCTAATTCAGAATTGCATTTAGTGAAACAACCAATTCTCCCATTGGAAAATTAGGAAAACCAAGCAAATTTTTAAGAAAATTTCAAAAAACCAAGTTTGCACCTGTTCTAGCACCTTTTACATATTTTGCGGTGCCATTTGTCTCTGTTTTGGTGCCTTTTTCCCATTCTGTGGCGTCTTTTGCACATTTTTTGGTGCCTTTTGTCTTTGTTTTGGAATCTTTTGCAAAACACAAAACAGTGACCTAGGTTCATCTCTTATTTGACAATTAGTCTCATTCCCAGAATCCTTAGCAATATTCAACCATTCCTTAAGTAAAACATAGTTTGAACATGTGTGTTACCAAATGATTTCATGAAAGATTAAAATTCAAAAACCAAAGTCCAAACCTCTTAGTCCAGAAGAATACCAAAAATGTCTATTAACACTTTACAAATTTAGAGAGAGGTTGACCTTCAATTTCTACAAAAGAGCTTGCAAGAACAATCCTAAATTATACATCTTTTACTATTGTCAAAATCCAAGAATTTTCCAAATATTTGAGTACCTCATTTAGGAAGAAAATTTCCCTCCGGTTTCATAGTTTGAACCAAAATTTTGAAACTTTCTCAAAGTTAAAAAATCATTCCTTAGGTACTTTAGAATCTAAACTTGTTAAAATTGACCTCTACACGTGGAATTTTCCAACCTAAACCAAGATCTAACATCACAAGGTACCAACATCATCAAATTTATCACGCCTTTGATTATTAGGCCTAGTTTTGTCATTAGGATTTATCATCGTCTCATCACAAAAAAAACTATATAATCAAATTAGTCTCATTAGAGTTTTTCATTCTATTTGACTTAGTTGTAATCCTTGGTACTTTCCAAAACGTAGATCAAAGGTTAGTCTAAACTATAACACTTGTATGCCCGTTCAAACAAGGTTACAAAAAGAAAACTTAAGGAAAAAGGACTTGAAAATCACAACATTGAAGAGCCAAACATTGAAACCCAAACTAGTGAAACTTCAAACATTGAAATCCTGGCAACCATTGAAACTTTGATCATTGGGACTCAAAACACCGAAACTCAAAACAGTGAGACACAAAACACCATGGTGGAGGCTGAAGAGAATCCTTTTCATGGACTCAACAACACTAATGGGGAAGAAATAACTGAAGAATATATCCAACATGCTAAACAAGCCCCCAATTTCCACAAATGTTTGGAAAATATTTTCGAAAGAAATGGGGAAAAATACCTCCTTATGCTAGCCAAACAAGGTGCCAAATTGTTTGAAGACTTTGGTTTGAATCAATTGAAGGCACCATCCAAAAAGCCTGAAAATGATCCTGAACAAGTAGTTGCTCTAACTCACCAAATGAGGAACCTTTGACAAAAAATCCTTGATATGCAAAGAGGAACCTCCAAATGATACTTGATCCAAGACATTTGTCCTTATCCATTTGATCAAAGTATTCACATGATACCCTTTCCCAAACATTGTGAGTTCCCAAAGTATGACAAATATAATGGAAAAACTGATCCGATAGACCATGTGAGAGAATTTAGGACCATGAGTCTTGAATTTTCATATGAGGAAACATATTTGATGAGATTATTCCCAAGAAGCTTAGGTGGACATTGTCTTGAATGGTTCTCCAAACTCACCCCACCAATTAACAACTTTGAGGAATTAGTCAACAAGTTCATCACCCAATATTCTTACAACATCCAACATGACATTACTATGAAAGATCTTTGTAACTTGAAACAAAAGAAGGGTGAATCGTTCCTTGTATTCTTGCAAAAATGGAGAAGGTTATTTGCACAATATTCTTGTCCTATACTAGAAAAGGAAAAGATAACAATCTTTATTGACAACCTTAATGATGAGATGAGTTATAGATTGGAATTACAATGTCCCCCAACCTTCAAAAAATTGATTGAGAATGGGATTAAAATTGAGGATGCCTTAGTCAAGAGAGGGGTCATCAAGATATACAATGAAAATAACTCATCAAACTCCTCCAACAATTACAATAGTGGTGACAAACCCAAGTTTTGGAAATGAAACAAGAATGTTGGAAACAACAATGGTACAGTCAAAGGTCAAAATGAAAAACCCGTATTCAACCTAACTGTAGTCACTTCCAAAACTAATCAGAATAAAAATATCCCTAACAATCAAAGCAACAACCAAGGAAGCAACCAAAGCAACAACCAAGGTAACAACTAGGGCAACAACCAAAACATCAACCAAAGCAACAATCAAGGTAATGCTAGATCTAGGACACCATTGTAATGAGCATCCTCAAATCAAAGGAGGTTCACACCTTTTGAGAAAGCACTAAAATAAAAATTAAAAGAAATTCTCAAAGCTAAGGTCATAACTCTACTAGAAGCAAGAAATTGGGAACCACAAGTTAAACCCCCATGGTGGAACGAGGCCCATTTTTGTGAGTTTCACTGAAACAAGGGACATAAAACAAACGAATTCATGTAGTTGAAACACTTGATACAAGATCTAATTGACAACAAGATGATATTTGTAGAAGAACTCCAGACAAACAATGACCATGGGGCATTCTAGAACCCTCTACCAAACTATGAGAAAGGAGAGTCTTCATCATTAAACAAGGGAAAGAACATAAACTATGTCTATGACACCACCATTCTTCATATTGAGGTGGTTGATGATCCGACCCATGACAAATTAGATTCTATTGTCAATGATAACTCAACCAATGATAACACCATTGAACATGAACAAGACATCATTGCAATTGAAAATAATCACCATAATGTTAACACTACCTCACACCAAATCAATGTTATAAAAATTAGGGAATAACACAACAACATAACTGTCAATGCAATCACATGAGGACAAGCCAAGGTAACATTGAAAGGAGCTACCCCTTCCACATCCAAATCAATTTCTATCCCTGCAACCCAATATAACATAGTGGATTGGTTGCAGAAGATACCGACACAAATATCCATATTAGAACTCCTCAAGATTTCTCTTTCTCACAAGGAAATCTTGGAACAAGCTCTAGTTGCCACCACGATACCAAACAATCTAGAAGTTTTTGAATTCCAAACTATGGTGGGACATTTGACTGCACCACATTGCTTATCTTTTCTGAACATGATGATGTATCTATCAATCATCCCCATAACATTTCTCTACACATTGAGGTCCTAATCCACAAGCACTGCATTAAACATGTCCTAATAGATGGAGGAGCTGGCCTGAATATCTATACTTTGAAACTTGTCCATGCACTAGGCTATTCAAAAAATGTTATTGATCCTAGGAGGAAAATCGCAATAAAATCATATGATGACGAGGAGGGATCTTCACAAGGGCTAATAGTGCTACCTATTCAAGTAGGACCAGTGGTCAAAGATATATTATGCCAGGTGTTAGAAAAAGATTTAACCTATAACATACTCTTGGGAAGACCTTGGATTCATGACATACTATTGTAGCTGATTCAAACAACCCCCAATATTGTAGCACCCTCAAGACAACCCAAGATTATTTTGTACGACACAACAGGGAAGCTCCAACTCAGGGTTTATCAAATAATTGGAAACCACTAAATGCCTTGTCAAAGTGAGTTGAGAAAAAGGACCAATCAAAGGATAAGGATATCGATGATTCCAATCCCTCAAATAAAGAAAGCACATTGAATCCTACTCCACAAAGTTAATAAATTCAACTTGAATCATTATCAAAAAAAGTTGCCAAGATCCAATTAAAAGACAAAGGAATGGGGGAATACTCATTTCAACAATCCTTATGTTTATCATAACTTTCAGCTTCTCCAAAGTCATATGGACGACCATCGACATCAAGATAACAATCATCATGACCCACCACACTATTTGATGGAACCTTTGTAAGAGCAGGCACATTAGTGGATGAGTTAGACAACAAGGAGGTTTTAAACTAGTTGTACAAAGATGAAGAATCATCACAAGCAACCACTTCAAGTGTACAGATAGAGAAGTATGGAAAAGGAAAGACAATCATGGAAAAGATGGGATACGATGGAAAAGGTCCTATTAGTAAAAGGAAAGAAGACATAATAGAACCAATACAACCATTCACAATGCAAGTCGAAGATAAAAAAAGACTGGGGTATAGAGAAGAATCCAAAGAAGAAACCAAACAACAAGTTGTTGAAAGAATCCCACAACTACAAGCTAGTGACACTCATGAAACTGATTCAAATGAGTATGAGTAGGATTTATTATCTAAAGATTCTTGTCATGATAAGGAAATTGATGTGGTCCAAAAGTATATACCCATACGTGAGGATGGTCAAATTTTAGGTCATAGACGACTTGAAATAGGATCACTACACATTGATGATTCTAGCAAAGATGATCAAAATTAGAGTGAAATGGATAATTTGGCAGAGAGTTACCTTATAGACATCAATTTTTCTATTAGAAAATCTAGAGACATTACCATTGAGACTCTTACTACATCTGACTTTAGCCAATCCAATGACTCCTTAACCCTAATACATTGAGCTAATAGATTGGGATCAAACTGAGCCATTTGATATCCCCCTCTTTTCAAATGATGAAGCCATCGTCAAATTTATCTGCTCCACCAATCTTGAAATAGATTCCACCATTGAACATCGTAACAAAGCTTCCAATCAAGAGAGTGTCAAATTTTCTAGCTGCAAAATGAATAATATAGGGAATAGATCTGATGGTGAAAACCATTCAATGATAGTATCAGATCTAGAAAAAGTAAAAACAAAGAGCATATCCAATAGTGAAAAAATATCTGAGGTGTTAAAGGATGGAAGACTTGACACACTCCTTGAACACTTTCAGGAATGTTCAAAAGTATTGGTTGAACCCACCCAGTCTATCAATATTGGCAATGAAGAAACAATGAAGACTATCCATCTAGCAAAATCCTTGACAAATCAAGAGAAACCAAAATTCATCAAATTCTTCATAGAAAGGAAAATCAACTTTTCTTGGTCTTATGCCAACATGCTAGGGATTGATCCAGAACTCATCATGCATCACCTATCTCTACTAGCATGAGTAAAACCGGTCAAACAAAAATTAAGGAAAATGCATCCCCACATTTCCATATTGGTCAAAGTCAAACTGAAGAAGTTATTAGATGTGAGATTTATTAGACTTATCAACTATGCAGAGTGGATCTCTAACATTGTACCTATTTCCAAGCTAGACAAAAGCATTAGAATCTGCACAGATTTTAGAGTTCTTAATAAAGCTTTCCCAAAAGATGACTTTCCTCTGCCTAATATTGACATCATTGTGGACTTGACTGCAACCCATGAAATGCTCCAACTCATGAATAGATTTTCAAGGTATAATCAAATCAAAATTTCTCCTAAAGATCAAGATAAAACTGCCCTCACATGTCCTTGGGGCACTTTTTGCTGGAATGCCATGCCATTCGGGTTGAAAAATGTTGGAGCCACATATTAGAGAGAAATGAACACCATCTTTCATAACATGATGCCCAATTTTATGGAAGACCATGTAGATGATTTGTTCAAAAAATCCTACACCAAAAAAGGACACCTAGAGATCTTAGATAAGATTTTCACCAAATTGGAGAAGTTCAATGTGAGACTAAATCCCAAGAAATGTGTATTTGGTGTAACATCAGCTAAACTTTTGGGATACATTGTGTCAACTAAAGGCATTCAGGTGGACCTTGCAAAGGTCAAATCCATCATGGAGATGCCTCCTCCTAAAAACATCAGCTAGCTCAGATCCTTGCAAGGAATATTCTAATCTATCATGACTTTTATCGCACAACTGGTTGACGAAACCCACCCCTTCAACCACTTTCTCCACAAAAATGTATCCTTTCAATGGGATGAAAAATGTAAAGGAGCCTTCAATCAATTGAAACAATATCTGATTAGTCCACCTGTCTTGATACCACCAGTAGAAGGAAAGACAATTTTATTGTACATAGCAACAACTAAAATATCATTGGGAGCCTTGTTAGCACAAGAGGATTCAACAAGATAAGAAAGGAGAAAATATTACATCAGAAAATATTACATCATCATTGAAAAGGATTGTCAGGCAATAGTGTTCACCATCCAACAATTGCAACATTATATGCTCACCCATACCATCAAGTTAATAGCCAAGATAGATCCACTAAAATAATTTCTGAGCAAAGCTAATCTGATTGGAAGATTGGCTAAGTGGGTCATGATGCTGAGTGAATTTGACATCCAATATGTTGATAGTAAGGAAATCAAAGGACAAGCAATTGTGGATCAATTAGCTAAAACACCACTGTAGGAGAATCATCCCATGAACATTGAGTTTCCAGATGTTGATGTCCTGACAATGTCCACACAACAATGGGTCTTGTACTTTGATGGTTCTTATACTCAACATTGATCAGGAGCCAAAATCTTGTTTATCTCACCACAAGGACACACCATTCCTAAGTCCTACAAACTAATGTTCCCTTGCACTAGCAACACAGTTGAATATGAAGCCTTGATCATTGGAATCAAAGTAGCAGTTGAGTGGAAGATCATAGAGTTACATGTCTATGGGGATTCACAACTAGTCATTAACCAGGTAAACGATGACTATCAAAATAAGATGACAAGTTGATACCCTAAAAAATAATGGTTGATGATTTCAAAAAGTACTTTGTGGAAATGAGGTTTGAGCAAATTCCTCGAAGTGACAACAAAGTTGTTGATGCCATGGAAACCATTGCTTCTCTCTTGTAGATTCTAGAGAAATGAGCCCATTATGAGTTCAAGGTGGAACAATTGTTCAAACCATGTTATGAAAACCCTGGGTCCCAAGTTATCTACCATCTAGCTGAGGTTGACACTTCCCTCTATAAGAAAATATATACATACCTAAAAGATAACGCCCACCCTCTTGACCTATCTCGTAATAAAAAAAATGAAACTTCATTCGCCAAACCGCCTGACACACCCTTATCACAGATTTCCTTGATTGACGAGGGATTGACGAAACTCTCCTCTGATGTTTGGAATGTGACGAGTCTAGAAAAAATTTACAAGAAGTACATGAAGGTGTTTGTGGCACTCATTCGAGTGGTTTAACCTTAGCTAAAAAGATCCCCCATTTGGGATATTACTGGCTAACTATGGAGAAGGATTCTTTTTAGTTTGTCAAGAAATGCCAAAAGTGCTAGATTCATAGCAATCTCATCCATGCACCAATAGAGGAACTTCACCCTTTTGCATCATCATGGCCCTTTTATCAGTGGGGATTGGACCTTGTCAGCAAGATTCATCCATCTTCATCCAATGGACACAAGTTCATTATTACAATTACAAAGTATTTCATGAAATGGATCGAAGTTGTCCCTCTAACCACCATCACCGGAAAATAAATCTCATCCTTTATCCTGAACTATATCATTTGTAGATATGGCATCCCCCAGTCCATCATCACTAACAATGGAAGACCTTTCAAAAATCAAGACATTGAAGAATTTTGTGAGAAATTTAATATCTAGCATTGGTTTTCTACACCCTATTATTCTCAAGGAAATGGCCAAGCAAATGCCTCAAACAAGACTATCCTAAAAATCTTAAAAAAAACCGTCAATGATGTTGGAGGTGACTGGCATGTGCAACTGAAACTTTCTCTATGGACTTAAAGAATCAGTATCTGTACCTCGACAGGAGCTACACCCTATGCTCTAGTCTATGGCTCAAAAGCCATTCTACCTATTGAGGTTGAACTGCCATCACTCTGTGTGTCACTAAAAGGGATAATTTTAGATGAGGATCATAGGGTGTCTAGGTTACAAGAATGGGAACTCTTGGATGAACATTGTTAGCATGCAGTGGATCACCTAAAGGAATATTAGCAAATGATATCCATAAGTTACAATCACAGAGTAAATCCTAGAACATTTTAGTTGGGTGATTTAGTCTTGAAAGAGAACCCCCACAATCAACAAGATCGAGAAAAGAAGGGGAAATTTGAACTAAAATGGCTAGGTCCCTTTGTCATTGTCTCAGTCTTTTGATCAGAAGCATATCAATTGTCTACACCAGAAGGGGATTTGTATGATGAACCCCTCAATAGCCTGCATCTCAAGAAGTTCTACACTTGAATCATATAGTGCATTCGGGAAAAGGTCTTGAAAAATACCAAAAACATTAGAAAATGCCCTGAAAAAATGGTTGCCTTGATGAAAACCTTGCAAATAGGTGTCTTGGTAAAAAAAAAAAAACAGAAATAGAGAAAAATATAAAAAAATCATAAAATTTGAAAAAGTGCAATAAAAATAAGTAGTGAAAACTTGGCAATATGCGCTATTTTTGATAGGTTAGCTTTTCCATCTATTTGAGCTTGTCAAACATTCACTTTCACCATTTGCTTTCGCCATCCATCTTCATATCCTTTGAAAGCACCATGTACATATTTTGGCATTGTAGTCGTGTCTCACCCTAGATTGGGGGAAAAATCCTGAACTCACTAGGGGCATATAAACTTTGAGCTTAAACCAACGAACAAACAAAAGTAAGACAAACAAAACAAAAAAAAGGATCAAAACACAACCCAACATTGAACATCAATCATTATTAGAAATGCATCGAACATCCATATCATATCAAAAACTAAAAACAGGTCAAAAGTCAATCAAAAAAGTCAAAAATAGAGTCATCTTGTCAAACTATGTGGTCTCTACATATATAATGTAGGAAAGGCTAATCTTTGATCAACCCCTGAGACCCCTAGGATAGGTCTTTAGGATAGGTTCTTGATCAAAATCTTGGAAAACACCTAAAAATTGGAAAATCAAAATAATCCCAAAAACATCAAAAAATCAAACAAAATCAAATCAAAAGGATGATGCTCTTCTAAATCATGGGTTTATCATGTTAAACACAAATGTTCAATTGTTGTACTTTGATTTTTGCTATCTTTGGAGCCCCTCGATGATTTATCAAACTAGAGGAGCAAGGAAGGAGTATGATTTTTCTTTGTTTGATGTCTGTGAGTTGATCATTATTACTATGCAAATTGTCGTGAGATGTGCACTAGAAAGTATCACTAATGACATTCCAAATTTGCATAGGAAAATGGTTAACTCTTGTTTGTTTATAGAAGCAATGCTTAGGTCATCTCAGTTTAATTATACTTAGATTCTCGTGTTAACTTGCACTATCAAACATCATGCAAGTAGTACTTAGTTCATCATGGTCTAAATATACCATTGATGCTTGTACTTACTTTCAAAATTTTAAAGGCCCAATGATGATAAAAAGCACAAAAAACTAGCTATTATGAATGGAAACTTTTTCATATGAGTTTGCATGATTAGAATAGATTGCATCCATGTTAGTTTGCATATTTATTTATAGCATTTCCAAAGCTACAACAATGATGTTATCTCTTGCATTAAGGGGTTGAGTACACTTGACATTACCAAAAACACATCATTTTGATATAGTTACACATCACTTGCATTATCATCAATTTGAAAACATTCCCATTTAGATGCATATCACTTGCATCAAAAAGCATTACAACATCATTCATCCATTCATCCATCACATCATAATATTTGCATCGAAAAACACAAAATGACGTCCATTGCATCTCATTTAAATAATCAAAAATCATTTCATATAGTGGCATTAGGGAAGTGGTTCACTAAGCTTAAATAAGTGAGTCTCTTCATATTTCCAAAAAAAATGGGAAATATGTCAAGTTTTGTGAAAGCTTAATTTAACAAAGAATCAACTAATGACAACCTTCCCACAACTCTTGGAAGTTGGATAGATTCACTCATTTAAGATTAAGACCCTAGAACACAATCATCTGCATAATTATTTGCATCACATAATCATCATTCATCATTATAAAAAATAACACATCATTTGCATCAAATAATCATCATTCATCATTATAAAACATCACATAAACATCAACAAAAATATGCATCATCATATACACATTATTTCATTCATTACATCATTTATTTGCATTAGAAAAGAACAAAAACATAAAATGGATTACATTTCATTGGCATAATAGGATCCATCACATGTATCATATAGGAATCAGTCATCAAAACATCCTAGAATCATAGCACATAGGTTGCATCATCATTTGCATCCATAACATATCATATCATCATCATATAGAACATCATATTGCATCATAACAAAGAAATAAAAATGCATCCATCAATAATTCTACATAATCATCAATAGACATAAACAACATCCACCGCATTGCATATCATCATCATGACATGGAAATTAAATGCATCATAGACATCTATCATCGTTGCATATCATATGACCTCAAAAATCATAATTTCAAAGTGTACGAGGATATCCAAAAAGTATGACAAGATACATGTCAATGTCAAAAATGGCACTGTATCGTAAAGTCTGAACACAAGAAATACATCATCAATGTCACAACAATGTATACATCATGTCCAAATTAAATCAAAATATGCTATTTCAAGCTCCCCCTAGATGGTGTTGGCTTCACAGAACTAGTACCTCCTCCACCGGACGGACCTGCACCAGGATCTCTCCTATCTCTAGGTAATGGATGAGTAACACCCATGCTAACAGTATGAGATCGGGATCTTCCAGATCAAGACTGTACAAAACTCTCTCGCTGCTTGGGAGGAACTAGCTCATGATATTTACCTTTTTAAAATTGCAACTCCTAAGTAGTGTGCTGAATCTCTCTAAGGGTAATGGCCTTGGCCTACTCTGCCCGATGTCTCAAGGCATCCCTCTCTGTAGTAAGTATGATGAACTGTGCCTATACCTATTGTACCTACTACCTATCTGCATCTCTCTCAACTGTCAATGTCTGAACCTGTGCCTGAGCCTGCACTACCTGACCCTGAAGAGTCTAAACCTGTGCCTGTACCAGCTATACTAGCTTCCTATCTACATCTCTCTCAGTCATTAATATCTCAAACTATGCCCGAGCCTGCACTAACTCACCCTGAAAAGTATGAATTTTTTCCTATAAATGCCTCTATCTACACCTACTACTGAGGAGAAAGGACTCCAATCTAAATCCTAGGCATCATCGATTGAGGTATGGTAATACTCCCCCTACATCTAGGAGTTGTAAAATCTAGAAAGGGATTGCCAATTACACTCGATGGCCCTACACCTAAACCACCACCACCATAATTGTCACCACCCTCACCACCACCCTTAACACCCTCATCATCCCCTCCATCCCTAGTATCACTCTCCTCCTTCTCTCCACCCCAACTCTATCTCAGTGCCCTATCATCATGATCAGCTAGTGGAACTGGATCATCAGGACTAGATAACCTCAAAAAATGATGTGTGTAGAAATACTTAGAATAATCCTCTGTCATCCTTGCATTTTCCATCTGAGGAGCATAGTCCCACACACATGGTGCCAATGTATAATACTAAGTACAAGAAACATCATAAGATAAGCAAGGGCCCCACTCTATCACATCCTGTCATCACTGTGCATAATGGGCAGCCCCTTTGGGCATCGCCTGAACTCGTCCAAACTGACGACAAACCCACATATAGAAATATCTCTTAAGTATAGAACGTGTACATCCAATCAAGTATCGCGATAGCAACATGTATGGCATCTCCACCTGATCCTCTGGCCACACCTCAATCCAATTAAGGGTGCCATGTCACGGTCTCCATATCATCAAGGACACGTCTCCAATAAGCTAATTTTCCCAACTTATGTTGGACACATGAACCACTATAGCTAAATACATAGGGTCTACCGGCTAGTCGTTGTCTATCTCCCAATGGTTGAGTGATTGCTATATGCTCCCATGCCCATGTCTACAATAGTGTAATTCTGGAAGATAGGCTAGTCACCTCACAATACATAACTTGGTGCAAATCATGATACAAATGTGCTAACATACACAAACCTTATGCATATTTGGTCCCCTCCAGTGTCATATTCTCCAATACTCGACCCCAACCCATCGAAAATCCCTTTGACCTATGGTCAAAACAAAGGAATCCGCCAACAAACTCAGGAAGAACACCCAGTAGAGGATCATATCTCTTGACCATCTCCTACCAGGGGACCCAATGGCCTGAAACATGATCATCTCGAAAAATCCTATGCAAGGCATCGGTCTCTCCCTACTCTACTCTTTCATACACAACTATCTCGTGCATCATTGGAATCCGCAAGATACAATAAACATCCTCAGGAGTATCTGTCATCTCCCCACTAGCTAGATGAAAGGTATTGTGGTCACTATGCCACCTCTCCACTAGAGCAATCAACAACCCCTATTAATCCTATACTTGGGTATATCTAACAAGGATATCAACCCACAATGTATGATAATATCTAAATCTACCTGAGTCAACTAACGAACTATGTCGCACGTATTCGGGAAATGCTCCTAAGACTGGATCACATAAAAGTCCACCTAATCATATTATCGAAAAAAATCAGCATTACATCAATCAATCTATCAAATTTAGCCAGGCTAACATCATCATCAGTCAATCAAATCATGTTCAATCGAGACCATCTAATCAGGGTATGTGTAGGATCATGATGGGCCAAAAAGTGGCAATATGATGGGTATGTGGCCGACGACTTTTTTTTTACCCAAAATCGATGAAACAAAAAGGGTTTTTAAAGGAGATTCTCATCTTTCCACCAATCTAAATTCTTCCTTACTTTGAATTTAATAAGTAATTATTATTCATTTTCTATTCAAATTACAACTAAAGTCATGATTGATAGGCTAATTGAAAAACATCTATAGCTTTCAAACGGTATCACATTTTTTGAATCCAAAACATGCATCACATTCTATGCTTTACATAATATAGGATTAAAAAAAGAAAAATTGAATTTCATAGAGTTTTTACCAAGTTAAGGTGGTCAAACATACGAGTTTTTATATTTTTTAAAAGTTTTAATAAAAAAATCATAATTAATTATTTACTTGGAAAAAAATTACAAAAAAATATGCATCACATCGAGACATGAGTCCTCTACTTATATCTAAAATATTACAAAAAAATATTATCATTTCATTGTGGTTAGGGTGGTCAGACAGACACCTACTTTTTAATTTTTCCACTGAAATTTAAGTACTATTGCATTGAAATTTCAAATTTTCACCAAATAGATTTTTTTTTTAAAAAAATCTAGTAGTTTAGAAACTGCATTCAATTTTCCACAAATTCTATTCTTACATATCTTTGAAATAATATAGATAAATTATTCAAATTTTTATGTCAAGTTGCCTAACTCTGATTTTTCTGAATTTTTTGCCACTTAAGGGCCTGTTTTTCCATGATGATCCCACACATACCCATCAATCAATCAAGACAATCATCATTGAATCCTATCATCGATCCTCACCTATCATGAGGTTGATACATCATCAATCCTATCATCGATCCTCACCTATCATGAGGTCGATACATCATAAATCCTATCATCGATCCTCACCTATCACAAGGTTGATACATCATCAATCCTATCATTGATCCTCACCTATCATGAGGTTGATATATCAATGAATCCTACCATCGATCCTCACCTATCATGAGTTCAATACAATATGAGTTTGATTGTCAATCCTCACCCATCATGAGGTCAAAACATCATCAAGTTATCCTATCATTTGAATCTCACCTATCATGAGATCAAATCATCAACTATCTTATCAAACATCAATCAAGCAATGAGCATCACATAATCAGAATGAGATCAATCAAAAGCATCACTGAATAGAACAATGCAATGACTAACATGATTCATGAACATTATACAAGCCTCAATGAACATCAATAATGCAACATTTGACATAACCAGGAAGACTTTAATCAATTAAACATCATAGGACAAGAAAAACAACATGGTAAATCATTAGGAATTATTCAAGGGAAAAACCCCCAAAACAACAAAAGGTGTCATTTGGGTCCCCAAAGGTGCCACAAAATGAGTAGAAGGCACCACAAAACTAGAAAAAGGTGCCATTTGGGACCCAAAAGGCACCAAACAAAAGCAAAAGGTGCTACAACACAAGCAAAAGGCACCAAAACACAAGAAAAAGGTGCCAAAATAGAAGCAAGAGGCACCAAAACTCCCAAAAACTCCCAAAAATGACTTGAAAACAACAAAAACCTCTCCAAAAGTTAAAAAATGACTTTAAATGGCCTACAACACCTATCTACCAAGTTCAAAACATCAATAAAAAGGTGGGAAAATGACTAAAGGAGGTTTCTGATCGTGTGTATTGTAGGTCCAGCTGTAGCAGAGTGATCGTGGCGACAAAGACGCTCGAAATGATGCTTGTGAGAATGGATTCCCATCTTCCTCTAGCTCTCCACTCTTCAAATTATCCAAAATCACAATGTGCAAATGAATTCACTTTTCCCACTTTTTTCTTTTTTAAAGAATAATGGAGGGAATTATGGTGGGATTTATTATCAAAAATGGGATTTAACTAATCAAAATTGTTCAAGGAGTGAATGTAGAATCAAATTTTGAGAGATAAATCATGTCTAATGTCAGTATCATTGGTTTCATGTTGGATCATCACACAATCATCATCACACAATCATTGAATCCTCGACAAAACATAAAAAATCCACATTTTACCGATTTATCTCTCAAGGGGGTATATATTCATCAGTACTTGAAAATCAATGTCTGGGGCATTGTCTGGGGCATTGAAAATTTTCTAAGCATCACTATAAAATTTTCCTTTGAAGCAACATGTAAACATATTACTTCAAAGAGGGGCAAAATGTATACACCTAAAATCGGTCATTACCTTTAATTAATTAAATACTAGCTATTTGATTAATATTTCAACTACGTATAAATAAATTCTCAATTTATTTATGTTGTTCATTTTATAAATTCTCCAAATATAAAACATATTCTTCTAAATTGATTAAATAAACAAGGTTCCCTTAGCTTGTTTTATTTAATTAATCTTCACTAAATGGCCAATTAGGAATTAGAGCACATTTCTACAACTTTTTGTGCCACCTCACCAAGGTCACATGAAAATAAATAACTCTAATTTTTATTTAGAATTATCTTCAACTCATTTTAAAAAGAACATGAATTATTCCTCACACACTTCCCCCAATTTTGGATCACATGACTTATTCCTCCCACACTTCCGCCAATTTTGGAGGACATGACTTATTCTTCCCACACTTCCACCAATTTTGGAAGCACATGGTCTTCTCTTCCCACACTTGAATCTTCCATCCAAATGGCATGTTTCCCATTGGTCAAGATATTCTTCTATCCAAATGGCATGTTGTTTTTGGTCAAGCGGACAACATTTTGGTTCTCTTCATCTTCACCATCCATTCTTAATGTTCGAATATAGACCGTTGATTATTGCCACCTCACTATATGCTTGGAAAAGGATATAAATACAACCCTTGGGCATTGTATTTTGCATCCACATTTGAAGTAAATTTATCATGCAAGTTTTATCATTGGAGCTTGGAGCATTTTGGAGTCTTCTAGCTAGTCTTTACATCATGTTTTGCTTTGCATTTACATCTTAGCTATAATTCTTGCATCATATTTTCATTTTATGTCCCATCTTGCATCAGAGTTGCATTTTAGATTAGTTCATTTCAAGTTTACATTTGAATAGATGTAGAGTCATATATAGATCATTCTAGTTCAATACCATAGCATCCACCTCCACTTGTTCATTTATCATAAACATCATCCTCCACTTATCATAGAATTCATCACCATTGTTTGCATATAGTTTCATGCAGGAATTTAGTTGGCTTGCATGTTGAATACTAATCTCGTTTCTTAAGTGTCATTCGAATAGCCTTTGTGCACATAAAAATCTGAGGGCCAAAAGGTTAAAAGAATCATTAAGAATAGAGGACAATGAGATGTTCTTGAAAGATTTAGTTTGTCACAAATTAGAATAGCTTCTTTGCTTTGAATCTTTAATATAAATAGTTTCATTAAGGTTTGTGTTGATACTAACTTTATACATTTAACACACACACAACAACAAATAGAGAACAAGCAATAATTTTTTCAACCAAAGTAGTTGTTTTTTATTTGCAATAATTAATTTTAGGGAAAAACCAACATTTAAAGCTATTATAGAACAAGAAGAATGCCCTTGTAAATCTAGCTTGGACATATAAATGACTACAATCAAACTACCTACAAGGCTCAATTTATAGTCATGGTTAGTAGCCAAGAAGATGCCAGTTTTCCAATGTTTCCACACTACCAACCAATCCTTAAAGGATTTTCTAAATACCAAATGCACAAATAAAATGCACAGAGTTGCAACTCCGTTTCCCAATCAACTAGGAATACCAAAATAAAATGTGGAATAACAAAACAAATTGATTGGAGACACACAACCGTTCATGTAAATTTTTGTTTATTCTATTAAACTAGAAAATAACATTTACAAAATGATTTCTAAACTTGAAATGACAAACTATTTGGCAACAATCTAGATCTACACACACACAACAATCTGGAACTTCTCAGAGCTCTCTTTTCTTCTTCCTATTCATTTGGAGCTATTTGCTGCTCCTTGCACACACTCGGCACTTCATTATGAAAACATTCTCTACTGTTGCTACTACAACTTCTTCTTACAAAACAAAAAATGATTATTACATTCCTTCTATTTGTCAATTCTCGTCTTCTTTCAAAAATTCCCTCTCAAAATTCAAATTTACCTAACACAACAAATTTTGGAGTTAGGGGTAGAATAGGGATGAAGATCCCAAAAAAAAAAATTGTTGAAGAGAGCCTCCAGACAAGTAGGTGGAACAAGGGAGTTGATATGAGAAGGGCTCAAAATTTTCTTAAAATATTTCCAACACTCCCCCTTTGTCTGAACCATCAAACAACATCATTCTTCATACAAATCAACAACACCTAAATTTCTTCTTAGGCCTTCAAAGCAATCTATGCTCAATGGTTTGGTAAAAATGTCTGCAATCTGCTACTTAGACCTACAAATTTTCATTTTCATTTCAATTTTATCAACTAATTCTCTTATGAAATGATACCTAATTTCAATGTGCTTTCTTCTTCTATGAAAAACTAGTTTCTTTGTCAAAGCTATTGATGAAACATTGTCACAAAATATAGTTGTTCCATAATTTTATTCTTCCTTCAAATATACTAAGGTCCTCCTTAGCCAAATAGGTTGGAATGCAATTGAATTTGGTGTTATATACTTAGCCTCAGCTATGGATGGGGAAACTATGGGTTGTTTCTTGGAAGCCCATGAAATGAATCCTAATCTCAAGTGAAACACATATCCAGATGTGTTTTTTTCTATCATCTACACTCCCCTCCCAATCACTATTTGTGTAACCAACCAGCCCAAAATCATTTATTGCACTATAAAAAATGCCATATTCTTTGGTTCCATTCACATACCTTAGGATTAATTTACCCACTTTCCAATGTGACTCTTTTAGGGTTTCCATAAATTTGGAAATCAGACTTGTAACACTATGCATTATATCAGGCCTAGTTGTTGTCAAATACATCAAACTTCCAACCAAACTCTTATACATGGTCAGATTCACATTGTTGCTGCAATCTTCCTTACTCAACTTCAAACCTATGGCTATTGGTGTGGGGCCAGGCTTGCTATCTTGCATCCTAAATTTCATCAAAATCTCTTCTACATTCTTTGCTTGAGAGATAAAAATACTATCATACATTTCTTTTACTTCTATACCTAGAAAATACTTCAAGAGACATAAGTATATCACTTCAAATTCTCTTTTCATGGCCTCTTTAAAATCAGAAATGAGGAAATCATTATCCCTAGTGAAAACTAAATCATCAACATATAAGATAACTAAAATCTCACCATCATTTTCCTTGATGTAAAGAGTGGGATCACCATCAATTTTTCTAAAGCAATTGCTCAACAAATATGAGTCAATCCTGCTATACCATGCCCATGGTGCTTGCTTCAACCCATAAAGATCTTTCTTCAGCCTATATACCTTGTTTTCTTGACTTGTAACTTCATAACTAGGTGGTTGCTTGACATACACTTCCTCTTTCAACACTCCATTTAAGAAAACCAACTTTACATCCATTTGAAATACTTTTCATTTGTGATTAGCTGCAATTGCTATGATTTCCCATATAGTTTCCATCCTTGCAACTGGAGCATATACCTCATCATAATCTCTCCCAAGCTATTGTTTGTATCCCTTGACAACTAATTTTTCCTTATGCCTCTCTATTTTACCATGACATTGCTTTTGGTCTTATAGACCCATTTCACTCCAATTACTTGTTTGTTGGGAGGAAAATTAGTTAGCTTCCATGTTCTATTCCTCTCTATTGCATCTATCTCCTTATCCATGGCTTCACACCATCTCTTTTCTTTCACAACATCCTCAAAATAAATTGGATTACTATGAGAAAATAACACAAAATTCATACTTTCATCAAACTCTTCATCATACCTTTCATTTTGGTATATCTCCCTTAGACTCTTAGTCTTTCTTGACATTAGGGAGGTGAGAGTGGGGTTTGAACTCTCACTACTACTACTACTTTTCTCAGTAGACCCTATCTATGCATTGGTCTGGAGTGATTTGGAGCTATTGAGAGCTATTGGGGGCCCATAACATCATTTTTTCTTCATCAAATAGAGCTATTAAGAGTTGTACGAAGCTGTCAATATCTATCAAACCATCCTATGATTCATCCTCTAAGAACTCCATGTCTTTGTTGATAACTATTTTCTTAGTGACTAGGTTATACAACCTCAAGGCTTTGAACTCTTCACTATAGCCCATGAAGATGCACTTCTCACCCTTTTCATCCAACTTTTTCCTCTTCACTTTTGGCACAAGTGTATATGCCACACACCCAAACACTCTCAAGTGCTCAACCATCCACTTGCATTTTACCCATGCCTCTTGTGGAATCTTGTCACAAATTTCCTTTGTAGGACTTCTATTTATGAAATATACTAATGTTGCTACACCTTCACCCTAAAATTCATTTCAGAGTCTTTTGGCTTTAAGCATACTTCTTGCCATCTCCATAATTGTTCTATTTTTCCTCTCATCCACTCCAATTTTTCTACGGAGTATAGGTTGTTGTTAGCTCCTTCTTAATGCCATGTTGATTTCAAAAATTCACAAATGGATTTGAGGTATACTCTCCCCCTTTATTTGACCTTAGGACCTTGATGAAACGTCCACTCTTCTTTTCAGCACAGGCCTTAAACACTTTAAACTTTTCAAATGCTTCAAATTTATGTTGTAAGAAATAAACCCATGTCGTATAGCTATAGTCATCTATGAAATTCATAAAATATTGGCTCTTACTAATTGAAATTGTTTGCATAGGGCCACACAAATCAGTGTGCACTACCTTCAATTGTGTTCTTTCCCTTATAGAATTTCCTGATTGAAAAGACCACCTATGTTGCTTGCCTAAAATGCATGCTTCACATCTACCACTAGGATCTACAATGGTTGGAAAACTTCTAACCATACCCTTCTTTGATAAAATATTCAAACCAGTATAACTTAAGTGTCCATCCCTAAGATTCCAAAGGTTGGAAGGGTCTTGAATGAATTCCTTGAAGGCTTCTTATTGTTGTATTGCTCTACATTTTTCATCCTTGGAGGTTGTAGTTGTGAACTGAGTTGAGAAACACCTTTCAAACCTCAAGGGAAATGTTCTATTTTTTTTCATTAGCACTACTACAACTATTTTTTTGCTTCCATCCTTCTCATAAATGATGCATTCACCCTTTTACATCAACACTTTGTATCATTTTTGGATCAGTTGTCCAATACTCATGAGATTATGCTTTATACCAAGGGTAAAATATACATTTTCAATCTCTTCTTCTCACCTTGCTTGGTGTGAAACATAATATACCCTTTTCCCACAACTGGAGCTATTTCATTGTTCCCAATTTTTATTTCAGACTTGAAATTTTTATCAATGAAAGAAAATAAATTCTCATTACCACTCATGTGGTTGCTACATCCACTGTCTAAAAACCATACTTCATCACTACCTTGCTTAACAATTTTGCATATGATGAAGGCCTTTTGCTAATTACTTTTAGCCATTTTTTCATCAGCCACATTTGCACTTTTCTTGGACTGATCGCATTGCCTTTTCTAGCACTCACTTGCATAATGACCAAACTTTTGGAAATAATAACATTCAACATTGCTCTTGTCAAACTTTTGACTCAAGTTTTTGTTCTTCTTGGCTTGTCCATAGTTGGATTGAGAATTTCTTGTTCCCTCTTGGCTATGTGCTTGTCCTGATCTATCTTCACCAACACTTCCACAACTAGATCTACATCTACCTTTTCCTTTTGAGCTTCATTCATATTTTTTTCTACCTCTCCCCTACCTCTTGTGTTGGATTGAGATTTGAAATATTTCTCATGGGAAGAATTTGTAGACCTATTTAGGCATTTCTCATGGGTTTGTAGGGAACCCATCAACTCATCAATGGTTAACGTTGAGAGGTCATTTTCCTCTTCAATGGAAATCACTACTGCATCCAACTTTGAGGCTAGAATTCTGAAGATTTTCTCCACAATCCTCTACTCTTCCATGGATTATCCATTCATTCTCAACTAGTTTATCAAACTTGAGATTCTTGTGTGAAATTTTGAGATAGACTCATTGTCCTTCATTTGGAGTCTCAAAATCTCTTTGAAGTAGTTGGAGCTCCACCAATTTGACTTTATTATTCCCTTTGTAACTGGTTTGGAGGATTTACCAAGCTTCCTTTGCATAGTTAGTTGTTGCTATTGTGGTAAAAATGGCCTCCACCAAGGATGCTTCAATCAAACTCAATTCCTTTTCATATTTCCTCATCTCCTTCAACCAGGTCTTTTGATTGTTTGAAAGGGTTGCATATGATGTTGGATAAGTCACATCATTCAACCCATTGATCACAAACTCACACAAATTATTTGTAGCCATTATGGTCTTCATTTTCTTTGCCCAACATCATAGTTTTTTCCATTGAATGGTGGTGGCTACTGCCAACTCTTACTCTCTTCTCCAACTATGTCTCCAATAAAACAAACTTTAAACACATAGAAAACAAATGCCCAACTCACTCAAGACTTAGGGTCTTCTGGCTCTGATACCAATCTAAAGGATTTTCTAAATACAAAACACACAAATAAAATGAATAGAGCTATAGCTTTGTTTCCTAATCAGCTAGGAATACCAAAATAAAATGAAAAATAACAAAACAAACTGATTGAAAACACACAACTGTTCATGCAAACTTTTGTTTATTCTATTAAACCAAAAAATAACATTTATAAAATTATTTCTTAACTTGAAACTACAAACTATTTGACAACAATCTAGAGGTGCACACACACACTTACAACAATCTAGATATTCTTAGAGCTCTCTTTTCTTCTTCATATTCATCTAGAGCTATTTGTTGCTCCTTGCAAACATAGAAAAATCTAGAGCTATCTGGTTCTCCTTGCACACACTCTGCACTTCATTCTCAAAAAATTGTCTACTTTTGCTACTACAACTTCTAGTGGAACCCCTAAACATTTTTGCCATGTCCCATCTCCAGTCTTTCTCAAAATTGGGTTGAAAATTGTATTTGAGGGCTTAGGGTTTTATTTCTTGTCACTGTTTAAGGGTTTTAGTTACTAAAAGTCACATTTTAAAAACCCTTTTGAGTTTGTATCCTTGCCAAGGGTTTTAATTCTTTTTTGACCCCTTGCTATCGGGTCTTAGTCCTTTAAGTTACATCTTGTGTCATCGAAAGCCATTGATAAATGGGCTCTCTGATCTTGTTTTACTGATTGTCATTTTTTGGGCCATTACTTTTATTTTTCTTAAGTAAGGATAGGTATTTCTCATTAAAAAATAAGACATCTATTCCATAAGTGTTATATCATCGTCCTAGTTTGGTCCCTCTTTTAAAGATTAATAGTTTTGACATGTGTAGATATGAGGACCCTTGACTACCATTCGATTGATGCAAACAAATCTCTGTCATTCCCCATGTGCCTGTTCCATTTTATTGCTTATTATTTTATTCCCATAGGCTCATAGGAGAAGGTCGTGTGTTTTGTATTATTGGTGGGCCTAAGATCTTTTATAAGGTGTGCAGATGGTTGTTAGAGGAGATCAACAGTGGGTGATGAATGATGTGGCCACATTTGGATTGTTCCCCATGCGCCTATTTGTCTTTCCCATTAAAATAATCACACGAGCTAGTAGGCAGATGCTGCATGTCTGGTCTAAATAGTGGGCCTAGTGGTGTTAAGTGGTCTATCATAGAGTTTTCAAATGAATCAATGGTCAATAGAAGGTGACGTGGATTAATCTGGACCACTCCCCACTATCATGTATGGGTCTCACCTTTACTACTAGACTCTCAACGGCTAAGTAGAAATTTTCCATGTAGAGTGATCTAGAGGACGTAGAAGCATTGGTGAAAGGGAAAATATTAATAACATAGGGCATGGAAAATAAACTGTGTTACTAATACATATATATTGCACGTGTTTGAAGATCTTTTAATCTGGGCCATGGATGTTGTAAGAGGGAAAAATCTATAGGTAATTAAGAAGTGTGTATGAAGAAGACACCTGGATCCTGGCTATGGTGACAAAGAGGTGGTGGAGCCTGCATAATACAAGCAAGTGGTTCCAAATGGATTTCTATCATTTGGTAAGTATTGCGGCTTTGTACAATCAAATATTTCACATTAAGATGGCCAAATCTGGATCTTCAATCAATTAACACTCCAAAAAGATCAAAGGCTGGCATTCAAAACTCAATTGAGGGAAAGTGATCCATTCTGGTTTGCATGAGAAATCCTTAATAGCTAAAAGGACATCGAGCTATCGAATAAAAGAGTTGCATAATTATTAATACCTATCTTAAAGGCATTATTCAACATTGTAAAGTATAAACACTCAAGAAGCTCGTGTTGTGGTTTTTTCAATATTTTTTGACATTGGAACCAAGGTTGTCAAATTGCGAAGAAAATTGGTAAGTGAATTGTTGTCCTCCCATCAAAATTATTGATAAGTTGTGGTTTTTCTAACTCTTGAGTCTATTAGGGTTTTCTTGGTTTGGCATTTTTAATGTTTGATGTTCATAAAAGAGAATTTGTTAAGTTTTGCATTGCATAATTCATGTCAAAACTTTACAAAATTCATAAGCCTTGTTCAAATAAACCAAAAACCATGCCTTGTAATACCTCTTGTGTTATGGCCCCTAAAGTAAAAGTGTCTTCATCTAAAGGGGAAGCTTCTGCTCCTCAAAAACCTTTGAATAAAGACCTCATAGACTAGTTACCATAATCAACCATTGATAAAACTAAGGACCAACTGCTTCTTAGAGGTTCGCAAGTAGTAGAGGGTTTGATTGATAAGAATTACTTTATTAAGGATTCCAACTTGCCTTATGCTAGATGGGAACTATTTTATAGCTGGTTCATGAATAGAAACATGGGTATCCCAATAGGTAACCTTTGGAACTCTAACCTAGGAAAGTTTATTGTACCAAATGTTTATATGGATGTTAACTTACTTAAGGTAGTGGCTACTAGTTATGACCCAATCACAAGAACTATAAGAACATATGATGGGAAGGAAATGGTGAAAATCACCAAGGAGGAATTGGGTCTTATTTTCAAGCTTACTAGATGGAGTGATGAAATGTATAAGATAAATGAGGTCACTCTTAAGGAATATGATAAAAATAAGATGACATTTAGAGTCCACATCCTATCAAGATTTCTATCAGAAATTGTAGGTTGAAAGATCATAATACCTAGGGTCACATGATAAAGAGCCTTTCCCGGTTAGCTATTTTGTTCCTTACTTCCAAAAAACCTTCTATCCTATTTTTCAAATAATTGGTTATGATCCTTTCATGGGAATACAATTAGCATGGATGTATATGGCTAACCATATTCAACACCCCTAATATTGTGCAGTGTATGATTATGTGGGGTTTCTTTCAGAAAGAATGAGTGAAGGAGTGATAAGGTTGAAGAAAGGTGAATTGGGAGTGAGATTCAACTGGTATTCATTATTGATGCATATGTTTTTGTACAAAGGTGCAGTTTCCTTTGGGCCTAGTATAACTTTGGAAAGAAGAAAAGGTGAATTGGAGTTGCCAATGCAATGCTAGACTACTATTTTAGACAAGGATGATAGGACATATAATTATGTGACATTTTAGAACCCATTTGCTTTAGAACTAAGGAAAGTCTTAATTGTGAATGTACCTAGAATTCCCATAGGTCTACATTATTTCTTGAGACCTAAGGAGAGAAGGCTTGAGATTGGAGTTGATCATAATTGGGGAGATGTTATCCCATACCCTAATTACACTATCTTAAGAGTATATGGTTTTGTGGTAGCACCTCATTTATCTCCAAAGTTTGTGTTAGGGAGAATTGGTTTGCTAGAGGTAATGTGGCAATTGGGAAGTGTTGAAAATGGACACTTATTGAATCAAGGAAAAGGAACAATTTTTCCTTTGTACACTTGTTTTTATGATTTTGTAATGACCAAGGAGGTTGGAATAATATTCTTGATATACTCAACACCTACCACATGTAGAGGTTAGTTGAGAGGGTCATCTATGACCTTGAATATTTTATGGCTTGGTTGAAGGAAAGAAACAAGAGCTCCAAATTTATACACATTTTCCAATTTTCAAAGGATGTGATAAGAAATGTGTTTGACCTTTTGGAACAAGAAAAAAGGAGAGCAAGGTGGATTACATTTAATAAGATGCAAAGAAAGATAAAGCAATAAGAACCTGACCTCAAGGTTCTCAGAGAGACTGAAAATGTGATACAAAAGGTGGAACATGTTTCAAGGAATTTTGATTCAATATTGGGTTATCTTGAAATTAAAGGGGTGATAAGTAAAGATAAGGGGAAATATCCAATTGTAGAAGAACATAGTGGAGTAGAAATCCCTGTTATGGGAGAAAATTTTCCATCTCAATCCCTTGATGAACCAAGAATAAAATTCTTTGTAAGGAGAAAAGGTAAGGCAAAGAAAATTGATGAAGCTTTCGATCTTTGTCAACAATAAGAATGTAAGCCTCCTTCTCCTATGCCACAAGAACCACCACCATCACTTTCAAGGCAAGTGGATCCTGGAATTGTGGACATTGATTCTCCACCACTGAGTGAATTACCACCAAGGGAGCTACCATTGAAAAGTCAAAAAGTTGAAGTGACTGGTCTAGTTGACTATGCTGATGAAGGCTCTGATGATGATATTTGGGTATCAAAGTAGGAAATGTAAGGAGTTCCTACTACACCAATACTAAGGGCAACACATCAGTTGGGCATGAGATTGAGTAAATCCGATCTTACATGACTAAATGGTAGAGATGATATGTGGGTTGAAGCATGTGGAAAGTTCTTAGATGATGACTAATTTATAAATTCTCGGGCTTTTATGGAATTTGTATACAGAGCTAAAATAGATGAATATGTCAAAATATTTTCTATAGAGAGAAGCCTTCATCTAGAAAATGGTATTAAATGAAATGAGAGCTAGATTCTAGAAGATGATTGCAAAAGAGGGTCAATAATTTGTAAGGAATGGTGGTATTTTGTTGCTGGAAAAATTGGATTTAGCTTATGTCATAGCTTTTGACACAATAAAGAAGTGTGACAGTCCTTTCTATGATGTAGAAGAAGAATATGAACTTACACTACAAGGGTCTACTTTCAGTGAGGAATGGGAACCCTTGTCTATATGGTCTCTAGCCCTAAGCATAATAAATTATGATATTGCTGAGCCTGGACCAAACTAGAGTGGAGGCCTGAAAATAAAAAGAGTGTCAAAAACATCAGTGTTAGAAGTAACAAATATTTCATTTCATATTGCACAATTTACAAGGGCCACTATAGAATCTATAACTACATAAAAGGATAAGCTCAAGACAAATTACAATGATTTTCTAGTCAAATATGGAAGGCTTGAGCAATATAATATGCAGATACAAAGAAGAGCAACATTATTGGAAGATAAGTTGCAAATATTTCAACCTAAAAAGCCTAAGAAAAATGATGTTGAATCCCCCACCACTTCCCAAGAAGTTGTACCCTTGGAGTTTACTAGTGAAGCAAGTTCTTCATGGGAAATTTTTCCATATAACATGGGAAGTGTGCCCATTTCAATAGTGGAGCTTGGTACATCAAAGGGGCCACAAGGTGGAGAAGATATCAATAGGGAGACCTGCTTAGGAAACTAAATGAATATAAAGAGAAATTTGATAATCATGATGAGAGAATATTTTCAAGAGCAACATGAAGATTGTCACTACAGTATTGGAACATTTGAACAAAATAATGAATAATAAATGAATGGTATTTAGTATAGTTATTCATGCATGGTGGCTACAATCAAGAATTTTGACATTGACAAAGAAAGAGCTATTCCACTCATGGAAATGTGGATCCCTAGGAAGAAGGAATTGGTATTGATGTCAATTGGAGTTAAGTAAGATGCCAATGCACTAGAAAAGTTTAAACCTACCATGGTTCTTGTAGGTAAAATTGAAGGATACATGGGAAATATTGAACCATTAGAGAACTAAATAAAAGAGCTAGTAAAATTCTTCCATCAATCACATCATGGCCTTCTTCCATCCATTCTAAGGGATGATAATAACATAAAAACTATACATGAGGGGAAAAATGAGACCAATAAGCTTATTTTAGATCAACCAATGTCAATTTTTCATAAATTTGATATGGGCACATTGAAGATAAACATGGATATGTTAGCTCATGATGTGACTTTCCTATTGGAATTTGATAAAGAGGCTAACCAGATTGTCACCAAGTATGCACCTTATAGAGAAAGGGTTGATGAAGTCATGAATTTCAATTGATCCACTAAAGAGGAATTCCTTGCATGGAAAGGTAGATACTTGGAAGTAGTGGTGGACTAATATGAAATGATAGGGTGGTAATTTGAAATTTTGAAGTCTGCAACCATGAAGAATAACAAATAAGTGATAATTGCACTGCATAGCCTAGATTTAGTATAGATTAGGCCTTTGATAAAGTATGGAAAATATAGTGCATCTTCTTCAAGTTGAATTGATGACAAGGTTGTAGACATGGACATATATTTTGTCTTTTCTTTTTTGTTTCTATCATGCTTTCCTTCTTTCACTTTGTGTGTGTGGGCACAAATTTTGAGGTAACTATTTGAAGATACCTTTTTAAAGATTGGACTGGATCTCCAACAACAAATGAAGACTAATTTCATTTCCCCACATGTTTCCCACCTCTTGGGAATACACTGCAACTGAATAGGGAATCTTTATTATAAGTAGTCCAATGGGATTTTGACATGTGTACTTTATGGCCTGAGGCTTGTTTTTCTCCTTCATTTCAATAAGATGGAATTCAGGGATAGAAAGTAGGGGTTCATCGGTGCTGCCACAATAGTGGTTTACAATTCCTGAGAGGAGCTGATTTTAGCTGAAATCACATATTTTTAGAAAATATAATGATTTAAGCCTTAAAAAGTTCCATTTTAAGGATTCCAATTGAAGATGGTTTGATAAAATCACCTTCGATCAAACCCCCTTGGATAGAACCTCGCTAGTTTTAAACCATACCTATAAATGAGTCTCCTTTACACCTATCAAAATGCTGATAAAAAAACACTTTTGATTTAGATTTTGGGGGATCAAATGAATTCATTTAAAATTTATTTGAAATGATTATGGTATTCCTCATAACGAGCTATCCAATGAATATAATTTTAATATTTTTTGGTTTTGTTATGTATTTGTTTTTTAAGTTTTATTAAACATAGGTTTTTCGTCGAAAATGAATTTTTTTGTTCTTCACATGTGGAAAAATAGCAGATTATCAAATTTTTTTTTGAAAAATATGAGTGCACCAGATATTGAAGTCCTTGATCCAACAAAAGAAATAAAATTAAATTTTGACATATACAAAAAAAGTTACGCGTTATACGGTCGCGTTGTGTCTGAATTGTAATTAGTTTGACTTTGAAACTTTATTAAGGAAAAAATATTCAATAAAAAACTATTTAACCAAGTGGAAGCACTAGATATCAGAGTTACAAATCTAAATTTGAAAGAATTAGAATTTTATTCTTCATGGAAAAAAAGTTATGCGTTATACAGTGTGCGTCACTTTTTTAAAATGTTGTTTTATGAAAAAACCAATTTTCGTGGGAGATGGAAAAAGAAGTTAAATTTGATTCCAAAAATTTTGAAAAAAATATTTTTAGAATCTAAAGACAAAATTTGATGAGACTCTAGTTTGCACCATCTTCACATTCCTCACGGTTTAGCCGCTATAGGTGCCCGAATGTGAAGATTTAGATAAAAACAATAATTTCAGTGTCCAGTTTGGCCAAAAATTGTAAACCACTATTATGGGATCACTCTCATTGTTTTTCATTCAACATTGTGAATTGTAAAAGGAATATCAAGTATTTTTTAGAGTTTTGTCTTAAGTTCATAGTTTTTTTATTATGTATGTAATTTTGATAACAGTATAGCAAATACAATACAAAGTAATACCAAGTTCATGGCTATTGTATCTCCTTGTACTCGTCCTATGAGTTATGAATGAAAGTAATCTAGGATTCCTTTTGTTTGTCTCTATTGTTTCTAAATAGATGTTTCATTTCATTCTTGCTTATTAGTTTAATGAATTAATGTAAGTGCTTGGATGAGATTGTTAACTCATAAGGATTAGGTGCTAGGATATTTATAAGTAGTAATGATCATGAATGTAATAGGGGAAGGTTGTAAAGTAGTGTTTCTTAAGATTTTAAGTTTCTATTGATAAGATGTTTCCTGGTTGCATAGGTTAATATTGACTCCATGCTTGGAATAAGACACTGGTTTGTGCAAAGTATTCATAATTCATTTCCTGAGTTGATTCATTAGCTAATCACCTTATTTTATAAACTTTCAAATGAATACCACTGTCATTGTTTTGTGTTGAGTTTTATCTTCTCATGCTCTAAGTGTAGGATATTAGTAAATGAGTTGCCAACTTATTTGATGTGCTACCTTGTTGAGTAATTTTATGAGAATTATCTATTGTTGACCATGTATCTGAGTATTAGTCATATAAATTATTAAGTATGCATTGTGAGATCACCCTCCCAGGTTTATCAAACCCCAAAGTGTAGGAGTAGAAGCCTCACAACTTTTACTTGTTCATTGGCCAATCCCTTTGGAGTACTAAGTATTGGAAATGGAAAAGTCCATAGGTATTTTCTGAAGTGAATTTGGTTCTTAAAAAATAACCAATAGACTGGAAACTCTACTAGGGATTAGCTAAGTCCAAAGTCTCTAAATTCAATTCTGGTACAGATAGAGTTGAGTAGTTTATTATATTATTCTTTATTGTTTTAGGAATAATTATTTTAAATTTTGTTGTAAGAAGTCATGTCATACCCAATCATCTGGCTAGGTCTTAGTTCATTCTGTCACCTTGTGTCAGGCTATGTTTATAATCATTTTTGAGGCTACAAATAAAAAGTCAAAGCTCAATCACTTTCTATTTCCCAGTATTTTGGGTGGCGACTCTAACATCTCTAACACTTGTATAATGATAAATTCTCAAAAGGAACAAAAGAAGAAGGATTTTGACATATTTGACATCATGAAGAAGACTAGAAGTTATGCAAAGAAGCATCTTGAGCATAAGGAAAAATATGAGCCTATAAAAGAAAAGAAACCCACTTTGGTAAAGAAGAGCTCTGAATCAAGTAAGTCTATTGATTCCCCTGCTGATGCATCTCCTACTTTTAATATTGATTTAAGTAGTATCAGTGTCTAGGAAAAGGCACATGAAGCTAAAGGGTCTAACATAGACCAAGGGAGTTTTCTTATTGAGAAAGTGTTTGATAATGAGCTTAACATTTCAAGAGAGGAGGATAAGTGGTAGTTTTGGGGTAAGAGTAAGAAGTTTTCAGAGTCTTTAACTCCTGGAGTTAGCTCCATTTTTAATAGAAATAATTTTAAGCCAAGAGGTGAAGCTCCTAATATAGAAGTGCACCTTTCTCTTGAGGAAGATCCTATTGACCAACCCTACTATACTCCTACACTGAGTGAGCCTGGAGATCTTCTAGAAAATGAAGAAGACATAGCTAAAGATATGCAAGCTATAGAAGAAGAAGAAAATAGATTGAGGGTATTAAAGGAGAAAGAAGATAGGATTAGAGCTAAACAACTTGAGAAAGATTCTCAAAAACAAAGATTGGAAATGATGAGAGTGTAGACACATAAAATTGACCTAGGTCTATGAACTTTATTTTCTCCATATTTCTTCTCAACATAATTAATAATTATGTCCTATGGTCCAATTTCAACTATTAATTAAATAATTCTCAATTATTTAATTAATTAATTTATTTTATTCCTCTTGACTTATATTTATTTATTTAAATATGTCACTAATTTATTATGTCCCTCTATAATTAATTTTTTTTTAAAAATTTATTTAATTACTTGTCCACTATTTCTTCCTGATTATTTAAATAAATAAAATTTATTTATTTATTTAAATACATTATTAATTTCTCATGTCCTCTTATAATTAAATAAATTCTTATAATTTATTTAATTATTATCCACCCTGGCTTTTTCTAATTTTAAATAAAGACATTTATTTAAAATTTTCCACTTTCTAATTTTCTCTCCAGGTAAATAATTAAAAATTATTATTTACTGTCACATGGTCCCACCACTTTTGAATTAAATTATTTTTTAATTCAAAAGTTCAACTTAGTCTTTAAATAAAATTATTTAAAATTATTATTTGATTCTCCAACTTTTTCTTTTTTTGTGCCCAATATTTCCTCGTCACAAACATTTCTATCCATTTAAAATCAAATGTCAACCGTCCATTTCAAATTTTAACCTAATGTTGCCCTAACCGTAATTGTTGGTTGTAACATTTAATTTTAGCCTTTGATCTTAGGGCATCTCTCAATTTTGAATCTTGACCATCCATTTAAAATTGACTTTTCTATAAAAAGGTAATTTTTACCTCATTTTGTCACTTCATGGTTGAGTATCTTGTGCTTTAGACATTAGGTTTGCTTGCATTTGTTAAGTTCATTGCAACAATAGTTGAATCCTTTAATATTTTCTTAGGGCTTGTCATAGGTCATAGTTTCTCGTCAAAATCTAAGGGAAAACATCAACTTGTAGCAAATGGAGAAGGTGCAATGAAGGTGATGCATGGAGGGCATGAAGACTTGGTGAGATTGTTCTTTATTTTTTATGCTTTTTAACTCCATTGTTCTTCATTGTTTAGTTAGGGTTTAGTTTTTTTAGGCTTTATAATGCTAACTTGAATTTTTCCCTAAGTTACATTGGTGAACCCGATGCCAAAAACGTGTTTTTTGAAAATTTTCATATAGATTTTTCATCACTTTTTTGCAAGTACAGGTACAGAACACTGCAAGTGAAGCTTTTTGAGCCACATTTGATGCATCTAAACACATTTTCTCTCTAGAATGATGCATCTGTAGTCTTGAACCACATTTGCTAACCTGAACAATGCATTCACTTTGTTGAAACTTATTTGTAGGTTTGAACGACACATGTGTAGGTTTGATGCATTTGATAGATAGAACGATGCATTTTCTTGGTAAAAATTTGCTTTCAGGTTTTTACTATATTTTCCAGATTTCTATTTTCTGTTTAATAGCTTAGGGATTTTGGGTTACTAATCTGTTGTTTGTAGCATGTGGCAAAGCTAGAAGGAGTAGCTAACATTTGTTTGTTGATTATTTTATAACTTCTTTACAATCCTAAAAGAAAACAAATAATCACAAACAACTTGCATTTAAATTTCATGGGTTTAAAATGAACATGCATTCACTCATGGGTTTAAAATGAACACAATCTTTTATTGAAAATCATCAAGGTTAAAATTTACATACATTTTCATGACATTGGCTTAAAATGAACATTGTTTTTTCTCACATTAAGTTGGGTTTAAAATGAAAAAGTGTTTTGTGTGTCTTGTGGTGTAGTGATAGATTTTGAGTGTGTATGCAATTCTCTTGCACCTTGTGCGATCCTGAGAAACAAAAAACACTTAGAATTTTTTACTTTACCACCCCCACATTTCAATTTGGACATTAAAATGAACAAGTGTTTATAATTTTTGTAACCTTGATTCAATAATAGAAGTATCCTCTCCCCTTGCACACTTGTGCAATCCTGGGTGCAAGAGAAACTATTATTGACTCTAGGAATTAGGCATTCCTTGGTGGGAAAAAATACTTACCCCAAGGCGACTCAAACCTGCAATGAAGCTTTTTAGCCAAGCTACTCCTTACCAGTATACAAATGTGAATCCTAATGGAAAACTTAGGATTAGGAGTGTGGATGTGTCACATAGACAAGTGAATCTCCATAAACCTTGTGGAGTGTAACCTCTGGAGGCTGGGAGTCCTCCCTATCAAAGCTAATCTTTCCTCACGTGTGGCCAATCAAACAGGTGCTTGAACTAAAAACATTTTGTGTAGTTTCCAAAAACCCTTTTCTATTTGTTGGTGCAACAACGGTTGTTGCCAAGGCATCCACATTCTTGTAGTTCTTAGTAGATGTGAAGAGTTTTTCATGGGAGATTCATGAGGGATCAAAGCTTGGTTGACCCAAGAAGTGAGTGTTGTGGAGGGAAGCCAGTGTGGCCAAGCTTCTAAGTCACCCACTAAGAATAAGTGTGGCTGGGGAAACCCATGTGGAATCTAGTGAATATAGTCCTTGCCAAACTAGGATTGTGTTTTTCTTCATTGTGATATTTTTCAACATTCAAAGACAAAACCATGTGTTTTCCAAATGTTTTATGAAACAATGAAAAAATAAACATCCTTCACAAATCTCGAAAAAACACACTCAAACTGAAACAATCTTGAAAATCTTCCAAAATTACAAAGAAACCAAACTTTTATCCACTTTGCAATGCATTTGCTACCCTGTATAACATATTCAAAATTTTGAACCGCATTTGAGACTCTATGAACCACAATCAACTTGCTAAGCCACATTTGATATCTTAAAAAACAACACATCCGACTGTAACACAACACATTTTCTTTCCAGAAAAATGTAATTGATTTTATGAATCACAGCTATGACCTGAAACAACGCATGTGCTAAAATTGAGATGCATTTGCTACTTGAAATGACACAATTTCCTGTCATTTGGAAAAATTAGTGTCACTATCCAAACCCAAGACTAAACATTTTCAATCTACTTCTAAACATCTTTTTCCAGTGGCCTCTGTTCAAAACTAGAAAAATAATTGCTCAAATCATCCATCCTTGCATTTTAGTTTGCATTTAGTTTTCCAGAGGTCTATCATTGCAAGTTTTATTTGCATCCTTAGGATCCATCATCATCATTTCCAACATAAACCAAGCTTTTAGGTCCTCATTTTTGCAGACTTTAGAATAGGGAACTTGCCATACTTTGCAAAATCTTTGCCTTCAAAAGTAGGTTATCATTGGAATAAGTCAAAATCAATCCTTTAGTCATTGTCCTTTTTGTGAGATCTTTCCAACTCAAAAGTTTAGTTAGGAAATCTCACTTTGTCATATTGTCTTTTTCATTTATTCCCTCAAACAGTCCTTTGATAATCCAAATTGAGACATTGACCAAGCTTTGAGTGGTTAGTAAACATTTTATAAAATTCCATCAAAATTTATTAGACCTTTGCATTTTCATACCACAAACCACTTTAGTATTCCACCATTCATTTTATTTCTCATTTTGCATCCTTTATTCCAAAAATCCAAAAAATAATAATAATGTCATACCTTTCATTTTAGTCTTCATTATCCTTTTGCATTTGACATCCTCTTTAGAGAAAATTGTCATTATTGTATTCCTTATTTCAAAAACACCAAAAAAATAGTTGCATTTTGCATTGCATCCCTTATTTCAAAAATCCAAAAAACATAACATCATATCATTCCCATTCATTTGGTTATCACTCATTCTCCCTAATTTGAGAAAATCCTTATATGGTTGAGACTAGGCTCCAAAGGAAAAGAAGACAAATGGACCCTCTTGGACAAGGCAACAACCCCTACAAATTTTCTAATGACATGAACTTAAACACAAACATGGGGACATCTTTCATCAACCCTTTAAGTGACATGAAAATGGCATCTTCTTCACACAACCCCTTTGAACAATTTATACATAAAGATGAAAATGGACAAGTATTCATGGAAGACTTAGAAGCTGCCGCTCAAAACCTCGATATGGCTTCCTTTATGGAGGAATTAATCTTGCAAGATTCAAAGAGATATCCAGCCATGCTTTTACACCAAGGGGCTAAATTTCCATGAGGGTTTGATATTAACACCTTAAGAGCATTCTCTCCCTATCATAATGCAAACAATAATGCAAGTAATACCTCCAACACCAACCAACCTCTTTCGACACCACAACATAATACTCTCATTGGTGCCACAACACAAAGTGCAAACACCATCAATGCCATGTCCAATCAAAATAATTCTAACATGGTCAACATAACATCCATTGGGGGAATGTCAACCATATCATAAGCCATATCACAATCTATCCCACAAATGTCAATGACTTCATCACAAACTATTGGACTACCTTTGGATCTTCAACCAATACAATGGGGACAAACTCATCAAACCTTTTATTTGGATCTTCATCTAGTGCCATGGGAACAAGATCATCAAATCTATTGATTGGGTCTTCAACTAATGCCACAGGAACAAATTCATTGAACCCCTTTGGGAGGAATAAATGCCAAATCACCATTTTAGGACCTCAACCCAATGTTAACATTTCATCACAAATCAATACCAACACCAATATTTCCCAAAGAAAAAACACAAACATTACACATGGACACATTTACCAATTTGGACAAGGAAATAAAATAACACAACACATGACCTTCATTTGGACATCAAAACACTCAAGGATAACATATTCCACAAATACAAACCAACACAACTGAAGTGCACATTCCCACCTATGCATCACACATCCATACACAACAACACATTCCTAATAAAAAATTTCAATACCAACAAATTCCAAACCAAAATGAATCATACATTCCACAACAATACATCCCAAATAAGAACAAATCATCACAACAAATGGGAACTCATGGAATACCCATTACCAATATGTGTGACACCACAAAAAATCTTATAATTGATGCACTCATAGCTCAACTTGTGACCTTGAAAAAAAAAAGGGAGAACATGCAATTGTCCCATAAAAAGAACCACACATCTTGTGACTTATGTCCATACCCATTTGACATGAGTTTATACATGCCACAGTTCCCTCTAGGATATGTGGTACCCAAATTTTCCAAATACAAAGGAAAAACTAATCCCCTTGAGCACATAACAAAATTTACAATCAATTGCATGGATATTGCATATGAACATACCTATATGGTGAGACTCTTCCCTAGAAGTCTCGCAAGCCCTGCACTTAAATGGTTTGCTACATTACCCAAAGGAATAATCATGGGAGAAACTTACTAACAAATTTGTTCAAAATTATGACTATAACATCAACACCGACATTACCATTTCCAATTTATGTATGACAACACAAGAAGACACTAGCAAAACATTCATCCCATTCTTCCAAAGATGGCAGAGTCTAGCGAGTCAATGCCTTGTCGAGATAGTAGAAAAGGAAAAGGTAAACATGTTTGTCCAAAACCTTGTTGGCCCCTTGAGAGACAATTTACAAGTTCATTGTTGCACCACTTTCACAGACTTAGTTGAAAAAGGGGTCCAACTTGAAAAGGATTTAATTGATAAAAGAGAACTCAAATATGGCAACAAGAACACAAACCCAAACCCCCTACTGAAAAAAAAAAATTGGGTAAAAAAAAAACACATCACCAATGATGGCATTGTTTATGCTAAAGCAGTAAACGTAATAGGTCCTACAATCATGCTCAAGGGAGATAAACTATAAAAATGCACCATTGACCACACTAACACCTACTACAAATTCCATTCAAAATAATCAAATCCAAGGGAAACCAGATCAAACCAGAAAATTTCCAAAGAGACCCACATAAACCACCATGGGTGAACGAATTGAAGTGGTCCTTAAGAAGCTCCTCCAAAACAATGTCATCACATTTCCAGATTCTAAACCTATGACCTAGGATAATTCAAGCCATCTTGGTGGGATGACAATGCATTCTGTGATGACCACTAAGCCAAAGAGCATAAGAATTCGTCCTATAGGCAATTAAGGAATCACATATAGGATCTTATTGAAAATCACACCTTTGAGTTAGACGATCAACAATTTGCTTAAAACTTAGAACATACTATTCATAAAAACCCATTGCAAGATCATGGTTCAGGGAACCCCTCCACGTCAAGTCCAAAGAACAATAATTGAGCCAATTACACTTGCACCACTTTTGATTATTCCGGTGGACCAATTATTAATCACCTCTGAGCTGCTAATGAATATGTCAATACTATCACTATTAAGAAAGATCTTGAGTGTAATGTCACCACCCATGGAGGAAAAGTTACCATAGCTAATACTCCTACTAGATAACAAAAGATCACCATACTTGGTCCATCTTCCAAACAGTCATAACCCAAAGGAAAATTTAATCTCATTGGCCAATTGGGAAAACACCTGCTCAAATTTCCATACTTGAGTTGCTACGAATCTTGCCTACACACAAATCCATACTTGATAAGGTCTTACAAGAGTCTTTCATATCAATCGATGTTGATGTCAACCAATTCAATGCCATGGTCAGATGCTTGGCTACTCCCCATCACATTACCTTTTTAGACTAGGAGTATTCCTCACTGAAACCATCTCACAATGATGCATTACATATTGAAGTCTTCATCCATAAGCATAAGGTTAGATGCGTCTTAGTAGATGGTGGGGCAGGATTGAATATATGCTCCCTAAAACTGGTTAAAGCACTAGGCTTCTTTGGTGCTTGTGTAGATGCTACCAAAAGTATTTTCATAAAGGCATATGCTGATGAAGAATGCTCCTTTAGGGGCATTATCACACTTCCTATTCATGTGGGGCCGATCATTGTAGTTACAACATGTCATGTCTTGGATCTTGAGCTACCATACAACATCTTACTTGGTCAACCCTAGATCCATGCCTTAAAGGTCATACCTTCCATTGACCACCAATGCTTGAAGTTTCCTTTTGACGACACGAAATTACCATACCTGGAGATCCTGATCCCTTCCAATATTGCACCAATTTGAGAGATATTTCAGAACACCATGTGCCAATTAATCATGAAGCTTCGACATCCACTTCTTCCAAATACATCAACCTGTCCACACTCGCCAATCCATCCACATTCACTCCTTCATCCTCCATCACACCATCTTCTACTATCATCCCAAGGGCTAATCCTAATATCAAGATCTAGGACCAAGGTTGTGGAGAATACAAATTGAACATGGCTTATTGTATCACTAAAATACCCAAGCCTCCAAAAGCTTATGGTAGGTCCTATTTCATAATGGAGCCCAAAGAGATTTTCAAAGTTCCTTTGAAAATGACTTTCACAAAATGGGGGGAACTAAACAAAGAAGAAATTGAAGACATATTAGCTTGGATTTACAAAGACCCAGAAGACCCATCCCCATTACTAGTATAGATATATGGCAAAGGCTATGAAATAATGAAGGAAAAAGGTTACAATGGAGCTAGTGGCCTTGGCAAAGAAATGATGGGAAGAAGGGAACCTATAATTCCTTCTTGAAGACCAAAGTATCTAGGGATATCATTTGAGCTATTTGAAACTGACGATCCATGTACCAATGTACTTTCAAGTGAGAGCATGACTGTTTCTGAAAGTGTCGAGACAATCAAAGATTCCTTTACCAAAACTTACTCACATGAGTGGGAATTTTTTTCTCAAAGATCCTCGAGTGATTATTCTCTTAACAAAATGTTTCTAGAACCTGGTGAGCTTTCCTTTTATGAAAGATTCAAACAAATGTTTAAAGTTGACCTTCCTAAAGATCCTCCTAAAGTCCTATTAAAAAGAGAAGAATAGGTAAGAATCTTTTGGCCTCATGATGATGAAAAATATAAACTATCATCGGATCCTATTGACCATCATTTTGACTCGCTTGTTCAGTCCTCTGACCCTACTGACCATCATTTTAACTCATTTGACTAGCCACATGGCACTATGGACCATGATTCCAATCCATTTGTTCCCTATCTTGCCAATGAGTTTAATTTTCTTGAATCAAATGAAGATGACTACTGGATAGAATCTGAATGAGAATTTGAGGATGACAATTTCATCTTTACCCTTTCTGCACTAGTCTACATACTTTCTTAATCATCCCCACCATTTTCCAATACTGATGATGGTATCTCCCTTTTCTACCCACAACTCATTGACTAGAATCAACAAGGCCCATCCATTATGGACATTTTTTAGAATGATGAAGCTATTGGAGAATTCATGGGACTTCGTGAGGGCATACCGAGTGGGGACGATAAGGATAGATTCACTATAGATCTTGATTCTACAACATACTTCAGGGAGACTGTACAATCCTCTAGACACAAAATAAAAATAAAACAAAAGAAGACACGTCTTTAGGTGAAAACTATAACACACCTTCTGACGATACAAAAGTAAAAATAAAGGACATATCCGAGGGTGAAAACCTCTCTGAAGTGCCCAAGGATGGAGGATTGGACTTTCTCCCCATCACATAAGAAAAAATGGAAATACTCATTGAAGACACCAAAGAAGTTAATATAGCCATAATAGAGGATCCCAAAATTATTTTCTTTGTAACATCTTTGACAAAGGAAGAAAAACTCGAATTTCAAAAATTCTTCATAGAACGTAAGATTAGCTTCGCATGGTCCTATGTTGATATGCCTAGATTGGATGAAAAATTAGTCTTGCACCATCTACTCTTGCTTCTAGATTCTAAACCAATCAAATAGAAATTGTGAAAGATGCATCCCTAGATTGCCTTGTTAGTCAAAGTTGAGCTCAAGAAATTGCTGGATGTAGGATTCATAAGATCAATAGACTATGCTGACTGGATTTCAAATCTTGTGCCTATCACTAAGTCAAATGGTCAAATATGCATCTATATAGACTTTCAAGATTTAAACAAGGAATTCTCAAAGAATTATTTACCTCTACCCAACATAGACATCATAGTTGAACTTATAGCAGGGTACAAGATGTTGTCCCTTATGAATAGTTTCTTGGGCTACAATTAGATCTGTATCACCCTAGAAGATCAACATAAAACAACATTTACTTGTCCTTGGGGTACATACTTCTTGAATGTCATGCCTTTTAGCCTCAAGAATGTAGGTGCCACATATCAACGTGCCGTGACAAGAATATTTCATGACCTCATGCATATGCTAATGGAAGACTATGTGGATGACCTCTTGGAAATTTTTTTGACACACAACAATCATCTTAATGTGCAAGAATTTTTTTTCAAAAGACTAGAAGATTACAAGGTCTGTTTGAACCCTAAGAAGTGTGTGTTTGGTGTGACTTCAGGAATTTTTTTTGGATACATAGTTTCTCGCCGAGGCATTGAAGTTGACCCCACTAAAGTGAAAGCAATATTAGACATGCCTCTGCCAAAACGAATCACTGAACTAAGGACATTACAAGGCATACTACAATCCATTTGACACTTCATTGCACAACTAGCATACAAGTTCCAACCATTCCAATACCTCCATCACAAAGGCATTCCCTTTGTGTGGATTGAAAAATGTCAAGCTTCTTTCCAATAGATCAAAGACTATCTATTGACACCACCTCTCCTAATGCCACCCATTGAAGGAAATTTTTTTATCCTATATATTTCAGCAACCACTTCAACACTAGGGGAATTTCTTGCACAAAATGACCATGATGAGAAGGAAAGAGCTATATACTACATCAGTGACCCATTAGTCATATATGTAATCAACTACACACCCATCAAACGTGCCTATCTAGTAGTTGTCTTTGCTACCTAGAAGTTAGGACACTACATATGAACCACAAGATGCACCTAGTGGCAAAGATTGATCCCTTGAACTATCTCCTAATTCAAGCAGCATTGATAAGTTAGATGGAAAAATGGGTTATGATATTGAGTGAATATTACATACAGTACATGGGCCGTAAAGCTATAAAAGGATAGGTAATAGTTGATCAACTCATAGATGCACCCATAAAAGGTGATCATCCATTGGTAGCTAACTTCCTCAATGAGTCTATATTTCATATGGAGCCTAAATCTCCTTGGAAGCTCTATTTTGATGGGTCTCATATTGGTCATGGTTCAGGAGTAGGTATACTGTTTATCACGCCACAAGGGGACTCCATTCCTAAGTCATCCCAAATTTCTTTCCCATGCACTAACAACATTGCAGAATATGAGGCACTTGTCATAGGACTCCAAATGGTTATCAAATTGAAAATAAAAAAACTTCTAGTCTTCAGAGATTCTTAGTTGGTCATCAACCAGGTCAATGATGAATATGACACCAAGGATGAAAATTTAACGCCCTACAAACACATGGTTGATAGATTTCAATCATATTTCCACATACTAACTTTTGAAAAAATTCCTAGGGCACAAAATAAGGCCATAGATGCAATGGATATGATTGGATCTCTTTTAGACATTCCCAACAATGTGTTGTAATTTGAGTTTTCGATGGAACAAATTTTGGTCCTCGCATATGATATTTTGGACTCAGAAATGGATTGTGAGCTTGTTAGTCCCAATTCACCATGGTATCAAGACATATATGATTACCTCCACTCCTAGACACTTTCGTCGAACCTTTCCAATAACCAACAAAAATAATTTATCTACAAAGCCACCCGATACACCATCATCAGTGACACCTTATACCACCAGAACTTTGACAATACCCTTCTTCGATGTCTCAACACTAATGAAACAAAAAAAATATTATGTGAGGTACATGAGGGTATATGCAGATCTCATTTGAGTGGACCAACCTTAGCTAAGAAGATCATGAGACTTGGGTATTATTGGATGACTATGGAAAAAGATGCACTTTAGTTTGTAAGAACATGTCACCAATGTCAAATACATAGTGATTTGATTCATGTGCCAACAAAAAAACTTTGACCGATCACTTCTCCTTGGCCCTTCACACAATGGGGACTCAACCTCATGGGAAAAATGCATCCCACCTCCTTGAATGGTCATAAATTCATTATCACCACCACTGAGTATTTAACCAAATGGATCAAAGCCATCCCCCTTACATACATAACTGGAAAGTAGATTTCCAAATTCATCCTCAACTACATCATCTGCTGGTATGGTATTCTATAGTCCATCATCATAGACAATGGTCGTTCCTTCAAAAATCAAGATGTCTGTGAGCTTTATTAATGCTTCCACATCCAACACCATTTATCCATGCCTTACTACCCACAAGGAAATGATCAAGAGGAGGCGTCCAATAAGAAAATTATCAAAATTCTTAAGAAGACCATCAATGATGCTGCTTGTGACTAGAATTTACAACTTAACCCTACTATACAGCTTACTGCAGTAGCATCCACATGCCTACATGAACCACTCCATTCACCTTGGTCTTTGGAGCTGAAGCTATCCTACCTATTGAGGTTGAAATCCCATCTTTAAGAGTCTCTATAAAGGGCTTGATTGATGATGGAGTATAGACAGTCCTGACTGCATGAGATGGAAATGTTAGAAGAACAAAGAAAAAATGCCTTGAATCATTTACAGGCATATCAAAATCACCTTTTCTGTAGTTATAACAAAAGAGTTATGGTTTGAAAGTTTGACATTGGCGACTTGGTCTTAATGAAAAATCCTAAGAATCAATCTAATTGAGAGAAGCTTGAAAAGTTCAAGCCTAATTGGCTGGGCCCTTACATCATCACTATTGCATTTGGTTATTGAGCTTACTAGCTAGCTACTGCAGATGGTGAATAGTTGACAGAACCCATCAACAGTTTGCACCTATGTAAATTCTACACATAGCATCAAAGAGCTAGGTTGAAAACCATAAAAATACAAAAAATATATATAAAAAAATCATCACCATGATGAAAACTTGGAAAACAGGCATTGTGGTGACACCAAAAATAAAAAATAAAAAATAGTAAAGAGAAATAATTCATCCAATAGAAAAAACCGCTTCGTGGGCACTTTGGATAAGTACCATGGTGAAAACTTGGCAAACAAGCGCCATTCGTAGTTAGTCTTTGCTTCATCATCTTCTGCCACTCAATCTACCTTAGTCCATGATAAACACCAAATTTTTTGACACCATCACGACATTTCACCATAACAACATGCCATTTCATTCCATGGTTGACAATGGTTGACATCAAGTCTTGCATATTGTCCACCTTTCATCTCGACCTGTCTCCATTTCCTTCAACTTGGCCAGTCCTTGTCCTGATTGGGGAAACCCTTTTATCATGTGACTACAGTGGGTCTCGCACATGGTCTTGTCAATTGAAAAGTCCTAAAAAAAGACCTAAAAATTATAAAAGGTCCTAAAAAAAGACCTAAAAATCATAAAATGTCCTAAAAAAAGCCATAAAAATCAAAAGATGTCCTAAAAAAGCCCTAAAAATCAGAAAATGTCCTAAAAAAATCCTAAAAATAAAAAAATGTCTTGAAGAAGTCCAAAAAAATTAAAAAAATTGACAAACATAAAAACATCCAAATAACACTTGAAAATCCCAAAAATAGAGTCAAATTCTGTAATGTCAGTTGTGTCAGTCTTTGTCATTATTGAACTATGTTGTCTCTGCACATTTGCTACATAGGCAAGGCTCATATTTAGGCCCTCGAGACATTAGGTAAAAATAAAAATCATGACTCAATCTTTAGTTAATAAGACAAAGTCATTGGTTGTGTCGAACTACGAGGTCTCTGAGTGTATGACGTAGGTAAGGCCATCAATTGATGAGCCCCTGAGGCTTCACTAGGTCAGTCCATTAGGGTTCATGATCCTACACTATCACACATGTCAAATATCTTCAAATCAAACAAAAATATTTTTCATCCTAAAATAGACAACTCTTAAATGAACTTTGATAATCACTTAATTCAAAATCATTCAACAAAATTGGCATGTCAACATTGGCATACGGTCAATTTAGTCATCTAGTCAAACTCAATCAAAACAAGTCAAACTGTCAATTCTTGGTTATTCTTTGGATGAGTCCTTATGAAGAGCAACCACCATCATTTATTTATGCTTTAGGATGTGTCCTTCCTAGGCATCGTCATTGTCATTTGGCATTTTTGAGAGATTCTCTTGACATTTGAATTGATCCTCTCAACATTGACATCATTCAAAATGTGTCCTTCCTAAATTTGACATTATTTGGCATTTGTCACATAAACCTAGACTTCATCAAACCTGACATCTTGACATCAAAACACTTGACATTTGAAAACACTTGGAAAACACTTTGGAAAACACTGTCCTTAATCTTGTCATATTTGTCCTTTTATTTTTTATCATGCTACTAGTTCCTTAAGGGTGTCCTAATAGTAGGATTTAGAGGAGCAACGATGTATCATGATGATTGTCTTGTCTTGTCTTTTTAAACAGTCATGTTGCTAGTTCCTCAAGAATGGCCTAACATCAAGATTTAGAGGAGAAATGACATTTCATGGCTTGTCTTTCTTGTCTTTCTTATTTGTGGTTGGTTGTAACAAAAAGACTGGGCTAATTGAGCTCCACGTATGAGTCATAATCATCCTTGTTTGTGACTGCTTGTTTTATGTGATAGTACGACCTTGCACACCATTGATCTATGTCATATCATGGTGTTTTTTGGCCATTAAAATAATCCACCCTATGATGATTAGAGCAGTATCCATTAGTTATTTGGAAATATATTGAAGGATTTTTTCTCCACACTAACATCCATCTCCTTCTCTTCTTCCACCTCCTAATGATATCCTGTGACATACAAAAATATAATTACATACAATATCATATGTAAACATTGCATTAGTTCATTAGAACATTTACATAAATCCATTCACATATTTTCATTTACATCTTTAGCATAAATACATCATTTGCATCCATTCATTTTCATATACATAACATATAAGCACATTAAACATTTTCATATATCATCCATATCATTAATGCATACACATCATAACATAAAGCATCACATGTCACATTATTCATACATACATAGTCATACATTAATGCTTCCATCATCATAAGCATGGCATCCATTAGAATCAAAACATTACGCATACATATAGAATATCATCATCATCATAATAAAATAACCATCATACACAAAGTAGTATCATCATGGAATCTCATCATAAATAACCATCATAAATGCATACATCATCTTAGGAATAATCACATCAACATAATAAAATCATAATGCATCACAACATAACACATAGCATATAGTATGTGCCAAAAATACATCATATATATATATATCTCAAAATCATGTCATAGGATAGAGTCTCAAGGAATCCCAAAATAGAGCTTGCAGGCTTGATAGTCAATATATCAAATGTATCAACATAACAACAAGATAACATGTCCTAAATTGTGATCTCATCATCTCTTTGAGGTGAGGAACGAGGTGACTAGTGCTCTATAATAGGAACTGATTGAACCTATGAGGACCTGACAAACTGGGTTTGTGATGTTGATGGATCGATGATAGGTGGCTCACTATGCTAAGACCTATGTCCTGAAGTTGAGGATCCATGACTATGACTAGAAATATGCCCTAATGAATGCATGTGGCTATGATGTGATCTATTCCCTGAGGACTATCTAGATGATGTGGATCCACCCAAATTGCTCTAATTATGATTGCCATGACACCTACTACTGCCACTACCAATTTGAGTCCAAGTCTAAGTCTGAGTTAAGCTAGGATCCCGTTGCTCCACTGGCACCACTCTCTCATAAAGAATCTTGTATCATCCCTGGCTCTCACTCACCTTGGCCAACTCTCTGGAATTCTCTCCAATAGGTCTAGTGCACAACTGCTCAAACTTAGAACACCAACTCTATGACTCCTATTGCTAGATCACTGCCTAGTCTCTCTCCACCCTTGTCACCTCCAACTCTTCCTCCAAAGTCCTAATCTGAATGAGGGCCTCATCTAGTCTACTCTTCATGTCAGTCAAGCAATGATCTACTGTGGCATCCCATGGAAAAGGTGGCCTCCTGTCTATGTCCTCCTCCCCATCCACCATCCAATCCCTCAGCTATCTCTCATCCTCATCCATGTCATCCTCTCTATCGATATCTATCTCCTCATCCAACTCTCTCTCCTCCTCTCCACTAATATCTAGTGCCTAATCACCTATGAATACATCAACCTCCCTTGGCACTACTCCCTTTGGCTCATGACCTTCTGACTGGTATGCCTCTACTTTAACCTCTCGCTGCTCTACCTCAACCTTGCCCTCCTCCTGTTTGACCTCCCCCTCTGATTGCTCGACATATTTCTTAGCCTCCTCCTCTCTCTCCCTCTCCTTGCCCTCCTCTGGGATAAATGATAGTGGAACTCGCTTGACTCGCTGCCACACTCTCCTAGACTATCCTCGCTCATCGTCTCCTCCTCGCCTCCTCCTCCAACCACCTCCATCTCCTCTACCAACATTCACTCGTCCCCTCACCCCATCTCCTCATTCTCTATCTCTCCCTCTCTCCCTACCACCATCCTTTCCTCCTCGTTCTCCTTAGTGCAATCGTGGTATTATTGACCACTGATTAATTGGTGCTAGCTAATTTGGATTTGTCAATGGTAGTGGCCTATGAGTCTGCCACCATGCATCATACTCTATAGTAGTCCCTAGATCCACTAGACCCCACTCCAAGTCCACTGTTGTGCTACTAACCCATCAATGTGATACTTTTCTAATGGTACTAATATGGGTGGCCCCCACATCATCTCCCATAAAGATCTAACATAATCCATAGTGCCTACTACGACACCTTGCTACTTTTTGAATTGTCAAAGTACCTGTTGGGGTAGGTACATCTCAATAATTCATTGTAACTGAACTATACGTCCAATCAAGTATCTGAACTATTGACAAAAAGAAAGATGATCATCATCTCCTAGCCACTATGGACAATCTCTATATGGTCTCTAAACAAATCCCATGAATGTGTTAATGTGATGGCACCATAATTGTGTGTCTCCAACTCTAGTCTATGACAATGCGCTCACATACAAGTAAACATAGGGAATACCCTTGGCAAGCTACAATCTCTGAACTGGTGGTCAAAAGATAAGAATATGCTCCTAGGCCCAAATCATCAATAATGTAGTCCCAGAGCTAGTATTGCTTAGCTCCCTATAGGCCACCTCATGCAACTAATGATATAGCATCCCAAGTAAACATGGTCCCCATGCAAACACGGTCCTGTCCTACCTCATCCTGATGAGCACATCTCCCCATTTGATAGGAAAACCATGATTGTGGCGATTAAGAATCAACACACCAACAATCAAGGTGCTTAGCATTGCATCCCATCGAGTGTAGTTCTTGGCCATAAACTCCTACCTGATCTTGTACCTATCGATGCCTAGCTACATGACATCATCAGGATCATAAAACTATGTCATAGCTTGAAGTGCCCGACGTAGATTGTAGACTACTCACTCTCCTCTTATCAGAATGAGAAGAATCCTATGAATGTCCTCGAGAGTCACAGTAGCCTCTCTCATCGATTAGTGAAATGAGTAGGTCTCTAAGTGCCACCTCTATACAAGTGTTGTCAGTAGACCCCTATTTGCCTAGATAATGGGCATATAGGTAACATAGTACAGTCCTAACTGCATCAATTGCCTATGCTCCCTACCCCTTAGCTGATCTCTGAATGCATACGTTGTTGTCCTGAACTTGCACATATAAATAGGTGGTAATCATTTCTACACATGCAGAAATAGGAGTTAGCACATCATTGAACATCATCATTATCATCTATCTAATCAAAAGTACATAGAAAATGAGCCTAAACTAAGTCAACCCTAGTCAAATTCTATTGCATCATTTTTCCTTTCACATGCATCACACCAACTCAAATGCATCCTTTCATCCAGTATTTGCATCGTGATACATCACTTGCATCCTTTGACCTGATAGATGCACAACTCTAGCACACTTACAATGCTCCCTCCATTAGTTGTGTCACTGTAAAGAACTTGTGTCACATAGTCCCACATTTGCACTTCAATTTGGTGATTGTGTTGTAAAACCTAACACTTGTGTCATGATACGATGATTGCGTCTCACCGGCCCACGAATGCATCATTGTAAACTTAGACCTAACATGACCCCTACTTTTGCATCACGACACATCAAATGCGTGCAACACGAACACAATTGCATCTTTTGCAAACATAGATGTGTCGTGACACATTTGAAACCCTAAATTCAATGCCTAAAAAATGCGTGAAAAATGAGAAAATCACAAAGCGGGAATAGGGTACATACTGGTGGCTTTGCGCCCTCTGGCTATCAGAAGGTCCACACTTGATAGCTATGATGATCTATCTCTAGAATTACCATCTTTGCATGGGGTCCTCTAGCTCTGAGCTCTAAAATTTCAAAAGGTAAAAGTGAAAATAAATTACCTTTTTACCCAAATCAAACCTATTTATAGGGTGAAAATTAGGGTTTTTCTCTAAGGGTTATAACTGAAGGTGTATTTGACCATCTTTGACCGGCCTTTTGACTATGTTAGCCTCATTGAAATTCAAAACTCATCATGCCATTTTTTTTCTAGTCATCAAATCAACTTGTCGGGACACTTTCCAAATTTTTTTAGCGCTAGGCCAAAATTTGCAAATTTTCCCGAGGGGACATAGAATACTTCCTACCTTCACTGGGGCATATTTTGAACTGAATTTTCTTTGTAACATTGTGGTAAACTACATTATGACAAAGAGGGGAAATATGTAGATAGATAAAATTGACCTAGGCCTGCGAACTTTATTTTTGTCATATTTCTTCTCAACATAATTAAAGTATTTAATTATGCCCTATGGTCCAATTGCAACTATTAATTAAATAATTCTCAATTATTTAATTAACTCATGTCTTTTATTCCTCCTGACTATTTAAATAAATAAACTATATTTATTTATTTAAATACGTCGCTAATTTGTTATGTCCCTCTATAATTAAATAAATTTCTTAAATTTATTTAATTACTTGTCCACTATTTCTTCTTGATTATTTAAATAAATAAAATTTATTTATTTATTTAAATGCATCATTAATTTCCTATGTCCTCTTATAATTAAATAAATTCCTATAATTTATTTAATTATTGTCGACCCTAGCTTTTTCTAATTTTAAATAAAGACATTTATTTAAAATTGTCCACTTTCTAATTTTCTCTCTAGGTCAATAATTAAAAATTATTATTTACTGTCACATGGCCCTACCACTTTTGAATTAAGTTAATTTTTAATTCAAATGGTTAACTTTGTCTTTAAATCAAATAATTTTAAATTAATATTTATTTCTCCAGCTTTTTATTTTTCCATGCCCAATATTTCCTCTTGTCATAGGCATTTCTGTCCATTTCTAAAATCAAATCTCAACCCGCCATTTCAAATTCTAACCTAATGTTTCCCTAACCCTAATTGCTAGTTGTCACATTTAATTTCAGCTTTTGATCTGAGGGCATCTCTCAATTTTCAATCTTGGTCATCTGTCTAAAATTGAATTTTCTATAAAAAGACAAACTTTACATCATTTTGTCACTTCATGCTTGACTATCTTGTGCTTCAGACATTAGGCATGCTTGCATTTGTTGATTACATTGCAGCAATAGTTGAATCCTTCAATATTTTCTTAGGGCTTGTCATAGGCCATAGTTGCTCATCAAAATCTGAGGGAAAACATCAACTTGCAACAAATGGAGAAGGTGAAATGAAGGTGATTCATGGAGGGCATGAAGACTTGGCGAGATTGTTCTTTGTTTTTATGCTTTTTAACTCCATTGTTTAGTTAGGGTTTAGTTTGTTTAGGCCTTATAATGTTAACCTAAATTTTTCCCTAAGTTACAAAGAGAAGATGCTGCTAGCTGTAAGACCTTTGAAGAAAATGTCTTTTAATTTCCTGCTAAAATGACCAATGATATCTCTGAAGTAGTAATCCCAATGGGAACCTCTGCTACTGATACCTATACCACATCTTTTTCATCTACCAGGGCCTTAGATCCTCTTGTTACTACTAAGAAGACATCATTTGTATATCATGGGAAGAGGCCCATTGATCAACCTAAGAAAAGTACCTTCAATACCAATACCACTACCCATACTTCATCTATTGAAACCCCCACACACAATGAAATTTTTTTTATATTCTATCCACTGCACCTCCAAATCCTAAATTCTTGAGATTACAGTTGGAGAATGAAAAACTATAAGAAGATTTGAATAAAGTTGAGATATAAGCTTCTAATGCAGAGATGGTTAGGAATATTTCTTTTCTTAAAATGTCTGCACCCACTCTAGAAGATTCAAGCTTTGGAAATACTAATAGTGAGTCACAAAAGAAAAATACAAAAGGAAATATTCCTAGTGGAGGTGGTGGAAATCATGGTGGTGGAGGTGGAGGAAATTAGAAGAATAAGAATTCTTATTTTGAAGATGATGAAGGAAACAAGAAGGGAGGTGGTGATGGTGAAAGTGGAAAGGGTAAGGATAGTAGTCAATTTGACAAAAAAAGAGATGATGAACAAAGGGATGTTCATAGGGATAGACATACTAAGAAGACATCATTACAAATAAAGTCTCTTCTTGTTACTACTCCACAGTGCGATAAGATCACCCTTTATGTTCTTGGTCTAGGATTGGAGTCTAGAGTCTATAGTTAGATTGAAATCCCTATGATGATTGAATGAGAAGGTGATTTAGGATGAAATGGTGTTAGTAAATCAAGATCAAGTATGTAATGTCAATCAATACATTTTACATGTCTACATTTTTCCCTTCTTTGAAGAAAAGTACTTATGTTAGTTGAAAAAGTTCTTGAATCTAGTTTTATGTTAAAATTTAAGGATGTTAAGGATCAATATAAACACTTGCAGAATCTTTCTGATCCACAACCAAAGAGTACCACTACCCATACTTCATCTATTGAAACCCTGACACAAAATGAACAAAAAGTCATATTCTATCCACTGCACCTCCAAATCCTAAATTCTTGAGATTAGAGTTGGAGAATGAAAAACTATAAGAAGATTTGAATAAAGCTGAGATAGAAGCTTCTAATGCAGAGATGGTTAGGAATATTTCTTTTCTTAAAATGTCCACACCCACTCTAGAAGATTCAAGCTTTGGAAATACTAATAGTGAGCCACAAAAGAAAAATACAAAAGGACATATTCCTAGTGGAGGTGGTGGAAATCATGGTGGTGGAGGTGGAGTAAGAAGAATAATAATTATTATTTTGAAGATGATGAAGGAAACAAGAAGGGAGGTGGTGATGGTGAAAGAGGAAAGGGTAAGGATAGTAGTCAATTTGACAAAAAAAGAGATGATGAAAAAGGGATGTTCATAGGGATAGACATAATAGGAGGCCACTCCAAGTAGATTGATACCAACAGCTGTGTTTCACTAGAATACCTAGCTACTCTAACCCAATTTTAGAAGATTTTAGACCTACTCTAGTCAGATTCTTTGGTAATAATGCCTTGAGTGGTGAGGACCACCTCAAAGAATTTGATAATGTTATGGATGATTTTGAGGTAGAGGCAGAGGATGTCATGATGAATTTATTTATGCAATCTCTTATTAAAGATGCTAGAGAATTGTATAGGAGTTTTCCTACTCAGAGCATTGGCTCTCGGGAGGAATTCAAAAGGATATTTAGAGAACAATACAATGACAAGAATGATTCAAGTTTTTTTTTGAATCAATTTAATAATATTGCTAAAGGCCCTAATGAATCTGTCGCTAAGTTCAATACAAGATTTCAAAAGGCTAGGAAGAGGTTGCCTCCTCATCTACAATTGAATGACCATGTATGATTGGTAAAATACTATAATGCTTTTGATACAAAAATGAGTTACTGCTTGTTGGATAAGAATCCTCAGACATTGAGGGAAGCCTTCAAGATGGTAGGGCATATTGAGAATATTAGCAAAGAAAATGGTAAAGTTGGTAGAAGATATGATACAAAACTCCTTACAAATTCAAAGGAGGACAAGAGTTTAGGAGATAAAGGGAACACTTTTGAGGATAAGATTGATAATTTTATGAAAACTATAAGTGAAAAAAATGTAAAGCAAGAAAAGGTTCAACCAAAAGATTATCAAAGAAATGAAAGACCTCCTAGGTTGCAAGACCACCCATATAATACCAAAATGGTATAATGGGAAGCCTATTCTTAATAATCGAAGGGATGCCTAGAACAAGGTCCCCCTAGATCCTCTACAAAAGAATTCAGGAAATTTTGTTGAAGAAACCCAGTGGTGCATGGTTTTCCAAGTGTTGCACTCTCCTCAATAATGTGTAGTTGCGCAGATGGTTGAGGTGGAAAAGGATATGCCTGAAGGTCGTGATCAACAAAATGGGGAGGATATCGATGTACTTATGGTTATGAGTGATTTTAATGTTGCTAATAGTGAGTGCTCTCTTGATATGAACTCTTATGAAGTGGATGTAGATAATTAAAGGAAAATTTCTAATGCATATAATTAGGAAGTCCTCTCTAATCAGGATGTTGATAGTGATATTGAGGTTTATAATTTGGAAGCAATTGAAGATGGTGTCTCAGTAAGAAGTCCCTCAGATGAGGAGATTGTGAAACATACTGCAGTATTGGCCACCCAAGCCAAAATTTTTTATGTAGATCCAAGGTGAGGATCAAACTCAATATAGGAAAAACCAAACTTAAACAAATAATTCTTCTTTATTATGCTACCAATTGACTAGGCATCAACTCACCCTCAAGGATCTCAATCCTTCAATCTTGCAAATAACTACAAATCTTCACCAAGGCCCTTACAAAGACCCTCAACATGCATATAATGACAATTGGATCAATTGAAGACAACCTCCAAGTCAGATTCATTGAACTTCACAAAAATCACCATTTTGCACACTATTTCCCTTGTAGCATTGAAAAACCAATTTTTTAGATTTTTAAGAAAAAATTTCCAATTTTTTTTTTAAAAATCATGTATTAAGATACCCATTTCAAAGGTTCATAACATACTAGAAAACCAAGAATACCTTCTTTGGACCAAAAGCTTAAAATTTGGATTTTTCACCATTTTAGGCTTTTAATTAGGCCACTTTTCCATAGGTTCTACCCCCAAATCTCCACCCCGAGCCTTCTAATCTAAAAAAATTCTTGGAAAAGGTTCCCAAACTACATATTTTCTAGTTCTCATGACCTAAAATGCTTAAGTAAACCCTCAATTCAAAAACCCTCCTTATAGCCTAGACAACTAGGGTTTTGGAGCACCCTTATTGTTTCTCCCACTTCTAGACCTGTCCTAAACAACCCAACTACTTAGAAATATCTAGATATGTCCTCTAATTCTTATAGAAAACTCATTAGGCCTTTGATAGTGTTATTTCATCAATTCTTAGGTCTGAGCCATCATTTTACAAGGAAAACCACATATTTCTAGCCTTCTTCATGTTTCAAGCCAAGAAATAATTCTTAAATGCCTCCTACCTCTAGGAAATCATTCCCCACACCTAAATACATCATCCCACTGAGTTACAATTGAAGACAGTAGGTGGGATGATGGTTATTCCATCAAGATAACTATAAAACCCTTAAACTGTTCAAAGACCCGGTAAGGGAAATTTGATGGATTTAGACTCTAAAAGTTTAACAAAAACCATACCAAGGCACCAAATGCAAGTTAGAACATTTATCTAATATATCAAAAAATAAATTAGTGCATAAGGAACTTGTACATCCTGTGCACAGGCAAAAAACTCAAGGACAACAGTAAAATTATATGCAAAACAGAGTATCTTCAATGTTTCTTTATTTTCCTTTTGCTTCAACAACCAAATTTCGAGCCTCTAAGTGGATTTAAATACAATTTGAAGCAATGTTCCAATGATTAACTTCCCCAAATTCCTCAAATGCTAACTAATCTCTTAAATTTTGACTTTTAACAACTTTTCAAGATTGAAAACATTTCATTTTTTCAACTTTTGAACCTAGACTACTAAACCACCAACAAAATACATAAAGAGTGGTCTTTGGACTTTATTTATGACAATTATTTATGAAAAAAGACCTCAAATCCCTAACATTCATCAACTGACCACCTACTAATCAATCAAATGACCAAAAATTGATGTTGTGGTGTAGGTGCTCTTGCACCAAGTTCGTATCATCTAAGAAATAGAACAATTGGTGGTGAACAAGGTTGTCCTGCTGGTCTTTTCATAAAGGAGCAGAATGCGAGAGACAAAGAGAACAAGCCTAATGGAAAAATGGAATTAGTCAAATCTCAAGAAGGTAGGGTTGATAAAATTTGGGCTAAAAGGGTAGGTAAACCAAAAGTTGCCGAAGAATTCAAATCTCTTGTTGTGAAGATAAAGACAAAAGAAAAATCCTGAAGTTACAAAGAAAGATGCCAAGCATAGGGCTAAGGTACCCAAAAATAATAGAAGGAGAGCAACAATGAACAAGGTATGCTCCCAATTGAATTACCCAAGTATACTCCTATTGATATGTTTCAATTACTTATCCAAGTAAAAGTATCTATGCCCTTTCTTGAAATGATGAGAATAGAGGAGCATAAGTAGAAGGCAGTAGCCCTTATCAATGGTGCTACTATAGCCTATAATGATTTAGTGGTTCCCACTCCACCCAAACTGAGTGAAAAAGATAATAAAGAAAAGGAAGTTGATGGAGTTATCGCTAAGATTCCCCATAACTTCTTAGGAAATTTAGTAGCTACTTGTCCTAAGAAGATAGACCCATTTTTTCTCACTTTGATTGTTGGGAAAAACTTTATAAAAAATTGTATTATTGACTCTAGAGTGTCAAATAACATCATGCCAACTAAAATTATGGAGGTACTAGGATTGAAAGTTGATAGCATTCATGGTAAGTTCAATGCTATGGACTCAATAGAAGTCCCTATTATTGGTGTGATAAATGAACTTCCATATAGATTAGCAGCCCAACCAGACAAAGAGTTTAATATGAGTGTGGTGGTAGTGGATATCCCACCTAATTATGGAATTCTACTATCCCAAAAATGGAGTGCATCTATGGGAGGTAGTATGGAATTTGACATGTCTTATGCTACATTCACCAATGATGGTAAGGATGTTCAAGTGATGTGAGAACCAAGGCTACCACATATGTTGGAACACGCTCCTGAGGATGATGCAATTATTTTTGTAGAAACTCACATCAATGATTTCAAGATGGAAGAAGTACCAAGAGAAATTGATAGATTCCTTATGCCACTAGAAAATGAAGTTTTAAGATTGTCTGACAAGAATGAACTTTAGAAAATGTACTTTGATGGTGCAAGTTCCAAAGAGGGGTCTAGCACAAGGATATGATTGGTATCACCAAGTGGTAGTACTTATAAACTCTCTTTCACATTATCTTTTGTTTGCAAAAATAATGTGGTAGAATATGAAGCATTATTATTGGGATTGAGATTTGTTGAGAAGCATGGAATAAAAAATCTAATGGTAATTGGTGATTCTGAGGTTGTGATATCCCAAGTAAGAGCTAAATATCCCTGCAAGAATAACATACTTAAGAAATATAGAAATGTTGTCTAGGATTCCACTGAGCAGTTTGATGCTTTTGGAATTGACTAGGTGGAAAGAGGACATAATATATTAGATGAGTTACTTGATAACATGCATTAAGACCAAATAACATAACTTTTATAGGAATCTCTAAAGTTGGGGTGCAGAAAAGACCTTCCATTCCTGACAATGTGTACAACTAGTAGATTTTCAATGATGATGAGGATATTCTCAAATTTTTAAACTATCTTGATGAATATGAAGGTTAGGAGATTGAATTTGGTGGATTTGTTGAAAATATTGATGGAAAGGACACATTATTTGGAAAAGAGGTTATCCAGTTGAAGAAAAATAAAATCCCCAAAGGCCTTGTAGCACTTGAAAGGGTCTTTGATAGTCAAGATAAAAGCAAGATTAAGGAAACTTCTGCTCACCCAGAGGACCTAGAGGAAGTAAATTTGGGGACTAAATATTCCCCTAAGAAAGTGTATGTACGAAATAAAATGAAGCCAAGGGTGAAGGAAATGCTAATTTCCCTGCTTAGAAAATACAAACATTTTTTTTCTTGGTCATTCAATGACTTGAAAGCTTACAACTTAGAGGAATTGTTTCAACATGAGATTCCTCTGAAGGAGAATGCTAAACCTTTCAGGAAAAAGCAGAGACCCATCAATCCTAATATAGCTCCCAAGATGCGAGAGGAGTTGGTCAAATTAAGAGATGTTGGCATTATAAACCCATTAGACATTCTTCATGGGTATCCAATTTAGTGCCAGTGAGGAAAAAGAATGACTTGATATAAGGTTTGCATTGATTTCAAAAACCTAAATATATCCTCATTAAAGGATAATTACACATTGCCAAACATGGAAGCCATGTTATAGAAGGTGACCGGTTGTGAGTTTCTATCAATGATGCATGGTTTTTTAGGTTATAATCAAGTAAAAGTGAAGGAGTTTGAGCAGTAAAAGACTATATTCACTACTCCATGGGGTACCTACATCTATGTAAGAATGCCTTTTGGCTTAACAAATGTAGGTGCCACTTTTCAAATTACTATGGATGTAGCTTTTTCTGATTTTATTGATTTATTTATGGCTATATACCAAGATGACCTGACCACTTACTCCAAGAAGGAGGAAGATCATTGTATGCACTTAGAGAAATTATTTGTCAGATCTCTAGAGTATTGGATATCTCTAAATCCAAAAAAATGTGCTTTTGGGGTCACTGAGGGTAAACTATTGGGTCACATTGTGTCTAAGGATGGAGTAAGGATTGACACTGAAAGGGTAGCAACCATAGACAAAATCCCTCAGCCAAAAAATGTCAAAGGTATTCGGTCATTTTTCAAACAAGTAATTTTTTTAAGAAGGTTTGTGACTAACTTTGTAGAAATCACAAGACCTATTTCCAAGATGTTGAAGAAGGAGGAAAAGGTGCTTTGGAGTGAGGATCCTAGTCAGGCATTCAAAAAAATTAAACAAGCTATCAAGGAAGCTTTAGTATTGAAATCTCTTGATTTCTCCAAGCCAATGCACATTTTTTCTTTTGCTTCTTTTCATACAATTGCTGCTATTTTATTACAAAAAAAATGAGGAGGGATATGAAAAACCCATTACATTCTTTATGAATCTCAAATATGACATGATGGAAAAGCAAGCATATGCTCTGGTTAAGGCTGTGAAGAATTTTAGGACATACTTAGTGGGAGCTACTATCATAGCTTTGTGCCAAGTATTGTTGTAAACAATATTTTCACTCAGCAAGAAACTACAGGTAGGAGGTGTAGATGGATCAACAGGATTGAAGAATTCAACATTGATGTCCAGATTACCAAATTAGTAAGAGGACAGGGCCTAGCTAGATTAATGGATAAACTAATTTGGAGGCTAATCAAGTTAATCAGATAGAAATGGTTGATATGGTGCCTATTTGTGATATGCAAAGATGTGGGTGGTATAGAATAATTTTCCAATACCTATAAAATTTGCAGTGTCCTACAGATATGGATGGGAATGAGAAAACGACATTAAAATTGCATTCCATCAAGTATGTGATTATTGACGATGAGGTATGGTGGAGAAACCTAGATGGTATATTGCTTAAATGTGTGGATGGAAAGCATACATTAGAACTCTTGCAGGAAATGCATAATGGAGTGTGTGGTGGTCATTACATGGAAAATACCACTACTCACAAGGTTTTGAGAGTAGGATTCTGGTGGCCTACTATCTTTAAGGATGCTCACAAGTTTGTTAAAACTTGTGATGGTTGTCAAAGGTTTGTAGGAAAACTGAGGTTTTTAGGAAATTTACCACTTACGCCTATTTATTTTCAAGCCCCTTTCCAACAATGGGGAATTTATTTTGTTGGAGAGATAACATAAAAGTCTAGTGGAGGGCACTCATGGATTCTTTTTTCCACTGATTATTTTACAAAATGGGTAGAATAAATACCCATAAAAAAGGAAACAAGTAAGGTGGTGGTAGATTTTCTATTGAAAAATATTCTCATTAGATTTGGAGTCCCCCAAAAAATCATCTTAGATAATTCTACGTGTTTTAGATTTGAGGAATTCATAGATTTTTGTGATAAACATGGTATACAAGTTTCCTATTCTTCAACTTACCATCCTCAAGGAAATGGTTAGGTTGAGTCTAGCAATAAGAGATGAATGAAAATAATAAAAATGGTGATGGAGAAGAACAAAAAGGATTGGGATTCAAAACTGAAGTTGGAACTCTGGGCAGATGGAGTGACTGTGAAAAAGGCTACTAGTTATTCTCTGTTTAGCTTGGTATATGGTTTGGATGCTAGGTTTCCACAAAATAACTTGCTAAAGATGTATAAGTTTGTGTAAGAATATGATGAAGATTTATGTGAAGATATGCAACACAAAATCAATAATTTGGTGCAATTGGATGAAACTAGAAGAGAAGCTCATGCTAAAATTACAAAGTTGCAGTTGCAAGTCAAACATTTTCATGACAAGAGAGCTTCTCCTAGAAAATTTGAGGTAAATAGTATGATGTTAGCCTGGAATGAAAGAGCTCAAGATAATGGTAAACATGGAAATTTGAAGTGTTATGGTTAGGCCCTTATTTGGTAGCCAGTACACATGGTGAGGATTCATATTTCCTCCAAAGATTGATAGGTGAAATTTTTCAACTCCTAGTACATGAACAATTCTTAAAGCCATACTTATCCTAAGTATGCTATGATTCCATGTACACTATAGGTTTTTTACACTTTGTATAGGTGTGTTTTCTTTAGTTGTGTTTGGTTCGGTCTTGCTACCTAGTCTGGGTAGTCCCTTGGTTTTGGTTCACTATGTTTTGACTAATCTGCTTCAACCATAGATTCTAGGATCTTGCCATTCCTATGAGAGACATGCATTCCCAGTCAAAGACACTGGTGGAACCCCTAATTTTTTTTTCATGTCCCATCTTCAGTCTTGCTCAAACTTGCATTAAAAATTGTATCTGAGGGCTTAGAGTTTTATTTCTTGTCATTGTTTAAGAGTTTTAGTTACTCAAAGTGTCATTTGAAAAACCCTTTTGAGTTTGTATCCTCGCCAAGGGTTTTAATTCTCTGTTGACCCCTTGTTTCTAGTTCTCATCCCTTTAAGTCATGTCTTGTGCCATTGAAACCTGTTGAGCAACTGACCCTTTGATCTTGTTTTATTGAATGTCATGTGTTGGCCATTACTTTAATTTTTCCTAAGTCGGGCTAGGTATTTCCCATTAAAAATTAAGACATCTTTTCCATAGGTGTTATATCATCATCCTAGTCAAGTCCCTCTTTTAAAGATTAACAGTTTCAACATGTGCAAATATGAGGACCCATGACTATTGTTCAATTGATGCAAACAAATCTCCATTATTCCCCGCATGCCCATTCCATTTTATTGCTTATTATTTTTTTCCCACAGGCTCACGGGTGAAGGCCATGTGTCTTGTACAATTGATAGGCTCATTGTCTTTGATAAGGCATGCATATGGTTATCAGAGGAGATCAACAATGGGTAATGAATGATGTGGTTACATCTGGACCATTCCCCGATCACCTGTTTTTCTTTCTTTCCCATTAAAAGAATCATATGGGTTGGCGAGTGGATGCCACATGTTTGGTCTAAACACTTGTCCCAGTGGTGTCAAGTAGTCTATCACAAAGTTTTCAAATGAATCAATGGTTGATCTAGTAGGTGACGTGGATTAATCTTGGCCAGTCCTCACTATCCCATATGGGTCTCACCTTTATTTCCAGACTCTCAATGGGGAAGCAGATATTTGCTATGTAGAGTGATCTAGAGGACATGGAAACATTGGTGCAAGGGAAAATATTAATTAAATATTTCAACATGGGGCATGGAAAATAAACTATGAATTACTAATGCAGAGATATTGCGCATGTTTGAAGATATTTTAATCTGGGTCATGGATGCTATAAGAGGGATAAAGTCGTGGGTAATTAAGAAATGTTTATGAAGAAGCCAAGAGATTTAATCTCGACCTCTCCTCGTCTCCCCATTGATGAAATTTGCAAATGGGTTATGAATCACGAGGGAAAGGGAAAGAAGGAACGTGGATCCTAGCTATGGTGACAAAGAGATGGTTGAGCATGCATAATACAAGCAAGTTGTTCCATATGGATTTCTATTAGTTGGTAAGTATTATAGTTGTGTATAGTTAGATCTTTCATATTAATATGGAAAAATCAAGATCGTCAATCAATTAACACTCCAAAAAGATCAACAACTGGCATTCAAAACTCAGTTGAGGGAAAGTGAGTCATTCTAGTCCATGTGAGCAAGCCTTAATAGCTAAAAGGACACCGAGCTATCAAAGTAAGGAGTTGCATAATTATTAATACCTTTCTTAAAGGCATAATTTGACATTGTGAAGTATACTCTACACACTCAAGAAGCTCATGTTGTGGCTTTTTCAATATTTTTGGACGTCAGAACTAGGGTTGTCAACTTGTGAAGAAAACTAATAAGTGAATTGTTGCCTTCCTATCATAATTATTGATAAGTTTTGGTTTTTCAAACTCTTAAGTTTGTTCAGGTTTTCTTGGTTTATCATTTTTAAGGTTTGATGCTCATAAAAAAGAATTTGTTAAGTTCTGCATTGCATAATTCATGTCAAACCCTTATAGAATCTGTAAGGCTTGTTGAAATAAACTAAAAATACTACCTTGTAATACCTCTTGTGTTATGGCCACTAAAGTAAAAGCATCTTCATCTAAAGGGGAAGATTCTTCTCCCAAAAGACCTTTGAATAAAGACCTCATGGACTAGTTACCACCCTCAACCAATGATAAACCTAAGGGAAAACTACTTCTCAGAGGTCTAAAAGTAGTAGAGGGTTTGATTGACAAGAATTACTTTATTAAGGATTCCAAATTGGCTTATACTGGATGGGAACTATTTTATAGCTTGTTCATGAATAGAAATATGGGTATCCTAGTAAGTAACCCTTGGAACTATGACCTAGGAAAGTTGATTGTACCAAATGTTTATATGGATTTTGACTTGCCTAAGGAAGTGGCTGCTAATTATGATCCAATAACAAGAACTAGAAGAACCTATGATGGGAAGGAAATGGTGAAAATAACTAAGGAGGAATTGGTTCTTGTTTTCAATCTTACTAGATGGAGTGATGAAATGTATAAGAAAAATGAGGACACTCTTAAGCAGGAGTATGATAAAACTAAGATTGCATTTAGAGTCCACATCCTACTGAGATTTCTATCATAAATTGTAGGTCAAAAGATCATAATAGGGCCACATGATAAAGAGCCTTTCTGAGTTAGCTATGTTGTTCCTTACTTCCATAAAAATTCTATTCTATTTGCCAAATAATTGGTTATGATCCTATCATGGGAATGCCAATGGAATGGATGTCTATGGCTACCAATATTCAACACCCCAAATATTGTGTAGTGTAAGATTATGCGGGGTTTCTTTAAGAAATAATGCATGAAGGATTGATAAGGTTAAAGAAAGGTGAATTGGGAGTGATATTAAGGTGGTATTCATTATTGATGCATATGTTTTTGCACAAAGGTGAATTTTTCTTTGGGCCTAGTATAACTTTGGAAAGAAGAAAGGGTGACTTGGAGTTTCCCGTGTAATGTTGGACTATTGTTTTAGACAAGGATGATAGGACATATGATTATGTGACAATTCAAAACCTGTGTGCTTCAAAATTGAGGAGAGTCTTAATTGTGAATGTACCTAGAATTCCCATAGCTCTACATGATTTCTTGAGACCTAAGGAGAGAAGGCATGATCTTGGAGTTGATCATAATTAGGGAGATGTTATCCCATACCATGATTGCACTATCTTAAGAGTATATGGTTTTGTGGTGGTACCTCACTTGCTGCAAAAGTTTGTGCCAGGGAGAAGTGGTTCCTAGAGGTAATGTGGAAATTGGGAAGTGTTGAAAATGGACACTTATTGAATAAAGGAAAATGAAGATTTTTTCCTTTTTACACTTGTTTTTCTGATTTTGTAATGACCAAGGGAGGTTGGAATAATATTCCTGATATACTCAAAACCTACCACATGCAGAAGTCAGTTGAGAGGGTTAGATATGACCCTAAAGGTTTTATGGCTTGGTTGAAAGAAAGAAACAAGACCTCCAAATTTATACACTTTTTCCAATATTTGGAGGATGTGATAAGAAATTTGTTTGACCTTTTGGATAAATAAAAAAGGAGAGCAAGGTGGATTGATTTTAATAAGGTGCAAAGAAAGATAAAGCAAGAAGAACTTGACCTCAAGGTTCTATGAGAGACTAAAAATGTGATACAAAAGGTGGAAAATGTATCAAGGAATTTTGATTCAATAGTGGGTCATCCTGGAACTAAAGGGGTGATAAGTAAAGATAAGGGGAAAGCTCCAATTGTTTAATAGAGTGGAGGAGAAATCCTTGCTATGGGAGAAAATTTTACATCTCAAGCCCCCGATGAACCAAGAATAAAATTCTTTGTAAGGAGAAAGGGTAATGCAAAGAAAATTGATGTAGGTTCTATCTCTTTCAACAAGAAGAATATAAGCCTCCTTCTCCTATGCCATAAGAACCACCACCATCACCTCCAAGGCTAGCAAAGCTTGGAATTGTGGATATTGATTCTCCACCATCGAGTGAATTACCACCAAGGGATCCACCATTAAAGAGACAAAATGTTGAAGTTCCTAGTCTGGTTGACTATGCTGATGAAGGCTCTGATGAAGATATTTGGGTATCAAAGAAAGAAATGCAAGGAGTTCCTACTGCACCAGTAGTAAGGGAAACACATCAATTGGGTATGATATTGAGTAAAGCTGATCTTATAAGAAAAATGACATAGATGATATGCAGGTTGAAGCATGTGAAAATTTCTTAGATGATGGCTCATTTATAAAGTATTAGGCTTTTATGGAATTTGCATATAGAGCTAAAAGAGATGAATATGTCAAAGGCTTGGCTATAGAGAGAAGCCTTCATCCAAAATTGTTAGATGCTATCATCCAAAAAATGGTTTTAAATGAAATGAAAGCTAAATTCTAGAAGATGACTATAAAAGAGGGTCAAGAGTTGGTAAGGAATAGTGGTATTTTGTTGCTATCAGAATAGGATTTAGCTTTTTCCATAGATTTTGACACAATAAAGAAGTGTGATAGGCCTCTCTATGATATTGAAGAAGAATCAACACTTGCACTATAGGGGTATGCTTTCAGTGAGGAATGGGAAACCTTGGCTATATGGTCTCTAGCCCCAAGCACAAGAAATCCTGATATTGTTGAGCCTATAGCAAACTACAGTGGAGGCCTGCCAATAAAAAGAGTGTTAGAAACATCAGTCTTAGAAGCAACAAATATGTCAGTTCATGTTGCACAATTTACAAGGGCCACTATATAATCTGTGACTGTAGAAAAGGATAAGCTTAGGACATATTACAATGATTTTCTAGTCAAATATGGAAGGCTTGAGCAATATAATATGAAGATGTGGACAAGAGTAGGATTATTGGAAGATAAGTTGTAGAGATTGCAACCTGAAGAGCCTAAGAAGAATAATGTTGACTCCCCCACCATTTCATAAGAAGTTGTACCCTTGAAGTTTACTATTGAAGTAATTTCTTCATGGGAAATTGTTCCATATAACATGGGAAGTATGCCCATTTCAATAGTGGATCCTGGTAGATCAAAGTGACCACAAGCTAAAGAAGATATAAAAAAGGAAGAGTTTCTAAGGAAACTAAATGAATATAAAGAGAAATGTGATAATCATGATGAGGATATTTTCAAGAGCAACATGAATATTTCCACTACAATATTGGAACATTTGAACAAAAGAGTGAATAATAGGTTGAATAGTATTCACTATAGTTATTCATCCATGGTGGATGCTATCAGGAATTTTGACATTGATAGAGAAAGAGCTATTCCACTCATGGAAATTTGGATTCCTAGGAAGAAGGAATTGGTATTGATGTCAATTGGAGTTAAGCAGGATGCCAATCTACCTAAATTTTTTAAACCTACTATGGTTCTTATAGGTAAAATTGAAGGATATAGGGGAAATATTGAACCATTAGAGAACAAAATAAAAGAGCTAGTTAAATACTTCCATGAATCACATCATGGCCTTCTTCCATCTATTCTAAGGAATGATAATAGCATCAAAACTCTACAGGAGTGGAAAAATGAAACCAATAAGGTTATTTTAGATCAAGCAATGTCAATTTGTTAGAAATTTGATATGGAAACATTGAAGATAAACATGGATATGTTAGCTTAGGTTGAGACTTTCCTACTAGAATTTGATAAAGAGGCTAACCAGATTGTCACCAAGTATGCACCTTATAGAGAAAGGGTTGATGAATTCTTGAATTTCAGTTGGCCCACTGAGGAGGAATTCCTAGCATGAAAAGGTAGATACTTGGAAGGAGTAGTGGACTGATATGAAAAGGTAGGGTGGAAATTTGAAAATTTGAAGTCTGCAACCATGAAGAATAACAAATAAGTGAGAATTGCACCACATAGCCTGGATTTAGTAAAGATTAGGCTTTTGATAAAGTATGGAAATATAGTGCATCTTCTTCCAGTTGAATTGATGACAAGGCTCTAGACATGGACATCTCTTTTGCATTTTCTTTTATGTTTCTATCATACTTTCCTTCTTTCACTTTGTGTGCATGGGCACAAATTTTGAGGTAACTGTTTGCAGATACCTTTTTGAAGATTGGATTGGATCTCCAATAGCAAATGAAGACCACTTTCATTTCGCCACATGTTTCCCACCTCTTGGGAATGCACTGCAACTAAATAGGCGAATCTTTATTATAAGCAGTCCAATGGGATTTTGACATCTGTAATTTTTGGCATGAGGCTCGTTTTGCTCCTTCATTTCTATAAGAAGGAATTCAGGTCCAGAAAGTAGGGGTTCATTGTTTTGCATTCAACACTGTGAATTGTAAAAGTAATATCAAGCATGTTTTATAGTTTTTTCTTAAGTTCAAATTTTTGTTATTATGTATGTAATTTTGATAACAATATAGAAAATACAAGGGTATGTGCAAGATCATAATGGAAAAAATAGGCCTTTAAGTGGCGAAAATTTAAAAAAAATTAGAGTTAGGAAACTTGACATAAAAATTTGAATAAGTTATCTATATTATTTCAAAAATATGTAAGAATAGAATCTATAGAAAATTGAATGTAATTTCTAAACTACTAGTTTTATTTAAAAAAAAAAATCTATTTGGTGAAAATTTGAAATTTCAATGCATTAGTACTTAAATTTTAGGGAAAAAATAAAAAATAGGTGTGTTTGATGACCCTAACACAATAAAATAATAATATTTTTTTATAAGATTTTAGATATAAGTAGAGGAATGATGTCCCCATGTGATTCATATTTTTTTGTAATTTTTTTCCAAGTAAATAATTAATTATGAATTTTTTATTACAACTTTAAAAAAATATAAAAACTTGTATGTTGGACCACCTTAACTTGGTCAAAACTTCATCAAATTCATTTTTTTTTAATCCTATAGTATGCAAAGCATAGAATGTGATGCATGTTTCATATTCAAAATATGTGATACCGTTTGAAAGCTATAGATGTTTTTCAATCAACCTATCAATTAGAACTTTAGTCGTAATTCAAATAGGAAATGAATAATAATTATTTATTAAATTCAAAGTAAAGCATAATTTATATTGGTGGAAAGCTGAGAATATCCTTTAAAAACCCTTTCGTTTCATCAATTTTGGGTGAAAAAAAGTCATTAGCCACATACCCTACACATACCCATCATATCGACACTTTTTGGCCCATAATGATCTTGCACATACCAACAATACAAAGTAATACCAAGTTGATGACTATTGTCTCTCCTTGTACTCATCTTATGAGTTATGAATGAAAGTAATCTAGGATTCCTTTTATTTGTCTCTATTGTTTCTCAATAGATGTTTAATTTCATTCCTACTTATTAGCTCAATGAATTAATGTAATTGATTGGATGAGATTTTTAAATCATATGGATTAGGTGCTAGGATATTTGTAAGCAGTAGTGATCATGAATGTAATAAAGGAATGTTGTAAAATAGTGTTTCTTGAGATTGTAAGTTTCTATTGATAATATGTTTTCTGGTTGCATAGGTTGATATTGACTCTATGCTTGGAATAAGACACTGGTTCATGCAAAGTATTCATAATTCATTTCTTGAGTTGATTCATCAGCTAATCACCTTATTTTATAAACTTTCAAATGAATACTATTGTCCTTGTTTTGTATTGAGTTTTATCTTCTCATGCTCTAAGTGTAGGATATTAGTAAATGAGTTGCCAACTTATTTGATGTGCTACATTATTGAGTAATTTTATGAGAATTGTCTGTTATTGACCATGTATCTAAGTATTAGTCATATAAATTCCTAAGTATACATTGTGGGATCACCCTCCTAGGTTTAACAAAGCCCAAAGTGTAGGAGTAGAAGTCTCAGCTTTTACTTGTTCATTGGCCAATCCCTTTGGAGTATTAAGTATTGGAAATGGAAAATTCCATAAGTATTTTCTGATGTCATTTTGGTTCTTAAAAAATAACCAACAACTTCTTCTTACAAATCACAAACTGATTATTACATTCTTATATTTGTCTATTATTTCCTTCTTTCAAAAATTCCCTCTCAAAATTCAAATTTACCTAACACAATAAATTCTAGATTCAGGGACAGAATAGGGATGAAGATCCCCAAAAAAAAATTCCATTAAAGAGAGCCTCTTGAAAGGTAGGTAGAATAGGGGAGTTGATATGAGAAGGGCTTAGACAAAAAAATAAATATTTCCAACAATCCTTTCCTTTTAGCCGAAAGTATCTACAACAAGTAATCAAAGTGCCATAAGTGAGACCATATGAAACCCAAACAAGTTAAATCCTATCAATGCAATAGAAATTTGATGATTGCAACTATGCATATGCTAAGGAGCTTCTGATAATATCCTTAGTGAACTTGCTAAACTAAGCCAATGATAGTTGCAATTTCTCCCTGCTATTAGTTTACTTCAATTATACTCTTGTGTGAATTTCTATTAGCAATTATATTCCTGAACAAATCCTATTGGTGTTGGGGTTCAAAATTCTGACCTATGACCCCATCTTGTGATCATGTCATGGAATTTCTCTATAGAACTAGATTATATGATGACTAGGAAAAATAGAAAATTTATAACTGGAACAATGCATGTTATAGGAGCTAACATGGTCTTTTCAATAAACTTACCAAACTAAACCAAATAGTTTTGTTTCAGTTTTCTATGGATATCAACCTTAGTTTAATGGTTTTATTTTGGTTTTCTGTGGAGTTTTTTAGTCTTATGGCTATTCAATTATAACAATCTCAATTGATACAATATTGTTAAAAGCTAATATATAACAACAAAAATTCCCAAACAATGATCTCAGTAATGATAGCTAGAAATCTTAACAGCTACTATCACTAATTCTCCTTGTACATACAAATTCCACCGAAGCCACTCAATTTTAATTACAACATCCACAATACATAATGTATTTCAATGGTAGAATCACTTACATTCACTCCAATTTTTGCACAACAAACAAAAAGAAAACTATTCTTGTGCATTGTGGTAGGAACTTCACTACTTTGCAACTCTTGTTCATCATAGTTCCTACAACTAAGTGTTTTAATCCTTCCTATTTAATTTTTAGAATATTCGTTTGTTTCAGTTATTCATTCACACCTAAAAATGAATCAAACTAGGTTGATTTATATTTATTTATGTAGATTTATTTACATTTACATATGATTTCTACCCCTTAATTAGGGTTTGGATATTGATTTTTAAACCAAAATTTCAATGCTAGACCATTAATGTAATAGTTAAAGATCACTAATCAAGATGAGTATAAAGTTTTGTCACATTTCTAGGAAATCAAGAGTGAATAATAGTTTCCTTGAGTTAAGAAAAGTTGCAAATATTCATCTAGAACATACATAAAGGATTACAATTAGATTTTTTATACCAATTTGTTAAGCATGGAACTTATCAATAGATTCAACCCTTTTAATAAAGAATGTGTACATAAATTTCCTAAAGAATTCATAAGAAATGAACATACAAACTCCTTAAAGAAAACATAAATAATCTAGCAAATACATAATTTCTGAATTAATAATTAGACTACGGAAACTAGCAAACTTGCATATTAAATGTGTAAGAACCAAAATACACACAATTTGACATTGAAAAACTTTTAGGTTTAAGTTTATTTTTTTAATTTTTGACGAATATGTGTCAGTTTCTATTAATCAAAGATTAATATTACACATATTCAAAAAAAATGGGTGGATAGTAAGAAGGCACACCCCATAAACTATGTCTTCATAATCCTCAAATACATATTATTAATTTCCTTTATAAATTTTAGTGATCTTGCTCAATTTTGTTAAAAAATATATAGGATTGTTCTACACTCATTAACAAAAAAAATTGATTATTTTTCTGCAACTTATGTGATGTGCAAATCTAGTGATGTAATTTAAGGATACATCCACTTCAAAAAAAAAAAAATGATAAAAAATACAAAACTTGTAGTAGTACTCACTCTTGGATATATTACTACCAATCACTTTTAAATTTAAAAATCCTCAACACAACCAATAAATAAATTGGTGCACACCAAACATTATGTTTTATTTTAGTGATAAAAATGACACTTTTGTATGCATTAAACATTTCATCCTCTTGACCTTCTAAATAAATATTAAAATTTGACATTAATTTAAAATCCTAATATCACAAATGTGCAACTAAATAGATAAATTGAAAATAAATAAGTATAACTATTTTATTTACTACACATATATCAACATATAACTCTAAGAAAAATTAAAATCTATGTCTATCTGTGTATGTAATAAAAAATAGATTTATTTATTTTTTAATCTATTTATTTACTTACATGTCCCTATGTAACATAACCAGATTAAATAACATTAACAAAGGGGTGGGATTTGATTAAAAAAGTTTTTGATGAGAGGTAGGAATGAGAGCGAATGAGGTTTTTTGAATGAAGAAGTTGATTCAGGTGATGTTGAAGATGATCTTGATGGTGATGGGGAAGTTTCTCCTATTGTATGTTGTTTGCACAACACTGCTTTCCCCCTAGGTTCTTCCATGGTTCTTTTCTCTATCTCTAGATTTGGCTTTTGGGTGCTCTCTGCCTCCTATGTTTGGGAGGGTGCCCTCGATGTAGTCTGGTTCCATTTGTGGGTTTGAATGCTCCTTCCCTTGGCTAAAAATTTCCTTGGGTGTGATCATTGTGCTATTCTTCCCTAGTTTCTAGAGTTTGTTGCAACTTTTTTTTGTTTCTTGTGACTTTTCCCTGCTCTTTGTTATAGAGGGATTCTTGCTTGGTGATTCTGAATGAGTTGTTCTTTGTCATCCTGTGTTTGACCCCATGAGTTTTTTTGCACTGGAAACCCTTGTTGGCACCTGCTTTGTGGGTGTTTGGATGGTTTCTCATGGCAGTGTTGGAGTGGTTGCAGTGTTCCCTCTCCTTGGTTTGATGAACCCCTAATGTGCTTTATTTAGTTGGCATGCTCAAGTTTTTCCTTTTTCCTTCCTTCAAGGTATTAGATTGGGGCATGTTTGCTCTATCTTGTTTTGCAACAGGGATGGGTTTTTCTCTATCCTTGATTTTTTGTATCTTTTCTATTTTGTTCAACCCTTTCTTGTGTTTTTCCTCTTCTTCATGGCTTTGGGAGGTGTGGTGTTTTTTGGGAAGCTTTTGTTTTGCATATCTTAGCTTGCTTTGAGCACTTTGTATTCCTCCTTGTTTGTCTTCAACCTACTTTTTTATATTGTTTTCAAGGATTTTTTAGCAATGATGGTCTTCAATTTCCTCCATCCTTCAAAAGGATTTTTGGTGAATCAGTTGATTTACTCTCTTGGGTGGTTGTTGGTGTTACAATCCAAACCTATGGAGTGCGTATTGGAAACATATAGTTATGCACAGTGCATAATGACTGCTCTTCAAATTAGGAGGGGAAGCTCCCTCTTTTTCTATGGGTGAAAAAATAAATGTTCTAAATCCTATCTTTTTGACTCAGCTGGAAGAGGAACAAGGTTAAGAAAACCAAAACATTGCAGCTAAGGATTTTCTCTAGTTTTACAAATCTTAACTACAACTAACTTAATGCTTAATCTATCCTATTTCCTCAAGAGAAACAAAGCATGAGGACTTAGGAGTAGGGAATTGGCATACGATAATCTTTAAGTTAGGATTTCCAAGGAGGTGGGACACCTATCTGAGGCGTAGGCTGAAAGAAAGGTTATTGGAAATGAAATCAAACGACAATATATATCTCTAAATTCCCAAGGATGAGGGACTCCTATCCAAGGTGTAGATATGAAACAAATATTTTTAAGAACAACATCATATGATAAACTTCATTTCTAAATTCCCCAAGAGGAGGGACTCCTATCCAAGGTGTGGATATGAAAAAAGCTTATTAGAAAAAAATATAACCTAGGATAAAAAATTGTATGAACAACCTATCACATAAATAAATGATCAACCAACTTTATATTAACAAAATGAACAAGTACAAAATAGCAATATTGCACGGCAAGGTAGCTCAACAATTTATTATCACAATAAATTTTTTTGAACAGATACTGAATAGTAGTACTATAGGAAAAATAGGCTTAACATGTATGCTATCATGTACAAAAGTTAATTACAAATGATCAAGGGTGCTCTTATTTATAGAACTTCAAGGAGTAGGGAACCCTAAAATCTCCTTGAGTTTACTATTAGTCTTGCAAACATGCAAGAGTTTATTGTTAAACCTAAATAAATGAAACTATACCGTTAACTAGAAAACTACCATTAGTTAACCGAAAAAAACTAAATTGAATGGACATGTGCAACATGCAAGTCCTTATTGAAATGAAATTCAACTAATAACTAACATCAATTAACTAGATCCTATCTGAAAGTCTGACCTTCTCCAAAAGATATCCTAAAGATATAAATGCAATGATATGTGGAACAATGAGTTTAACTTGGAAAGAAGCATCAAGTTAACTGATGTGTTTAATGTCTATCTTGAGAATTGTAAGATCCAAGTGTAAGTCTACTCCAAGCTATCTAGAGAAATCATATCCTCCATAAACTCGTTGACCACATCCTCTTATGGCACTCTGACACTATCAACAATGATAGATTTCCTATTCAACTCCTCTCCATCCTTGATCATTGTTTGGCACTCTTTTATTTCTCTGGCGAACTTGTCAAATCTTGTTGACATCACTGAGAATTGATTCAACTTGGCTGCCACAGGATCACCATCAAGACCATCATGCACCAAGTTCTAGAACTTAATCTACACAGCCTCAATATCATTGTAAGTATCATCTTCACAAAGATAATGCATGGGATTTGAGTGATAAATCCTCTCATAATTTTTAGTGCACTCGTGAAATATTCTTTGATTGTAGCCAACTTTGTAGAGATTATTTCATATGTTTCCACTTTGAAGAGGTGTTGTTCTCTCCAAGTGAAAAGAATTATTTTATCCTCATCTGCTACAATAACATTGTATACAATTTCCAACTGAGAAATAAGGATCAAGTCCTTCAATTTTCCTTCTTCCATAATTAGTTCAAGCCACTGGATTCCTTGGTGAAGATAATGTGCATTGCACTCAATTGATATAACTTTGTGAGAAGGTATCTTCCTACAATGATGAAATCCTCGATCTAGTTATCCAAGAGCTTTCCACGATTGACTAACCGATCCAACTTCTGTTATTCTAAAGGTGTCCCTTGAAGGTGTGGATGAAAAAGTTCTTTTCTTGAGTTTCCATGAATAAGATCTGAGATGTATTGTTAGAGCTGCTTGATTTTAGCCTTGAGAGTTGCCTTGTCTTCTCCATCCTTCATGACACGCTATTCAAGATTACTTGAAGAAACCTTAAAGAGGCTCACATCCACATGTTGAGTACTCCTACTAAGATTAGCTTTGATGAAGGTGAAATAACCAACTTAAACTTCATCCAAGATTTTTCCCTCTCATGGTGTAGCAACTTCAGTGACAATCTCTATTTTAGAAGTCGTCTATGTCCACCTACTTTTTGATCTTCTTGTTTGAATTATTATGATAAGGATCACCAAACTTAGTTAAATCAAGCTGATATGAAGGCTCTCGCTTCCTTCTTTCCAAAGTTCTCTCGAGCCAACACAATTGATCAATGTTATCTTCTTGAGGAGAAAATGTTGTTGCTATGTCAACCTTTGGTAGATCAACTGGTATTGAGGCTTGTTGAACTAGTGATTTTGGCTCTAATTCAATATCAATGGGAGGTGATTGAGGAAAAAATGGTGAACCAGGAGATGAAGAATCAACTAAGTTATCCTATATCACTGACTCTATTGGAACTTCTAGCACCTTCTCAATCTGCTTCTACTTTCCCATTCTTCTTCCCTTCGTATTCCCACTAAATCTAACACCTTGAGAAGGTTTATGATAACCTTAACTTGGGGCCTTGATCTTGATGTAGAAGGTAGTGATTAAAACCTTGCTAGCATCTTTGCAATTGAAACTGTTTTTCACCTTCTCTTGTTGTCCAAGAAGTACATGCTAGTCTTGATAACCTTTCTTAACAACTCCACTAAAGTGTTCTCTCTAGTGTACTAATATGGTTGGAAAAGTGGCTAGAAAAAATCTTGAGCTTTGATGAATGTGCTAAGTAACACCTCTTTGTCATCATTTGAAAAAACCTCAATGTATTTTGATAGGAAATCAACAAGTTGAGGAAGAGTAAGTCTATTGTAATGACGTCGACACACTTCAAATTCATCTTCATAGTTAACCTAGAAGTCATCAAGTGCTGGTCTATGTGAATTAATTCACTCCAACCAAGCTGCATAATGACCCAAAGGATCATAAGAACACTTCTCACTAAGGTACCTGAGATTGAGTTTTAAAAACTCATTCATCATTAACTTCCAATCAACAGTTGTCTTGCATTTGTAAATAACCAATCCAAAAGGAAAGGAGAATGCTTGATTGTGCCAATTGCAAAGAAAAGAGTGAACATCATGAGCCTATCTTACAAACTCTATGAATAGGACCTTGTCTATTAGGTATCTAGGTAGCATCATAAGTTCTCTAGTGTAGCCATACACTTGAATATATGTGAAAGTGGGAAAGTGGATAAACCAATCCACCTAACTCTCAATTGTTGATTTTTCCTTGGTTGATATTCTAATGTGCATCTCATTATTGAGGTCTTTGATTGTCTTCATTAGGAAGTGATCATTCACTAATTTGAAATCCTATTTAGCCTTTGAGAACTCCAATTGTGGAAAGAATTCGTGAATGTGTTGAACTTCAAGGGTTCCGACAGTTTTCAAAGTTCTATAATTTCCTTGGAATGCAATTAAGTAGACTAGATAAGAAACCATGTGAAACTCATGGATTTTAAGGAATTTTATAAGTTGTTGAAGACACTCACTAATCAACATAGCCAAGTAAAAGTGTTCCTTACTATTGGGGTATGTGCAGGATCATGATGGGCCAAAAAGTGGCAATATGATGGGTATGTGGCTGACGACTATCTTTTTACCCAAAATTGATGAAACGAAAAGGGTTTTTAAAGGAGATGCTTAGATTTCCATTGATATAAATTATACTTTACTTTGAATTTAATAAGTAATTATTATTCATTTTCTATTCAAATTATGACTAAAGTCTTAATTGATAGGCTGGTTGAAAAACATCTATAGCTTTCAAACGGTATCACATTTTTTGAATCCAAAACATGTGTCACAATCTATGCTTCGCATACTATAGGATTAAAAAAAGAAAAATTGGATTTCATGAATTTTTGACCAAGTTAAGGTGGTCAGACATATGATTTTTTATATTTTTAAAAAATTTGTGATAAAAAAATCATAATTAATTATTTACTTGGAAACAAATTATAAAAAAATATTCATGAAATCGGGGCATGAGTCCTCTACTTATATCGAAAATATTATAAAAAAATATTATCATTTTATTGTGGTTAGGGTGGTCAGACAAACACCTACTTCTTATTTTTTCCCTGAAATTTAAGTACCACTGCATTGAAATTTCAAATTTTCACCAAATAGATTTTTTTATTTTTTTAAACAAGCCTAGTAGTTTAGAAACTACATTCAATTTTCTACAGATTCTATTCTCACATATTTTTGAAATAATATAGATAACTTATTCAAATTTTTACGTAAAGTTCCTAACTCTGATTTTTCTGATTTTTTTGCCACTTAAGGGCCCATTTTTTCCATGATGATCTTGCACATATCCATTGATAATCTAAGAAATGACATAGAACATCCATGGTCAAAAAATATGAGCTTCCTCTTGACTTGTAATCTAGTTGAAGAAAGTTATCAAGATAGCAACCTCATCCTTGAACTCCCGATGACCAACCTTCTTTGTGTGGACATGGAAAAAGTAATCCTTTTAATTTTTCTTGTTTTGTCCCTCCTTGTCCTCATTTGGATTGATTTCACATTGATTTAATGTTGTAATGTGACCCACACATTCGTATTAGGTCTTGAATCTTTATGAATCATTAAAAATTTATGATGTCTTGTAAAGGTGTTGTGACACATTTTCACACTTTTCTAGACTCTTATTATTATAATTCACCTACATAACCTCTTTTTATCACTTACTAAATCTTATTTCAAAGTGTTGTAAAGTCTTGTAACAAACTTTCTTGCTTTTATAGACTTGTCATCAACAAATACACCTTCCTTATGCTTTATTTGGCCCCATTATGCACTTACAAACCTTAATTAAGTGTATTTTTGAATATAAACCTAACAAACATCATTTAAGAAAACTTAATTTATGAAACCCATTCACCACTAGGGAAAATTATTCTCTCTTGACACAAAAATCAAAATAAATTTAAATTACTGGTAGGTTTTTATTCCTAAAGACCTAAGGTCAGCCTATGATGTTGTATTTTCAGGAAATTAGAGCTTAATTGTATATAAATACATGATTTTCTATTAATTTTAACCCCCATTCCACCAATTCATCCCCATTCATGCATCATAACACTCAATAATTTTAGCATTCTCATCACTCAATCAAGCATTCAAGCATCTTGGAGCAACATATCTTCAGAATTTAACATCAAGGGTTTGGTGAGTCTATGAAATTGCATGTTATGTGTTCATCATTTCCTCTTTATTTATTTTCATTATCAAGGGTTTGATTACCAAAGTGGGAAGTAATCAAAGTAAACATACCCCTATTTGAAGCTTGGAGACCACTTCCCCATCAGATTTTCCAGATTCAGATCCAACAAGTTGTTAGGCAGAAAAGTGTAGACCAGGACCCACAAATTTGAGCTATGAATTTTAGAAATTTGTAGGTGGAATAATTCACCATCTGTGGTGAATGATTCCCATTTTTAGGCCTAATTTTTTTTTTTTTGAAGTTTTGTGTTCCCGACATCTAGAAACCCATTCTAGTAGAGTTTAGTAGAAACGAGACTAATCCACCATCTATGGCGAATGAGTCCCAGTGGGCTTTAGAATTTATCTTTTTAGAATTATAGAACCTTTCAACAAAAACTTTCAAGCTCTAGGTGCATCCCATTTAGTTTCATTCAATTTTGTTCTTGTTTGTCTATGTTTCTAGTTCATGTTTTCATACAACATTGTGTTTTCAAACACTTTGCATTTCTTAGTTTGCATTTAATTAGTGATCTATTTTATCAGTTCTTTTCATTTAGTTCATCTCATCTAGTCACATTACACCCACATCACATCAATCTTTGAATGTTTACTTTTCATTTTGGCCCAATCTTTATCCTTTTAGGTGAAAAACCCTAGCAGGATAATAAAGCATTCAGGTGCCAAAATCTTTGTTTACATTTTGGTGAAACTATCTTTAGAACATTTTTACTTCTAATTTCAAGTGCATTCACATCCTAGGGTTATATTGTATCAACATTGCATTAGGTTTTTCATTTTTTTGCATCCTAGGGTTTTCAAAAATTGCATTAGTGAAAAGATCATATAGCTTTCATTTTTGCATTTTAAATCCTTTACAAACACTGAAATTCTGCATCTACATCATAATTCTGCATAAGACAATCTAAAGAAACATCAAATTGCATTTAAAATTTTTGAACAAACTAAAAAAACCATCTCCAAACTCATTCACCACTCTAGGCGAATTAGTCCAATTGCACATTTTGCACTGCATTTTTAGGCATTTTTTGGGCATTTTTTGGATTACAATTTATTGTTATTGCATTTTTTCATACTTTCTATATTTTGTGTGTTATTCTCTTTCTTTCATTTATTTTACTTTCATTCATTTTCATCATGTATTTTTTCTTTAATAAGTTTTGGATGTCATTAAAATATTTAGTGGACATGTCAAATTATGCCTTTGGAATTGATCCTAATAACCTTGAGCTTCCTCATGATCCTTCAACTCCTCATGAATTTCCTCCTCGTGTTGTTGACATCATTGGAGAAGATGATGATAGCATGAATAGGTTCTTAGACAAATGCCTTGAAAACCTTGAAGCTAATGCATCCTTTTATCCATCCATGAAACAATCATACCTTCCTATTGTATCACCTCCTGATATGTTTGAATATTTACATCCTGAAAAAAATGGACCTAAGTTCCCTTCAACAGGTGGACCTAGTTCTTCCACACAACCAACTCCTCAACCATTCTATCATCACAAAGTCACTAGTACTCCAATCAAACTTCATGAAACTTATGGAAAAGGTTTTACCATCTTAAGCAAACAAGGATGTGACACAACAACTTAACATAACATTCATAAAATTTTAGAACAAAATCCAAAAGATGGCAGGGTTAGGATATCAAGATTCTCCTCCTGACAGTAAGCCTCCTTTTGAATATTGGAGACTTTTTGATGATGGAACAATGATATTTGATTCCCATCCTACCTTTAATGTTTTCCTTCCACATGAAAAACACTTACATTATTCCAATGAAAATGATGATAGGATCCCCATAGGTCCTCTTCCTCCTTCAATCCATGAAAAAGGTAAATCTAGTAAATGCAAACACCCTTACAAATTGAAAAAACTAAAGTTTCCTCCTCATCCACCACCTGAATGTGAAAAGAAACTTAGAGGCCTCATCCTATTACCACCTATGAATAGGTTGGTAATCCATCCTAAAGATTCTAATGTACCTTATTGTAAATACCATCATGTTCTTGGACACTGAATTGATGAGTGTTGGACATTGAAGGAAATATTGAGTAAGTACCACTTCAATGACACCAACTTTTATCATATCATCCCATAGTACACTTTCCCAAACCTCATCATGAAATAGTTGTAGAATATTCCATTCTCACTATTGCATGACCCTTTCTCATCACTTATCTTAACTCATTCTTGTCCTACACTAAGTGGGGGCAAGAAGTTGCTAGCCTTGTCCTAGTAATGCATTTGTCATTGTCCCGTAGCTATATTATTCAACTTCTACTTTTACTGATTGAGATTGGGAGGCAAATGACTTGCTTGATGGTTGAATTTCATTTTCCTTACTAGTCATTTGCATTTTATTTTCTTTGCATTTGCATGTGCATATTGTGTTCCCCAGTGACGTGATGTTTTATTTTCTCTCTCTTTGTGCAATTCCTCTATTTGTACCTTCATTCTTTTATATGTCGTACATTGCTTTGTCCTTTTGATTTTGTTTTATTTCTCCTTTTGGGGATGATGCAAAGCATTGAGATGCCCTATGTCTCTTCCATGTTGACCCAAAAGGTCCTTTTGTTTTATTTTTTGATTTAGTTTTGTGTTTTCCTTTTGGGGATGACACAAAGCATTGAGATGCCCTATGTCTCTTCCATGTTGATCCAAAAGGTCCTTTTACTTTTTTTTTTTGCTTTTTTTGTGTTTTTCTTTTGGGGATGATGCAAAGTGTTGAGACACCCTATGTCTCTTCCATGTTGACCCAAATGGCCTTTTTAATTTCTTTTTCTCTTTTGTTTTATTTTTTCCTTTTGGGGATGACACAAGGAATTGAGGTTGAAATGTCTCTCTCATTTTGACCCAAAATCTTTTTCATTTTCATTTTTTTTTTCGATTGTGTTTTCCTTTTGGGGATGATGCAAAGTGTCGAGACACCCTATGTATCTTCCATGTTGACCCCAAACAAATTTTCTCTTTCTTTTGTTTGTGCTCTCTTTGTGTCATTCTTCTAGTTCTATGTGTAATTGGGGAATGATGATAGTTCTGAGATCTTTAATCAAAACACTGCAACAAAGAACATATTGACCCAAAATCTATAAATCCTTTATGTGTTTGGTGTTTTCATTTTTGGGGCAACCCATATATTTTCTTTTTCCTTTCCTTCACATGACATGGCCTTACTCGAAACATATGACTTGGCATAGGGGTTTTCCAAGTTGGCTCTCATGTCTTGTTTCTTTTTGTATTTTTTATTTGCTACTTTAAAGTAATTGCTCACAAAATGATGTGTAGAAATTCCTTTAAAGTGGGGGCATATATTGGAATAATCCATTTTTCATTTTTCTTGGTTCTTAGTGTAGCGTTGTTACTTCATACGATGCATTTTTCATTTTTTGGATGACATTGGGTGTGATTTCCTTCATAAGTGTGATCTATCTTAACATATTCCATTCCTCTTTAGTGGCCTGATGTGACACACTGCATCCCCTAAGTTGAAAATATTATATTATTTGATTGGTCCTCTTTTGGAGACATTAGACACAATGTTCCCTAAGTTAAGACTTCACATGAACTAAGCAAGACTCATTTGAACATTATTTTGCATGTTGCATTTTTTCATTTAGATGGCCACCTTGCATAACACGACTTGCATGCCTACGGTTCCATTGCATTTTTTCACAAGTTCTAAGCATATGAAAATTTGCTTGTCTCATGAAGCACGGAACAACATTTTTCTTTGTGGCACCTTATTAAAGTTATTAGGAGGTATAACTTTAGTATGGTTGAGCAAGAATCATATTTTGAGACTTTTCCCCATAGCCACCTTGTGTATTCCTCACCCCGCAGAAAACTAGAAGTTACATGGCCCTAGAGTGAGTATACTTGGGACTTCTCACCTAGCGGACAACCATGAGTTTCATTGCCCCAAAGTGAGTATGCATTTTTCTTTCAAAAAAAAAACCTAGATCTAATCCACAACAAGTTGGACAAATGATCAAAGCTTGATTCAACTTTAAACTTCTCCCTTTTCATCATTTTCATGTGTGTTCCTTTGTGCTTATGATTGGTTTTCCATGAGATCTTGATCTTGGGGGCTTGATCATCCCTCTTGATTGTTGTTGTCTCATCTTACTAAGCATTAGTGCATTCAAACCCCTCTTGAGATGCATTGCTCTACTTTAGTGTGAGTTTGAAGCAAGTTCATCCTCTCACTAAAGTGGGGGCTAACTATGGACATGAAAAAAGTAAACCTTTTAATTTTTCTTGTTTTGTCCCTCCTTCAGCTTATTTGGCTTGATTTCACCTTGATTTAATGTTGTAATGTGACCCACACATTCACATTAGGTCTTGAATCTTTATGAATCATTAAGACTTTATGATGTCTTGTAAAGGTGTTGTGACACATTTTCACACTTTTCTAGACTCTTCTTATTATAATTCAGCTACATACCCTCTTTTTATCACTTACCAAGTCTTATTTCAAGGTGTTGTAAATTCTTGTAACAAACTTTCATGCTTTTCTAGACTTGTCATCAACAAATACACCTTTCTTGTGCATTATTTGGCCCCTTTATGCACTTATAGGCCTAAATTAAGTGTATTTTTTAATACAAATGCAACAAACATCATTTAAGACAAATTAATTTACAACACCCATTCACCACTAGGGGAAAATGAATCCCTCTTGGCACAAAAATAAATTCAAATTACTAGCAGGTTTTTATTCTTAAAGACCTAAGGTCGGTTTGTGATGTTGCATTTTCAAGAAATTAGGGCATAATTGTATATAAATACATGATTTTATATTCATTTTAACCTCCATTCCACCAATTCATCCCCATCAATATAATTCATTCATGCATCATAACATTCAAGCATTTTATCATTCTCATCACTCAATCAAGCATTTACGCATCTTATAGAAACATATCTTCAGACTTCAACATCAAGGGTTTGGCGAGTTTATGAAATTGCATGTTATTATTTCATCATTCCCTCTTTATTTTATTTCATTATCAAGGGTTTGATTACCAAAGTGGGGTTTGACCAAGGAAAACCCCTATACTCTAACCCTCAACCCTTTTCCCCCTCTTTGCATGTGTGTTTATAGGTCTTGTAGGCAGATTTGTCAAGGAGAAAGGTGTCAAAAAGATGTTGCAAAGTCATCAAAGTCAACATAACCCTATTTGAAGCTTGGAGACCACTTTCATGTTAGATTTTCCAGATTTAGATCTGACAAGCTGTCAGACAGAAAAATGTAGACTAGGACCCACAGATTTGACCTTTGAATTTTTAGAAATCTATAGGTGGAATGATTCACCATCTGTGGTGAATGAGTCCCATTGTTAGGCCTGAAAAAGAGTTTTTTGAAGTTATGTGTTCTCGACATCCTGAAACCTATTCTGATAGAGTTTATCAAAAACAAGACTAATTCACCATCTATGGTGAATGAGTCCTAGTGGGCTTCAACATTGATCTCTGCAGCATTCATTTTCATTCAATTATATTCTTGTTTTTTTATGTTTCTAGTTCATGTTTGCATACAACATTGTATTTTCAAACACTTTGCATTTCTTAGTTTGCATTTAATTAGTGTTCTATTTTATCAATTCTTTTCATTTAGTTCATCTCATCTAGGCATATTACACCCACATCACATCAATATTTGATTTTTTACATTGCATTTTGGCCTAATCTTTATCCTTTTAGGTGAAAAACGCTAGAAGGATAGTAAAACATTTGGGTGCCAAAATCTTTGTTTACACTTTGGCATGTTAGTTTTTGGTTCTTTTAACCATATTTGAGCAACCTTTCTTTGAGTTCTCTCTTTTCCTTCATACCATATCTTGTCACAATCCTCAATGACTATGGTAAAATTGTCTGAGCAAGGTGGAATAACAAAGCACTTCTCAATGTCTCTCGGCTTGAGGCTATAAATGAATCACCCATCAACTAATTGGATTTGTCTAGTGGATGAGTCATAATGCTTTATGCATGCAATGATGAACTCAAGATCAATCACTATGATGGGAATAGATGCCACTTCCAACAATTTGGAATGCTTAAAATTATTGACTGTAGTGTTGCTAATGCCTTCCAATGTGCTCAATTTGAGGTACTGGATAAACATGACCTAAGTTTTTGTCAAAAGTTTTCAAAAAGTCATGAAATAAGACCCATTTGGCCTTGTATTCTATTGGGTTGAATTGCATTTTGAAAATTTGGATTTTTTGTTGTAAAGTCAAATATGTTTAGACAAATTTCAAAAAAAGCTAAAAATGGCTCTAAATGAGGCTAAAAATAGCTAATTGTGGGAAATTTGTTTGGAATTTTTCTAAAACGTGGGTTTTATAGAGAATCAAATTCTAAGCAAACCCATATTTTCATAAATTTGAAAAAATGAATTTTAGCAAGGCATGTAAAGGCTTTTTAGTTGAGAAATGTAGGGGTTTTAGGGTTTTTAGGGGCTATTTTCTTGAGAAAAATTGGCACATGGATTTTGTAAGCGTTGATGAGCTAAATAGACACAAATGATTCAATTTTGAAAATATTAAGTTTTTGGCCCACATTGAAAGGAATCTTCAGAAAAAGCAAGTGCTTTAGGGCAATTTTCTCGAAAAAAATCTAAGACATGGGTTTTGCTGCTGATGTTGGGATATGTGAACCCAGATGATCAGATTCTAAAAATTTTGTCGTTTACTTTGACATGTGAGATAAAAACTAAGACAAGGATAAAATAACTTTAGAGATAGAAAATAGAAATTATTTTACCTCTAAAAACCATGCCTATGCTTGAATTTTATTTGATGAAGATTGTATGCAGTCAAAAAATGAAGTCTAAAAAATATCTTCTGAACAATATGAATCTGGAATTGCAAAGAACAAGTTAAAAAATATCACCCATAGTGCCTTCAGATATTTGCTTGATCAAGAAAATATGTGTCTTCTTCCACCTATTATGAGAATAATAAACACCCAAATGACTTAAATAAATAAATTCATGAAGCAAGGCATCATAAATGCATGTAATTCCTAAATTTAGGTGCCACCTTCTGATTGAGCAATAAGCCCTAAATAGGGTGCCACCTCCAGGAACTTTAGTTAATTGTGCATGCAAAATAAATTTTTCCCTTTGCAAGCAAATATTAAGTCTAATTGAAGTCAACCTAAGAAGTTCAATTGGAGATTAAATATTGTTTAAGTTCAATTAAAAAATTCCACCTTTTTGGGGTGACTAATGCACTTGACCTCAAAAGTCAAACTTTTACTTTAGGTGTCCCCTTTCCAGACTGACTGATAGTTTCATTGAAGAGCAAGGTCAAAATTGACAAGAAATTCATTGAAGCTGCAAACCCTAATTCTAACATTTGAGGCTTCAAATTTTAGGCCGCCCTTGGCCTCCAAGGGTACTTTTGTGCTTTAGAATTAGTCAATTTTCATCAATTTGAAGCTGATTTTGACCTTACTTCATCTCGCATCCTCCAACACTTGGAAAAATTTCAAAACTGGCTAATAGGCTCACTATGGAGCTGGCTCCATTCTGATCATGAGCTCTTGGAGATCACTTTTCCTAAAAACATCATCTGCTAGGTGAAAATCATGGGTTCCCCTAGCCTCTAGCGGTGCTTTTTATCCTAGAGATATAGCCATTTTTTAACCTAGCTAAATCCACACTTAATCCCTAGCTACAAGCTACTGAGAAGTCCTCTGACCCAGCCGAGGTATGCAATAGAAAGATAGAAGAATAATAGACCTGATGAGTATCTAAGATGGCCAAAAATACTACATTTAAGGCTACAAAACCTTGACCACCCTTGGCCTCCAATGACGCTTTTACTATTTTCTTACATTTGTTACGATGATTAAACCTCATGTTTGACTCCTAATTTTGATAGTTCAACAACTCAAATTAACCTGCTGACAAATTCGTTGTGAAGCCCGATCAAGTCTAAGACAAACATCTTGGGTATCACTTGGTCAAAAACTTTCATCTGGCACTTCAAAAGGATGGGTGCCCTTGGCCTCCAAGGGCACTTTTTGGTCTAGTGTTAGTCAAATTTTCATCTCCCTTATTTCCCATTCAATCTCTCATTTCAGGTGCTAGACAAATCTTTTAGGATGGATGGTAGGCTCATCATGAAGCTGACAGTATTCCAAAGAAGTCTTGTTGGAAGAAAAAAATCGCAGAAAATTGATCTGGTCCTTTGAAATCTAGGGCACCCTTGGCCTCCAGAGGCTCTTTTGCTCTAGAGTTAGAATTTTTTTGATGATTTTCAACTTGGCAAAAAATCCCCTTCGAGACAAAGCATCATTTTGAACATATCTTGCCATAGAATCTTTGTTGGAATGTTTTAAGCTTAGATTTCAACACCTGGTATTTGACCATCTTCCATTGATGACCTTAGAGGTCCTAACCTTTCTTTAAAAATAGTGAAAACTACCCACCAAACTTAAACTAACTTTTAATTGAATCCAACTTCACCATTGTGATCGCGAAGTTAAATATGCCAATTAAAACAATTTTTAGTCAATTTTGACAAGTTTCAATTTTTAGGGTTTTTGACCTAAAAATAGGGGTCTAGAAACCCTAATTTTCAAAATTTCAAAATTTTACCAGTATCTTCTAGACATCAAACTAACTTAAATTCCTCACTTTATTTCCCCAAAAATATACTTTTGATGACATTTTTACAAGGTTTAAACTATTTTAAGCAAAATGCCTTAATGAAGGAAAAAAATTGGTTTGGGTACAATAGGGGTTATGCCTTATTTTGAAGAAGTTTGTTCTCTTCTTTGTTGTTTTGGGCATGGTGGTTTGGGGCTCAGTGTATTTCTATGGAACTACTATAATGTTAGCTGGTGGTGCTTTGTTGGCCCAGGCTCATTTCCTGGGTAAATTCTCTCTTATTACATCTTTGCTTGTTGGTTTCAACATTTGGCGTGATGATGGTATCACTTCACATTCTACAACATTGGGTTTAATGAAAATTCTCTTGGGGGTAGGGGTTTCCCCTACATTGTTTCACTTGGCTAGGGTGTTTTCCTTTCCCTTTTTGAAAACTTTGTTTCTCACAGTGCTTAAGGGAGCTATTCTTGTCCCTTCTACTGGTTTTATTTCTCCTTTGCAACTTTCTTTTTATGATTCTCTTAAATTGAGGTGGAGGTTTGTTTTGGGGGGTTGCTAGGAGGATCTTTCCTCTTGCTAAATTTCTTCTTTGCAGATCCTTTTGAGGTGGATTGTGCTCCTTTAGAAGCAAATACTTGGGATTACTGGTAAGGTGGGTGTTTTTTTGAAAAGGATGCCCTTTTCCCCTTGGTTTATTTTGAGTTTGGTTCAAAAGTTCTAGAGTTTTTGGTTGGGGGTAGCTGCTCTCTGTTAAGTGTGTAAGCTATTGGCTAATGTTGGTTTTTACCTACTTTTATAGGGAGGTGTTTTGTGTTGGGTTCCTTTGTTTTAGCAACCTCTATTTCTTGTTGGTATTTGTTTTCCAATTTCATGCTCAGGTCAAAAGCATGGCTTGTTTCTTTCTCTTTCAAGCTCATTGTCGGTGAGTCTCACTCCTTTTTAGTGATCTCATTTTTTGTGAGCCACCTATCTTCTATCTCTATGGCTGCTTTGTAATGGGTACTGGCCCTTCCAGTTTTAACATAATCAAAACATAAATAGCTTAAATAAATACTAAAATTTAATATTCATTTAAAAATAAAAATTATTTCAGTATAAATTTTTATATAAATAGAGATATATATTGAGGTCATTGTCCATTATATAGGAAAAAACATATAAGCAAGAATTTAGAGAGGTCCAAAATAACTACAATATCAACCAAACAAAAATGGAAGAAAAGAAAAGATCCAAGAAAAATCCCTAGAACAATAAGGTGAATGAAGAAAAAACCATCTTGACATAAAAACATATTAAATTCTCTAAAAAATAAGATCCATGAAAATTTTTATAACCCAAGAATATTTAACCAACACAAAATGTTAAATCACACAAAATAGAAAATAAAAAAAAAAATTATAGGGAGGTAAACCTCCAACCACGAAATCCTCTATAGCCATCCCAAAAGATTCTAAAATCCCTCACATCATGTTACAACCTTGGGCAATGATAACTACCCATGTAGAACATAATATATGAGAAACATAAAAGTTAGAGAGGCAAAATGTATCCCATTATTAACCTCTTAATGATTCATGTTGTGATTGAAATCACCCCTAGCCAAAGTAGGTAGTGTAAAATAACTCAGTATATTTCTAAATTCCTAGTTCTATGTGACATAATACAAATTTTGATCATCATATAGAGATCAGTGTAAAATAAGGTCAAATTTTTACATTATTATTTTGCAAAGCCCAAATTCTTATTGTAAGGCCTTATAATAAAATTCCTTTAAACGAGTTTATATTCTCTAGAAGGAATCCAAGGTTATAATGGCTAAAAAATATTTCTAATCCTTGGTGGCTCATCCACATGAAAATTATCTACTATTGTCATAAAGAAATCCATCTAATTAGGGTCCAGAGTAACCACCTAAAAACTCATATCCATAAGTCCCTTGGGGTTATTGAATAATTTAACTTATAAATCAAATCTTTCCATTTTGATAAAATCCCTTAGCCAAAACTTCTCATTGTGATTAAATCCTTGAATAACAAAAATGATAACTTTCTATTAAAAAGTAAATGGTGACTCTATATTAAATGTTAGTTGGGTTTGTGCAAGATCATGGGGCCCCAAAAAGTGGCGATGTGAAAAAAATACATTTTTAACACACCCAAAAGCGTGAAATTTCCACTTTGACTTTTTGCAGGCTTGGGTACAATATATGTTTTGGTTTGGGTAATACCAAACTGAAATGGATATCCATTTTGTTTTTCAAAAAGACATTCATTTTGGAAAGCGGGAACAAATTTTTTTGAAAAAATAAAATGGATATCCATTTTGAAAAACAAAACAGATATTCGTTCATCCGTTTTGAAAATCAAAATGGATATCTATTGTAAAGACGTAAAAAACCCTCTTTAGTAAAATGGGCATAACTTTTGTGTTTCTTATCAAAAAATTGATTTTTTAAGGCGTTGGAAAGGTGATTAAGATAGCTACACAATGAACTAGTTGGTGTTTCTATATTGTATGCAAAAGATAATTATAATAATTTTAACTTCATATTTCAGTTTTGAAACATCAAATGCTCACTACTTTGACATGTAATGTCTTGTTTTCATGATTTTTTGTAACACTCTTCTCAAAATACTTGAAGCATTAGAAAAAGTAATGAATAATGAAAAATTTATTTTTTGTAGCAAGGAGATGAACAAATCTTCATAAATCATCATATCTCTTTGTCTCTTTCTCTAGCTCTCTATATATCACTATGTCTCCCCTTAAGCTCTAGACCTATCCCTCCCTCATTTTTTCTCTCTGTGTCCCTCTTTATACCTATATTTCTCACTCTCTCTCCTTGAGCTCTAGACATATCTCTCTACCTCTCTCTCCATCCTTCTCTCTCTCTCTCGCACTTCCTCTCTCTCTCAAGTCCTTCCCACTCCCTCTCCATGTCTCTTTGTCTCCCTCTCCATCTCCATCTCACTCTCCATCTCCCCTCTCCCTCTCCCCCTCTCTCTCTCTCTCTCCTTCCCTCCCTTTTAAGTTTCTCTTCCTCTTAAGTATCTCTCCGTGTTAGGTCTCTCTCTCAAGTCTCTCTCACTCCCTCTCTCCTCTTAGGTCTCTCTCTCAAGTCTCTCCCAATCTCTCTCTCTCTTTGTTCTCTCCCACTCCCCCCCTCTCTCTCAATGTCTCACTCACACTCACACTCTCTCCCTCTCAAGTCTCTCTCTCCCACTCCCTCTCCCTCTCCCTCCCTCTCTCCCCCTCTCTCCCTCTCAAGTATCTCTCTCTCCCTCCCTCTATCTCTGTCTCCCTCTCAAGCATCTATCTCTCCCTATCCTTATATCTCTCACTATCTATCTCCCTCTTAGGTCTCTCTCTCCCTATGTATCTCAGTCTCCATCTCCCCCTTAGGTCTCTCTCTCGATTCCCTACCACTCCCTCTCCATATCCCTCTCCATCTCCCTCTCACTCTCCATATCCCTCTCTCCCTCTATCCCTTTGAAGTCTCTCTCCCTATTAGGTATCTCTCTCTCACACACACACTTGAGAGAGAGAGAGTGGGAGGGACCTGAGAGTGAGAGAGGGAGTGCAAGAGAGAGAGAGAGTGAGAGAGAGATGATAGAGAGAGAGGGAAATTGACTTAAGAAGGGGAGAGGGAGAGAGTGGGAGAGAGACTTGAGAGGGAGATGAGAGAAAGAGAGAGATATAGTGTGTGTGAGAGAGAGACGTGAGAGGGAGATGGCATGTGAGTTTGAGTAAGAGAGAGAGAGAGGGACTTAAGAGGGAGAGGGACTTTAAAGGGGGGAGAGATAGAGGGAGAAAGGGAGATGGAAAGTGAGAAGGAGATGGAGAGGGAGAGAGAGATAGAGGGAGGGAGAGAGATAGATTGAGGGAGAGAGAGAGAGAGACTTGAGAAGGAGAGAGGGAGGGAGAGATAGATGGAGGGGGAGAGAGGGAGGTAGAGAGAGAAAGAGACTTGAGAGGGAGAGAGGGGTAGAGAGAGGGAGAGAGAGATCTAGTTGTGGTGGGAATGATAAATTGAAAGAGAGAGGGAGTGGGAGAGAGAGACCTGTGAGAGAGAGGGGGGATGAAAAGAGACTTGAGAGTGTGAGTCTGTGAGAGAGAGAGGAGAGAGAGTGGAAGAGATCTGAGAGAGAGAGAACTAAGAGGAAGTGGGAGAGACCTAAGAGAGATAGAGACTTCAAATAGAGGGAGAGAGATTTACTTGAGATGGAGAGAGGGAAGGGGAGAGGGAGAGAGTGATTGGGAGAGAGAGACCTAAGATGGGGATGAAAAGAGAGATTGTGTGTGTGTGAGAGAGAGAGAGACTTGAGAGAGAGCGGGAGAGAGAGACCTGAGAGGGAGATGGAGAGTGTAAGAGAGAGAGACATGAGATAAGAGAGAGGGGGAGTGAGAGAGACCTAAGAGAGAGAGAAAGAGAGGGAGAGAGAGGAGGGAATGTAGAGACCTGAGAGAGAGGGATGGAGGGAGGAAGGGAGGGATACTTTTGGGGGAGAGAAATAAATAGATGGAGGGAGAGGGAGGGGGACTTAAGAGGGAGAGAGGGAGGGAGAGAGGAGAGAGAGAGTGGGAGAGAGATACCTGAGATGGATGTGAAGAGTGTGTGTGTGTGAGTGAGAGAGATACTATAGAGAGATGGAGAGAGAGAGAGGGAGAGAGGGATATGGAGAGTGAGAGGGAGATGGAGAGGGAGAGCGAGGGAGAGAGAGACTTGAGAGGGAGAGAGGGAGAGAGATAAAGGGAGAAAGAGATAGAGACTTGAGAGGGAGATAGAGGGAAGGAGAGGGAGAGAGGGAGGTAGGGAGAAAGGGAGATAGGGAAATAGAGTGGGAGAGAGTGTGAGTGTGAGTGAGACATTGATAGAGAGAGAGGGAGTGGGAGATAATAAAGAGAGAGGAGTGGTAGAGACCTGATAGAGAGAGACAAGAGGGAGAAAGGGAGCTAGAGAGACTTGAGAGAGAGACCTAAGAGGGAGAGAGACTTAAGAGGAAGAGAGACTTCAAAGGGAAGGAGAGAGAGAGAGGGAGAGGGGAGATGGAGAGTGAGAGGGAGTGGGAGTGGAGGGACCTGAGAGAGAGAGATGGAAATAGAGGTAGAAATATAGGTATAGAGCTCAAGGAGAGAGAGAGTGTGAGAAAGATAGGTATAAAGGACAAAGAGAGAAGAAAGGAGGGAGGGATAGGTCTAGAGTTTAAGGGGATACATAGTGATAGATAGAGAGAGGTAGAGAAAGGGATAGAGAGATATGATGATTTGTGAATATTTTTTCATCTCTTTACTACAAAAAATACAAATATTTCATTATTAATTAATTTTTCTAAAGTTTCAAACACTTTGAGAAGAGTGTTACAAAAAAAAATGAAAATGAGACTTTGCATGTAAAAGTAGTGAGCAATTGATGTTTCAAAAATGAAATATGAGTTTCAAATGATTATAATTATTTTTTGTGTATAATGTAGAAATTCCACTAGTCCATTGTGTTGAGCTCTCAATCTCCTTTCCAATGCCTATAAAAAGTCAAAATTTTGATAAGAAACACAAAATTTATGCCCATTTTACTAAAGAGGGCTTTTTAGGTCTTCAAAATGGATATCCATGTTTTGTTTTTCAAAAAATGGGTTCATGCTTTCCAAAATGAATATTCATTTTGAAAAAAAAAAAAGATATCCATTTCAGTTTGGTATTACAAAACCAAAATAGATATTGGCTTGGGATTTGGTTTGGGATTGCCTGACTTGGAAAGTCAACCCAAAAAATATGTTTTGAAAATTTGCTTATTTTTCTGAAGTTCGTGTTGTGGCTAATGAATTTTTTATCCGAATCTCATTAAACGAAAAGGGTTTATAGAAAAAATTGTCATCTTTCCACCAATATACATTTTTTCTTATTTTGAATTTAATAAGTAAGTATTATTGATTTTCTACATACATTATGACTAAAGTCTTGATTGATAGGCTAATTGAAAAACTTCTATAACTTTCAAACTAATTAAGATTTTTATAACCTACAAGAGGCACCACATTTTATGATTTGCATACTATAGGATTAAAAAAAAATGAATTTCATAAATTTTGGACCAAGTTATGGTGGTCAGACACAGACATTTTTATAATTCTGAAAATTTCTAATAAAAAAATTATAACTAATTATTTACATGGAAAAAAATTACAAAAAAATCTGGCACATCTGGGCATGTGTTCTTTACTTATATTGAAAGATTCAAAAAAATATATTTATTTTTTCTTATACTTAGGGTGGTTAGACATACACCTACTTCTTATCTTTTTCTTGAAAATTTAGTACCATTGCATTGAAATTTCAAATTTTCTCAAAAAAAATTTACTTTTTTCCAAAATAAGATTAGTAGCCTAGAAACTACATTCAATTTGCTACAACTTTTGTTCTTACTTCAAATTTTGTTAATAACCTATTCAAATTTTTATGTCAAGTTGCCTAACTTTGAGTTTTTGAATTTTCATCTCCACTTAGAGGCCTAGTTTGGAGCCGCATGATCTTGCACTAATCCAACTCTATTATACTTTTCATGAAACTTGTAAGATTTTCCAATTCGGACTCAAGCTCCAAATATCACATGTAAGACCAAATATTACCTTCCACAAGAGAGTGACAAGGGAAATAATTTATTGATTATGTTGTAAAATGGATTATGATATATCCCACAAAATGTATAATGAAATACCTTGCTTATATAGGCAAGGTGATGAGGTGGGACAAGACAAGATTGTTACAAGTGTCTTAATCCTATGAAATGTGACAAATAGAGGATAAGATCACATGTGTCTTAGATACTTATAGAAAGATCCATAAAGGTCCAAATAAATTTAACATCTGAACATGTGTGAATAGGTCCTAACTAATTACTAGTTAGATAATCTACCTTGTTCAAACTATGAATGGGAAATAGAATGATAAATACCCCTGTTCACACCAACAACCCCCTTAAGTGCAACTTAGGGAGAAATAAAACAATTAAGAATGCAAATATCCTTAGATGATGCAAACATGATGGATCTCAAATGTTTGGCCATGTTAGGTACCCTTGTATAAATGAAACCTCTCACAAATGGATAAAAGGAGAAAATCCAATGGGAAAAAAATCATTTTCCTTTTGGTGCATGGACATATTAAAATCCCTTTTGAATCTTGCTTGGATTGAGAATTTAGTGGTTATAAGAATTGGTGAGCATTAATGGTATTTTTGGTCATGCTAAACACCTTTAGTGAAGTATCAAGATCAATCTTACTTTTATGCCATGAGAGAGAAGCATTAAAACCTATGATTACCCAACAAAACTCTCACTTTTATCTTGTTGAACATTTGAGCCATCATTCTTACGCTGGATCGCATATCGATTAGATTTGGTATGTTTCCATGTCCATATTTGATGCCTCAATAATGAATTGATCCATCAAACATTAGGCTTCAAGCATCCATCATAATGCTTTCCAACAAGAAAATGGGGAAAGAGGATCTTTAAAACTATGAAATGATTGATGACATGGACATAATGTCATTAGATGAAAATTTAAATTTCAAGGAATTTGAGAGAGAAGGGATGGCACACTAGCCTTGAGGGAAATTTTGAATGTTTGATGGGAATAATTTCAAGTTTTGAGAATCAGGAAAACCTTAGGAGATACAAAGAAATGGTATGAGTGGATGAAAATCCTTGAAAATTTGATAAAAAACTCTTACAGTTCAAAATTCAAGGATTGCAAAGAACAAAGAATGAATTATGAAAGATACATGAGGAAGGGAGTCACTGACATAAAAAAATTCTAAAAAATATAAATTACTTATGAACTTTTTACAAGGTTCAAGACAAGGAGTCAAGAGTGATAGGAAAGGTATGATGACATGGATGCCAATAAAACTCTAGAACTCCAACAAATTTTTTCATAATCAATTTTAGTCTTCTCATCTTGGATGCTTGATTAAGGAATGAATAGGGGCACCTAGTGCAACAACTAAAAGCATAATTCATGCAAGATGACCCCTATAGGATCTCTCAGATTGTTTATAATTGATGGAAAGTTGAAAGGTGACATGAAATGCCGATGGGTCCATAAAAAAGATCCAATTTGTAAGTATGTGAAGTAAATGTAAGTGAAGTCCAATTCACCTTGAATATTAATTAGAATGGATGCCAATATTTTCACAAACATGATGTGATTTCTTGAGGTACAACTTTCACTTTCCCCCTTATTATATCCCACCAAGATGCATGGTTATGGCCATTCCCTATACAACCCCCTAGAAAGATAATAAAGGAGGTAATGTTTATTTATTATCCCTATGATCACCCTAAAGTGTGAGAGACCAACATACACAAATATTACTCTAAGATAATAATGATACAAATTAATTTTAAGCCAAAAAACAAATTTTGACTAAGAGCACAAATAAAATATACATAAAAATAGATTTGATAAAACGAAGCCTCTTTTAAATAATTCTACAAATCTTGTGTTAGTAGTTATGATAGTCTAAGTCTTTGTCAAATGAATCATCAAGTTAGTAGAATTTTTTTGAAGTAATTTAACCCACACGAACAAAAGAAGACATAAAAAATAACCAAAATTAGTGTTTGATTTTTTTTTTAAATGATAGACTAATATGCATGGCACATACACCACAATGTTGTCATAGACACCAAAAAAGATGCAAAAATGCTACAAATCATAACATAGATGCTAGTAGCATTACATAGATGCCACAAAATAGGTTTAAGCCCCACAACACAAGCACAAGTGCTCCAACAAATAAATATGGGCCAATGAAATGCACATGAGCCATAAATTTGTGTGTTGTCTACATTGAGCAATCCACATGTCTAAAACACAAAATTATCTCTTAAATTTCTTGAATCTTATAAAATAGGGGTGAAGAAGGATATCTAGAATAACACATAGACAAACAAGGTTAAATAAAAAACAAAAATAAATTCAAATGATGGTGAAATGTTACTAAATGAAATATGTATGTAATACCCCCATGTTTCTGATACTATTTGCTACTATTGGTTTCTCTTGTGTGTTAGCATGATACTGATTGTGATGGTGATTAGTTCACCGGTGTGTGCGGATGCGTAATTTAGTTGTTTGCTTCTTGTGACATTATTAGTATGATTTATGATACTCTATGTGTTGTTTGGATTATTTTTTTATTTAAATGATTTGTCATTAATGTTTATATGCCAATGTGATGATTCTATGGTGATGTTATTTAATTCAGTATTATTTTCTAATGCGATGGTTTAATAATTAGTTATGATGCAGTAGTTAAGTAATCATGTTATCTTATGATCAATATGGTTAGAAATGTTAGTTCGTCATTGATATTGTAATTGTTAGAATAGATTAGGTGAGACGACAGTGTAGCATCACTCGTTCACGAGTGCCCTGCTACACTGCAATTCCTTCTCACGATAGGATATTTGATTATATATATATACATGTGCTACTTGACGTTTAGTTGGATGCATGATTGTAGGAATAAGTCTCGATTCCACCTGCTTCGGCAGGACAGGGCGAGCAATAAATTAACCCAATGGGTAAAATGTTGAAAAAGGGAGTAGATTTGGAAGTGTCCCCATCCCAAGTCCGTCGTCTTGTTGTAAGTTATGTGTCATGACTGAAGTTTTTGTCCTCGTTGATTGTGTAGTTTGATTTTTGAAGTATTCATTTTACTTATGGTTCATGTTTATTTAATTAACCTTATTTTATAAGATAAGTGATTAAAGTTGTCTAGTTGTTTTGATTTAATTGTGAGTTAGTAAATAGTTAAATTTAAATTTATTGTAAATTAAAATGTATTTAATTAATTAAAATTTAAGAAATTAAATTGAATGAACATTGTTGAAGATAATTAAATATTATCTTTTTATTAATATTAAATTAGCAAATCATGTGTCGATAATATCTTGATTAAATAAACTATTTTAATTAAAAAAAAACTGTTGATAAGTTGTGCTTTTAAAAGCTGGAAAAAGGACCAATAAGAGAAGGGGTTTTTTGAGAAAAGAAAGCGGAAGAGCTTTATTGATTCTTTGTTTTTGATTTATTTTTTTTATGAGGGAGTTATTCACAGAGAAGGGTTTTTGGTTCTTTTTTTTTTGGATCTGGAAAAGAAAAATAAAAGAAAGATAGTTTTTGGTTTGGTGTTTTCAGGGAAAAATTATTGTGGTTTTGAAAGAAAAGATAGTTTAAGAAGAACGTTGAAGGCCGAAGATTGAGAAAAGAGTTGAAGGCAGGAAGTCGAGAAGAGGATTCAAAAAGGAATCTTCATCGAACGAAGGACTCCAGGTTTTATTCTGTTAATTTATTACTATTTTATTGTTCTGTAAATAAAATTTAGTTGTTGAGTTTGAAAATCCATTCCTCTTTCTCTTTCAAAAATGACTCTGTGAATTGAAAACTTGTCTGTATTTAAACCCTCGAATCCTCTGTAGAAAAACTATAAGTAAAACCCTTTAAATTTTATTCAATAAAATTTGGTTGTGAAGATTTTTTGTTTTGAAATAAAAATCATTGTTATTATGGATTTAAGTTATTTGCTTGATTTATTTTATATCTGGTATGAAGAGCTGATTGTTTATATTATTTATTCTATAAGTTGAGTAAATATATATATATATATATACACGCCTACTTATATAAATATATGTATTGATACAAATTAAACAAAACAAAAATATATGTACTATATATTCTATCTATTATTTATTTTTAAGAAAAATCTACACTAGTGAATTTCTTGGAATAAAATATATTTGTGAAAATTTATGTGTCTGAATTTCGTACTTATACTACAGTACAGGATTAAAATATATCAAAATATAAATAAATAAAAATTATATATATTAATATATTGGTTAAATTTGTGAAATGATTTTATAAAATGAATTTGCTTAAACAAATTCATGCTTCAAATTTTCATGTTTTTATTTTGAAAACGAAATTTAAATTAAATTAAATTGAATTGAATTAAAATTTAGTTAAAAAAAAAATACATATAAAATTTTATTGGTGAGTGGACGGCCGCAGCCGTACCACCCACCAGGGGTTGCGCACAGTCCACGGACTGCGCACATCAGTCCTGACTGCTATACGCAGTCATGGGGACTGTGGCCTCCCATTGGGAGGTATGCATTACCACCAAAAGGGCTGCGTTATTTTTTTAAAACAAATTTAAAATTTAAATTTTTTTTTTTTTGTTTTATGCGTTTTGTTTTTTTTAATATGTATTATATAGATTAATATATATATTTTATATTATTTAAATATATATATATATTAATATATATATTATATATTATTTTATATATATAGATTAATGTCTATAAATATATATTATATATATTATTTGTTAATTTTTATAATATGATTTAAAAAGTAGGATTTTTGATAGATGTTTTTTTAATTTATTATATATATATATATATCTATATATATATTATATATATATATATATATATATATATATATATATATATATATATATATATATATATATATATATATACCATGAGTATATATGTTGGGATTATAAACTTAATATGATAATTTTTACAAGTCATTATAATATAGTGAGATTGAGAAGATTATGAATAAGCTATGTGATTATAAATAAATTGAATAGTGCAACGTTATAGTGTAGGTTTGTAAATTAGAAATAAATTGTGCTTTGAATGTGATCGAATCTTCTCGAGCAATGGATTTATTTTATAGGTGAAATTTGTTTGTTATGTAAAAGATTTTTATGGTATTGTTTATATAATTGCTCTCTCTCAAGATTATTCAATTATTTTATTTGTGATTTTCTTTCATTTGGGTTAGGTCATGTAGAAAACCCTAGAGTCAATGTATCATGTTATAGGTTCTTGAGTTGCGGTTTAGGACTTCCAGAGGTTGGGTTACTGATGTTAAATGGGATCTCGTATTTTGATACTTGGTCTTTGATTTGGTCTTGGTTGTGATTTAGTTTGTATTTGGATTGTACCGGTTGTGAAGGTCATGTATAGGATTGTGGGCGAGATGGTTAAGCCTCACGAATGATTTATTTGATTAGTTCAGTGGTTCTTGTTGGTACAATCCTATGGTGTTTGATAGTTGGTGTTGAGTGACTAGAGAGAGTGGCTCTAGTGGGGGCCGGTGCACAAAGGGGCTGTCAGGGTAACCCACGTAGAGTTGTATTAATCAGTGGGGTAAAAGCACAAACCTGGGTCACAGATTAGGCCAAATAAAATAATTCGACCGAATAATTTTCGGCCGACCCGTTTTCGGCCGATAGGGTTTCGGCCGAATCCACGAGGCAGCCACATGGCGCCTACGTGGCTGAAAGTTTTCGGTCGAGTCACTTTCGGCCGAAAAGAGCGGACACGGCGCACATCTGGAGAGACCTGTTCGGTCGAGCGGGTTTCGGGCGAAACTTTATTGGTCGAAAGTTTATCGACCGAAAAGCCAAAATAAAATCTCAAAAAAAAAACCAGGCCCACTATTGCAACGCTCGGGCGAAAGTGTTGAGGGCGAGAGGTTGTCGGCCGATCACCAGGAACAGCGACGACATTTTAACAGGTTCCATTCGTGGCATTCACTGCAGTGTTTGATTTCTCGTCTCGTTTCTCTTTATTTTGTGAAATTTGTGATATATCGTTTGTTAGGGTTTGGTTGAAATGCAAGAATGAGGTCATGGCCATGATTGTTGAGACAGCTATAGAATGTTAAACCTCCTATAGCGTAAGACAAATACAATGGCCATGATGGTTGAGACTGCTATAAAATGTCGAATCATTCATGGCCATTGTATTTGTGTTGAAATTGCATTAGCTTCAATATCTTTACAGGTACTTGGCTCGACATACACAAAAAAGCTCCTATAATGTCATAAGATTTCTGCCCTTTCTTCATAGAGAATACTAGTACCAAGGAATCTGTCATAATGATTTTTTATTTTTTGTTTAGCATACGTACAAGGCTCAGATTGTTTGGTGGGTTTAGGAGGTTGTTTGGGTGTTGGGAAAAAAAACTATAAAATGAAATTTCAGAAAATAGCAAAATTTAGTCTACAAAAAGGGTCATGGCCCTTTCTACTTCACAGTGTTACTTGGAGAATGTTGTGTTCTATTAAATTAACTATGGCTGCAAAATTTCCTGATTTAGAGCTTGTTGCGTTGCCTGGAAACCCTATCATGTTGCTTGGAAACCCTATTGCATCACCTGGAAACCCTATTTATATCCTTCTGCGTTGAGTTTTTTAGCAATTTCATGGAAAAACTGCAAGTTTTAGGCAATTTTAAGCCCTGGAATTTCCGTGATTTTAAGTATGTGGTGATTTTTGCAGTGAGTGACTCGCCAGGGTTTTCCATGTGCTGGTACTCACAAGTTTTGCCAGGAATTAGATGCTTCAAAAGACATAAAAAATTCAGTCTATTATATTAGTTTGATTTTTTTTGGATTAGATTTTGTGAGCTCTTTTCATCAATATTTTGAATCATATTTTATTTTCAATAATCATCTTCTCATAGATCATGAAATATGTCTGAAACATTATTGAAGACAAAATATCGTTTAATTTATTCCAAATAATTTCACCTAACAAGTTTGATCCTTCTTGTTCTAAGCTTAAAAATAAATGTGAGATTTTTCTGAGTTGAAAGAAACACCATAAGAGCCATTTTCATATTACCAAATGAAGTTGAGTTGAAAGAAACACCATAAGAGCCATTTTCATATTACCAGATGAAGTTAAATTTACATATGCAGACTTGGGAATCATTTACTGGCTACCATTATGTGAATTTATAAGCCACAAACCACCCAGATCATGATAATAATAATTTAATTATAAATAAAGCTAATACACAGAACATAAACACTAGCTGGCCGTCAATACAAATTTTGTAGAATTTCTCAATAATTTTCTTAGATGCACAAAATTCAAGAGATTTGTTGTCAAATGCTTCTATGCTGTCTATTTCGGTCACTAATAATTAAAAAAAAAAATGTCTATTACTCTAGATTCTAATTTTGAAAAAGTTGGCAAGATCCTAAAAATGTCATGCCTTTTAATCTTCCATATATACTATCTTTGATGACCCCAATAATAATTAAATATAATTAAGTAGTACTCTACTATTTATCACAAATGAACATAAAAGAAATAACATATGCTTACATGTAGATATTTACATGAACACTATTCAAATATGAAAAATAAATAGTTATCTAGAAATGCACATTTGCAACACAAGATGCATCTAGAGAAATCCTATAATAGGAATCAAACTCTAAGAAAAGTAACCTTCTACTCAATCAACAAATGTATAATAGTATTACATTATCTCACTAGGATTTATGACACCCATGTTCACACTATTAAATCAGCCCCTTGGGCATTTCGTTTTTTTTAAACAATTCACAACAACTACCAACTTAACTAATCAAGGATCTTCAACCTAACTTAGAAGTGTTTATTTCCTTAGTTCTTTCACAATGGAGATGAAAATCATCGCCACACTTATATATTTTACACTTTAAAGTGCTAAGCTACTATGGCTAGGGTCATTCGTAGACCCATACCTATGGTGGCCCTATATACTTATCTTTGTCAAAGAATTATCCTAATGATATGCTAGTTGTTTTACACTGGTCAATTCATATGGGGAGATATCCCTTAAACCGATGGCTAAAGATGAGCAACTGGTGAGAATTATAGAGAGTTGAATCTCTCCACTCACATGATCAGCCACACTTTCAACAACTATAGCTCACATGTGTCTTTATGGGTAATGAACCATTTCAATGGACAATCAAATCATAGGACGTGGTAATCCCAGATACTATAGTGAATAGATATGAATTAGGGCTCCTTCCCTTCATTACCCAAAACCAAAGAAATTCTCCCTACTGCCAAGATAGACATTCACTTTTTCCTTTCAATTGCTTGTCTCCTCTACTTAAGTAATAGTTTTAATGATTGTTTCTCTCTAATGACACTTTTCCAATTTAATGTTATTATTCCTTTGTCGCTACACAAAAATAATGTAGAATTTGCTATTTAATGTAGAATATTATTCCTTTGTCGCTACATAAAAATAATACAGATCTACATGCATACGCACATACACATATATGTGCATGTACATATACATACATGTACATATATGTGTATGTGCGTATGCATGCAGATGTATTATATATACATATGTGTACATGTGTGTATGTATACCTATGTATATATAATACAGATCTACATGCATACCCACATACACATATATGTGCATGTACATATACATACATGTACATATATGTGTATGTGCGTATGCATGTAGATGTATTATATATACATATGTGTACATGTGTGTATGTATACATATGTATGTACATACATGTATATATGTGTATGTGTGTATGTGTGTATATGTGTGTACATGTGTGTATGTATGTATGTATGTATGTATATGCATATATATATATATGTATGTATGTATGTATATGCATGTATATATGTATATGCATATACATATGTACATGCACATGTATATGTGTATGTGTGTATGTATGTACATGTATTATATATATGTACATATGTGTATGTGCTTATGCATGTACATGTATTATATGTACATATATGTGTATGTATGTATGTATGTATGTATATGCATATATATGTGTATGTACATGTATGTATGTGCATGCATGTATATATATGTGTATGTGTGTATGTATGTATGTACTTGAGTATATACATGTGTACATACACACATACACATATATATGCATGTACATGCACACATACACATACATATATAATACATGTACATACATACACACATACACATATATCATGTGCATGTACATACATACATACATACACACATACATATACATACATACACACATACACACATATACATATATATATGCATGTACATACACACACATATATATATACATGCACGTACACATACATACATGTGTACATACAGATATATGCACATGTATCTATATGTTTATATATTTTATTCCTAAGGAATTTATTTCAAAGAATTTTAACTTTATTACTTTAATATGTTTTAAGTTAGATCAAAAAATTAAGGAAATGTTAACCTTTTTATAATAAATCTAGTGTTTGATTTAAAAAATAATTGATTACAAAGAAAGGCTAGATCATATATGACCAATTGTAATGAAGAGTATTTTTTTATTTTGATCAAAATTTTAGTATAGAGTGGTTGAAAGGATAAATATTTTTTTTACATATTTACTCTTGGTTGAATATTACATGCATGCCTATGATTTAATAGGTTCACATAGCTCGATAGATATAAAGTTTGAACTAGATCTCATTAGATACATTTAAATTCAAAAATGTTTTCTAGTTTTGAAACTTGAAAATTTTACCTTTAATTTAAATATATATTTTTTTTAGTTTTGAAAAAATTTCAATTTAAATTTGTGTAGTTCATTATGTAATTTTGTTTTAATGATATGCAGATCTCTATCTATTTATATATATCATGGCCGATGAGGGATCTCATCATTCCCCTCGTTCTGAGCGAGAAGCTCAAACTAGATCAAATATATTTCAGGATAGTATTGTTAGATTGGACAATGCTCTAAAATGTTTAGAGCAAACAATTCACAACTCCCCCAATTTGGCTAATCGAGATAGATTAGTCACTATTAGACAAGAGATTATTAAGATGATTGAGACAATTCGATCATACAATCCTTATGATGAAATCAGCATTGAACAGTTTTATTTTTCTCTTGCTAGCAGTGTTACTGGCACAGTGAAACATAGAGAAGTTGCCAAATTAGTTTCAGGTGAAAATGTGTTATCCATGTTCCCATTTTATAGAGGAAAAAATAAAATTAGAGGATATGTGGTTATGAGGTGTGAAGATCCTCTTGTTGCGCCATTCATATACCCTAGATGGTTGGCAGCACATCATAGATGGCCTCACAATGATGAGCTGCCATTGTATTTTGTCAAACAGTTATATGCAGAATTTCATTTACATATAGAGGTGGACTACACATCTTATCCTGAGCATGCTGGCCAAGGTAAAGGCCGTTTTTCTGACAAACCACAGTTTAGACCTTCAAATTTTCCACCGCCTGTGGACAAGAGGGCATTAGTTGGCCCAAACCTTTTGGTTTTACCAAAACGTTTGGAATTGGCAGCAGCAGGGGAGGCAGCAACAGGGTCCACTCAGAGTCAGATTTTTGAAAACATTGCCTCTATTACGATGCAGATTGATCAGATTTCATCTGATCGAGTTGGTAGATATTTATTACGCCCACGGATCAACCTTCCTCCCACTGAGGCTACATCTGCATCGTATGATCCATTTATTAGTGCCGATCTACCTACTCTTGCAGATGTCGAGCATATGACCCACACGACTCTGCGTAATACGTGTAGACTCTCAATTTTGGATTTACTAGCAGCATATCAGGTTATCAGTGAGGACCATGGGATTGCTCTTGACAGGGTACCAGAATTTATTAGACAACGATATCCTCATACACATATGAGCCACAGTGTGGCAAATGCAGCTCAGGATATTCCACATCAGCCTACAGAATCCCGTGCACATCATGTTTCTGTTGATCCTTTAGCTTGCCCAGGTGGTCATCAGGATGTTATAGGTCACGTTGAGGCTACTGCGACACCCGATCCTATCCATGGGACATATAGTCGACTTCTTTTTGCTACTGATACTGTACATGCTACAGAGCCCCCTATGATGTCTTTACATTCTCGTGATCTTAGTGACATTGGTAGAGCTTTCAAGCAGGCACAACAGGTACTTTCAATTTATAATTTAAATACATGTATATATTTTTAAAATTGTGTTCTAAAAATTTATGTAACATGCATTTTAAAAACTTCTAGAGGTTTAACTCCTGATTGAAATTGTGTACTTGAAAATTTTAAGCAGTATGGTGAATTCCCAGACTTTGGAAATTTGGAGCATGATGGCGATCCCATGCAGTCTGCAGATGAGGTACATTTAAATTTAATTTTAAAAAACTAATTACTTGATGTTTAAGTTTGAACACATTGAACTCAAGTACATTGTAAAAATTTTAGATAATTTTACATATATATGTGTACTTGAACACATGCAGGGGTTGGGACGAGGCTTAGGACATAGATTGAGAGATATTGGATCGGGACATGGATCCACACATCTTGGATCAACAGAGCAATCGGTCCATGGATCGAGGGAGAGGTCGAGGGAGAGATCGAGCCATGCATCGAGGGAGAGGTCGAGGGAGAGATCGAGCCATAGATCTAATGATTCTATTCATACCAGACATCCCTCTCTTTGAGATTTGTTTTATAGTATTACATGTCTGAGATCATTTTATTATATGTTGGGGACACTTTTTCTGATTTATGTATTGAACATTTGGACGTGTTACATACTTATGTTTTATGGTACACATATATATACTTGTTATAATTTACATGTCATATTCATACAGTTATGTTTTATGGTTTGAATCTTAGAGGTTTGTTATATACGTGCATTATTATGGTTTGATGAACTCACTTACATTGTACATCTATAAGTACCTTTATTTAAATTTAAATTATGACCTAACTTGTTCAAATGCACTTCTTGTACATATATAGATAACTAAATACATTGTGAAATCAAAATGTTGTCCACTCCACTATCTAATGGAACTTGCTATTTGTAAATTTAAAAAGATGGACATGTACATGTAATTAATTTAAATAAATAGTTCAAATGAATTTGTCTTTAATAAATAGGTCAAGAAATAGAAAAAATTGAATGCATATATGCTTGAGATTAATGCTATACATGTTTTAAAGTAGAACATAAAAATGCAATCGGAAATAGATGATAGTTAGATTGAATTCTTTAAAGCTCTAAATGTTCATTTTTAAAGTCAGTAAAAGTTATTTATACATTTAAATTGTGCATATATCACGCTCTACATTAACCTAATTTCTAATTCCATATAATCTAATACACATGTTCATTTGAATGTGCATGCAAAGAATTCTTGAACTAGATGATGAGCTATACTTGTGTCAAGTTGAATGTAAATGAAATCATATATATATATATATATATATATATATGTTTGAAAGTGTTCACTTAAGAATGAACCATATAATTCAAATAAAGCATGCAAGCTATTAGTGGAGTTGAATGTAAATGAAATCAAATTTCTAGTTTTGAAAGTTTAAGAATTCCATGTGGAACATTTATATATATGTAATTAGAAATTGATATATATATTTAAATCTTGAAAGACATGCACATTTAATATTAAATTAAAAATTGATGACAATTCTATATAAATTAAAAATTGATCAAGTAGATCTCTTGGATGACAATTCTATATATAAATTAAAAATTGATCAATCCATATTTAATTGTACTGGAAAGATGGACCAAATTACAAGACTAATGAAGTTATGTTCATTCCTAGAGAAATATACTAAAAGTTACATTTTATAGGCATAAAAATATTTTATATATAAATAAAGTACTAAAGATGAGAGGAATAGAGATTACATCCTTATTTTTTAAGGTTGGACTATGAAATCACAAAAAAAAGCTATAAATAGCTTGATAATTCAAATTGGGTTCTACTATAGAAACCTTATATTTAAATTGTAGATGTTACTAGTGTATTAGCATCTTGGTCTTGGAGAAGGAAATATATATAATCTCTCATATATGAGTTTTGAATTAAAAATAAATATTTAAATGAGTGTATTGTGTTGGGATATTTAAGGATTTTATAAAAATATTTACTAAATAAAATCTATTTTATCAAAGAAAGAAAAGTTCATGTATATTAGAACAAAACAAAGATTCATCTTTTAATCAATAAATGACAACACAAGGTTACTCATCTTAATAAATTTATAATTTTCTAGTGATTGATTGAAATATTTTAAAAATAAATAAATAAGCTATAATATAATGAAGCTTCAAATAGTATTTTTGGTGTTATAGATGGTGGCATGTCTCCTAGAGAGATAAACTTCTTCTAGATCCACCTCTAAAACAATTAGAACTTGTTGTTGATGATAATAGGATATGGAATTTCTACATTTGGGAATTAGATATGACTTGGAAGATGTAGGTAGCTCATGGTCTCAAGCTATACATGGTAAACAAACACCCCAAACACCATCACTATGATTCACTACAATGTTCATATATTCCAATGCACCTTAAGGTGAACAAGAAAGGACAAACCAAGAGAACCTGGATACAATCTAACATTAACAAAATGGATAAATAATTTAGTTCTATACTTAAAAGATAGGAGCTAATATTCTTAAGTAAATTTGGATTTTAAAGATGAAACCAAATTATAAGGTCAAGTGATTTTTTATTAGGAGATTGGATTTGAAATGGATGATAGTCTAGATTAAGAATAAGGTCCCTAGATGTTGAAAACTTTGGGTGATGATGAAAGGACAATATGATGTATGGACTAGATTGAGACCAAGTAACCAAAATTTGATGTTTAAGTGATGCTTTTTTATTATTAAGGATGGAGAATGGATGTACGGTTGAGATGGATCTAGATGGATAATTTTTAAATGATTCTAGGATGAGGGATGCTTACCTGATGAAAATTTAATAAAATTAGGATGTGATCTAATTAGGATACATGAAAATCCAAATGATCATTTAAAATTATTGAATGTCGTGCATTAGTAATGTATAAAAAATAAAGAAAACTAGAGACAACATTTATGTCTAGATTCTTCACCACTTGAAAACACCAAATCAACTAGATAATTTTATACAAGTTTGTGGAGTTGAATGTTCAAATGAAATGAAAGATTTGAATGTGAACTTAAGAATTCCACGGAACATAAATAAATTTAAATGCAAAATTGGAACATAGACTAGGTTTTGTACATATTGTTGCACGTATATATATATGAACAATCTAGCTCATGTATATAGGTGGAGTTGAACAAATATTTAAATTCAAAGATTTGAAAGTGAAAGTTTAACAATTCCATGTGTCAAACATAAAAATTTACAATCAAGGAATCTAGAGAGATGATATAAAGGAATTTCTAGAGAGATTCTCAAGAGTGAAGGTTTAAAAGAATGAACCATGTCCAACATGTAAAAATGCAATTGGAAATTTAGATGATTTAAAGGAATTTAGGCAAAATGTAAATTAAAACATTTTTAAAGTCACTTGGTTTTGTAGATCAAGCATATATATGATCTAACATACATGTCACATTCTAAAAAAAAAACCATTCTAAATCATGTCACATGTCCAATCAATACAAATATATAAATTATCTAGATTTGGAGTCATAAATGTGTACACATGTATCCAAAAAACAACTTAAAGCTCCTGGTACATAAAATCTGGATCCTCTCTATCTTTAATTATCTCTAAAATCTTCTCATGATCTTCAATAGGCAACCTCCACTTTTGTTTGGCACGTCCTCTTTTAGGTAAAGTTTCTAAATTTATTTTTGTTGCCAAAACTAAGTGACTGTAATGTAGAACCTTTTGTCCTGGCCTATAATCAACAAATATAATACCATTTTTATCTATCTTTATTTGCTGATAATATGTGCCTTCAATAATGACTGATCCAATGGGATACTCTTGTCCATCACCATCTGTCATCGATTCGAACAATTTTCTTTTTGGTTGTGTACATCTTAGTAGATAGTAATCTACACCTTCCGCATTTTCAGGATCTGCAACTATAGCGAAAATATCTCCTGTACACACACCACATATTTACATATTTAAGTAAATTATACATTTAAAAGTTGTAAAAAATTATATTTTATATTTGAAACTTACTTAAACATAGAATATATATATATATATATATTATAAATCTTGATTTTAACTAAATTAATCAATTTGGACATACCTATAACAACTAAATCAGATACACGTTCGTAATCAGCTGAATATAGTGGATCATAGACATCAACATTGTCATCTTCAACAAAAGGAGGCATTGATATTAATTGTTTCATTTCCCATTGTGAAACATACCCATCTCTAATATTCTCACATTGATCAATATTTGCATTGTCCTCAATGCAATCAATACAAAAACATGATTTTTCTCTCACATTCATTGCATAAGGCCTACTACTCCCCGTTGTCATGATTTGATGTAGATTTCTAATACCATGAATTGCTTGACAATTATAAGGATTTGATCGATCAATATCTGTTTAAATTCAAACTTGAAAATTCAATTTGAAATCATGTATATACTTGAACTTTGAAATTCAAATTTTTAAAACAAATTTTGACTAGACATACATACCTGTAACTTCCCAAAAATACCGTGTGTTGTATGTTGAGTCGCGAGCAGAAAAATGACTTTTGCACCATTCAACAATTTTGTTTGCATTCCGTATGGCATTACCTACAAGTTACAGACAAGTTGGCACAATTTGTCACCTATTACTTTCAAAGAACTTAAAAGAAAATTTAATTTAGTTAAATTAAATATATATATACATATCTAATCTTTTAAAAAGTATGAAGCTAAATTGGACATACCAGCAAGTTCATGTTGACGAAGTGCACGCTTCACACATGCTCCTGCTCCATCGTGCTCTCCTTTTCCATGTCCACTCTCATAAAAATTCCACAAAAATTTGGTGTTGCGTCTAGCATGTTGACTACATAACCAAACAAAGGCTTTTGCAGACTTAAATTGTCCTGTGAAGTTACAAATAATTAAACACTTGAAAACCTTGAATTATCTTCAAAAAACAATTTAAGTCTCAAAGTTTTAAAAGTAAATATAAATTAATTAAAAATAATTTAAAAACCAATGTACTTACCAGCACATCCATCAGACCATATCCATTGTTGTTCTTGATTTATGCCACGTCGTCTTAGGTCTTCAAAAAACATTTTGAAACAATGAGCTACATAACTTCTATCATGATTCGTATCATCACTGATATAAAAGTGAACCTCTTTGATGATAATTCTATCATCTTTGCTACTTTGTATTCCATCGACCGCTAACTCTGCATGCCTGTAGCAAACTTGCACGAAGATTGCAACTTGCTCTGAATGATAATATTGACTTTGAATCTCAGTTTGAGGACTAAATGTATAGTTCTCAGAGAAATCTACAATAGAGAGAATACAACCTGGTGGAAAACAATTCTTTGAATAACGAAATTGCTTAGATTGCCATCTTGCACCATGACAATGTTGGATATGTGGATATATGATATTGCGAAATTTACTCATGAATTCATTGTAAGGCAATCCACTCTCTTTGAGAACAATTTTTTTGGCCTCAACTCCTGACTTCGTTAAGTATGTCTCATATTCAAATCTCTTCCAAGTAACTTGCATTTCATTATTGTCAACATGTAAAAGATTCTTCAAATCTCCACAATCATTACATACATTTTTTATACACTGAACGTTGAATTCATCCGAATTTTCTGATTTTTCACATAGAAGAGACTTCACAAATTGTGTTGTGCTTCCAGGGATGGCTAAATTTTGATCAATTGTTGCCATAACTTTTCTATATGATTGTAGGTGTAGATCAAATTCAACATGATTTAGACAACAACAAGTTTCACGTACTTTATTTATACGTACAAATGATGGTCGTAGTGTTTCAAACATCCTTTGACAAATCTTCACATTTAAAAATTCTTGTTTAAATGCTTCAAAAATTTCACTTTGTGTTGTATCTATAAAATGTTTTGGATGAGAAATTTTTGTACCATCATCACCTATTATTTGTATAGTATCCCTTCTATTGGAAGAAACACAAGAGTGGGTGGTCCAATATTCAACAACTTGTTTCTTTACATCTTTTGAAATTCTATCTTTTCAAGGAACCCTACAAATATTTACCCAATTTTTCTCAATTTTTCCATCTATTTCATCTCTCTTTTCAATATATCTTTGAATAGTTCTCCTAGAAACATTTAGTAATTCAGAAATTGCTTGAACTTGTCTTCTATATGATAATTTCTTACTAGAAATTACAGTCATCAACGCTCTACGTGCAGCACTTAAATCACTAGACCGACTCTTCTTTTCAATACATTTTAATGCTTCTTGCAGGTTTTCAACAATTGTTTGTTTTAAATCTGATGACTTTTTCCTATTATCAACCCCTAACAACTCCAAAACAGGGGTCATTTCTTTTCGTCTAAATAACTTTGCAATTAACTGTGCTCTTCCAATTAAAGATTTCTCTTCAAAAAATTCATCCCATATTTTTTTAGAGTGTAATTTTAATGTGCTTTCAGATAACATATCTTCAGATGAAATATTATTGAAAAGAGAATCTTCATCCATCTCCATCAAATTTTCCATACCATAGTCCAAAACATTTATATTAGTACTAGGTTCAGTTTGTTCTTGTACCTGTACGTCACCTTGATCATCAATATTTTCCATGGGTTGTTGTTCAGTAGATGTTCCTTCATCCGCTTTTCTCTTTCTTTGTCTTACTCGTGTTCGTTCATACTTCCTCGATCTAGTCCTTTGATTTGCCATCACAAATTACACTCAAATTTGAATGATTGCCTACATAGAAATTTGTACACACATAAGCTTTCCATGAAACATGTACATGTAATATAGCATAAATATTTTAAAAAACTTGTAACTAGATGCAAAACATAAACATAAAATATTTAAACAAAAGTTTTTAATAAACATAAACATGCAAAACATAAAATATTTTTAATTGAATAATGAATATATTTCTACACATATTTCTTTGATGTTAATATTTTAATAAAAAAAAGTGAAAACAAACTTCAAATGCATTTTCAATAAAAAAATATAATCAATTAAATAAATTAAAGATCAATACACCTTAAAAATATTTCTCCTCTTCTCCAAATGCCTTTTTTTTCGTCGAAATACGTCTTGTAAATTTCAGAAATGATAAACCTTCCAAAATGTTGAAATAAATCTTCTTTAATCGAAATATTTGTTATTTTCTAATTTTTTTAATTTGATAAATTTGGAAAAAAAAAAACTTTTTTTTATATCATTCATTTTCGGCCGAGTCGTTATCGGCCGATACATTTCCGAGCGATTCACTTTCGGCCGATTCGTTACCGGCCGATAGTGTTTCGGCCGAAACCTGATCGGCCGAAACCTGGTCGGCCGAAAACCTACCGGCCGAAAGTATCTAGTTGGCATCCTACATGGCAGCTTACTCATCATTTTTCAAAATTTTCTGAAACATTCATTTTTGGCAGAGTATTTCTCTAGTCAGATTGATTTTTTTGCAAAAAATAAAAATACCCTTTTGTAGAGCTTGAAGTGTAGAATCCAAATATAGAATTTCTATAATATTTTGATTAGTTTTGATATCTTTTATTTTTAAAATAATGCAAGTAGGTTTTAAAAATTAGAAAAGAGGCTGATTTGATATTAAAAAAATGATAGGAAAATTTATTAGAATGTTTTAAATATTATATGAGGCACAAGAGGAGAGAGTCTACTTCAAAAGGGTATATTTTGTTTTTTGAAAATGATTGAAAAAATTGAAATTAGTTGACGGCCCGTCAAAACTGTCAAATTCTGACATGTTTGACTTTAAAACATTATTACGAGAAAAATATACATCAAAATGTGATTTTTTTTTTCCATGCACAGGATATTGAAATTACCTATTTGGAAAAAAAAAAATAGGGAGAAATGAAGTTTTTTTCATTTTATTTCTTGACGGCCCGTGAAGTCACTCTTTTATGAAATTTTCAGCATTCCAAAATTTGTCCTTAAATTGATAAAAACATAATAAAAACAATTTTTTTTAAAATTTTAAAAATTACAGGAATAAAATACACCAAAAGTTCTACATTTTATTAGTTTACACCATTTTGAAATTCAAAACATAAAGACCACTTTTATGTGGTCAAAGTTCAGAATTTTTTTTGCTGTTGGTCGATTCCTTTATAAAGTGTGACACAGGTTTGTGCTTTTACCCAGTGATAACCTAAGTAATAAACCACGGGTGGGGATTAAACACTAACAAGATAATTGTGATGCCTCGTCCGCCTGTTAGTGCTATCATAGACTAAAGGGGATCGAGAAGGCCGTGGTTGGCAAGGTCGTTGCCTTGTCATCACGAAAAGGTTAACGACTCCGCATGAGTAACCCTATGGAGTGGCACCTTGAGATAGGCTATCAGGAGAACCATAGATGGAGGCGACACCTTAACTTGGTTGTCTAGAGAATCCATGTAGAGATGGAGGCGGCACCTTGTGATAGGATGTCTAAATAATTCATGTTAAGCCATGCGATGACACTCTCCTCTAACATTATGTTTGTGTTATTTTACTGAAGTCCTCTGGAAGTGATTTATTGATTTCTCTTTGGTTGTTGTTGGAAGTAGTCTTTGATATTATGTCTTGAGTTTCATTGATGTTGTGTTTGTACTTGTTGTTATGTTCTGAAGTGGTTTGTTGTTGTGCCTTTTGGATTTATCTTTGTTTAGTTTTCTTTGTGGTCTTTGGAGTTAAGTTGTCTATCTGGAGTTAGTATTTTTTATTGTTAGACGTGCTTGGTCGGGGATCCTTCCTTGTCTACTCCCAGCACGGGGGTAGTTGGGTGGAACGTGCTTCGCACCTCATTGGGTCCCCTTTTTAGTTGCAGATGTATCTTTTATTGCAGGGTTTTGGTGGATGTTGATGATCTAGTAATTCTTTGTACCAGATGTTTGTTATACTTCAGATGTAATGTATTTATTGATGTATCGTCTCCCATGTGTGTTGGGATGACCTTGATGTAATTGGTATATGTAGTTATTGAGATGTATTTTCAGTCAATTGTATTTTACTATCATTTGGATGTAATGTATATTCAAGCCATGTATTTATTTAGGAACGATCATTTTTAATAGTTGTGTTAAGTTGTGTTATATTTGTGGTAATATAAATGCTTCATATCTTTTTAGTATCTTTCATTGTCATATGTGCATATGGTATTAATATGGTTATTGTTAATGGATATTTTAAATGGTGTTATGAGAATGAATGGATTTATATAACTGTTTAATTATTGTTTGATCTATTGTCTTGGTTACATATGGGTTAGAATAGTAATGTCACCTTGTGTACCCCAATGGAATTAGTCGTGTAACTTAATACATTTTTATATTGGAATACTTAAATACAATCTTATGTTCTTTTAAAAAAAACTTGTTCCATTGTTATTAGTTCCTTTTGGGTTCACATGGTGGGGTGTTACAATGTATAACTCTAATGAAAATATTTAAAATGACTATAAAATGGAAATAACCTTGCATGAAAGGCTTGGAAACTAAAAATAATGAAGTTAGATAAATCTCAAAAGCCCTAAAACCTATAAGGAAACCACAAAATGGATAGGAATGAAAGAAAAATGCATGGGTGCCATATAACATGTTGTCACATTGAAATTAAGTGTTTGCACAAATATTAAGACAAAGTAGAAGCACCACAAACTTGAAAATAATCTAAGTAAATACTTATAAAAATTCATAAAAAATGACTTCAATAAGAAAGATTGGTGTTGTCACCAAGTCCCATTAGATGTGCCACAATACATATGATAAAAATGCATAATACTAAATTAAAAATGAACACCAAAAGCCTTCTCATATATTACATCTTCACATACCTTTGACTAAGCTATGAAAGAGTGTGCACTCAAGGTTGAAAAATTCCTTAAGAGATCCATCAAAATCTCTCGTTACATACAAAAGTATGTGTGTGATTGTGCTCTTGATAAATGATATTGTTGCTCTCTATTCCAATAGTATGAATTTACATTTGACAAGCTTGTTGATTTTGAATTTAGAATGGTTTGGTTTATATATTTTCAAAATGAAGGATCCAAGGTTACAATTTATTTTAAGACCAATAGTTGAGATTTCTTAAAAAAGGATGCTAGCAGAGGGACATTGCATATCATTTACTAGATGGAAATGGTTTTTCTCACTCTCTACCCCACATTATATGAGTCAACTTTTGGATAGAAATGTTCTCTCTCTCTACCCCTCATTAGAGTCATATCTCTATGTGTCAACTTGTGGATGGAAATGCTATGACCCAACACCAATAGCATAGTGCACACTTTTTATACACCACATGAGCTATTCACTTAACATTATAATGAGAGGGATTAATAGAAGAAATGAGAAATATTTTGATTTTTTTTTCAAATTCATTATTCATCCATCCTAGGTGCTTTAGAGAACCTACATGACACTACCCAAAGACCTATGATGGGAGAACTTCCCTCCAATCGCAAAGTTCCACTTCATTTTATGATCACTCTTTCTTCCCTCTATCATGGTGGTTTCAAATCCTCTTTTTCAATCCAAGTTGTAGATAAAAAGAGAAAAAGGCCTTTAAATGATGAATATTAAAAAAACTATAAAAAAATGATAATGACAAATATACTCTCCAAATATTATAAAATAAAAAGATTATGACATGTGTTCTTACACATGTAAAAAACATAGGACAAAATATTCTAATATTAGAAGATATATGTAGTGAACAATTTTTTTTTATAAAATGTGTCCTCTAAATTAAAAAGTGAAAATTTTGTAAGATAAATAGTTGAAGTGTAAACAGTTTTAGATGTCTATAAATGTGTACAACCAATATATATCTTCATACCATTGAGCATAAATGTTACAAACTAGCATATATATATATATAATATGCTAATATATATCCTTCTCAAGACACCTATCACACTTTTATGTGAGGAATCGATTGAAAAATAGGCACCTAGAGAAGGATATCTCTCAATGTATTTTATATATATTATTAAATATATATATGCTAGTAGGATTCATGACACAACATAGAAGACATAATTAATTAGGGTTAGGTTAGGGTTAAGGTCAGTTTAGGTTAGGTTTAGGGTTAGGATTAAAGATAAAATTAGGATTAGGGGTAAGATTAGTGTAATGCCCCGCCATGCAACCCCAAAGGAAACTAACATACAAGCATTTAAGGCACAATATATATATATATATATATATATACATATATATATATATATATATATATATATTTTAAAGAAATAATATGCAACAACATACATCACATGAAATGTAACAATATAAGTACAACATATAACAAAGTTCCTTGGGGTTACATAGTTGCATCACTTTTCATAACAACATATTACATTACACGAGAGATAGACATACACCCATTCAAATGACCCAAACATGGATCATACATTAACAATACGAAGACACATTGCTCAAGGTTAACATCAATACAATGTTGTTTCCCAACATCTATGGGAAGAGTATAATAACATGGAAAGATAAATCTAAAATTGAAGGAATACAAAGCTACAAGCTGGATCGAACTCTGACATAACTTAGAAGTCACTGCAATAGGTACAACTCTGCACATCTTGAATCTTTGGATGGAGACCCAATGGGGTGCGTATCACGTTCCACCCGACCACCCCCGTGCTAGGAGTAAGCAAGAAAGAGATCCTCACCCAAGAAGTCAAACGAACCAATGGTAAACAAGACTCCACAAGAAGGATAGCAAATCACAAGATAATAACCCAAGAAAAAGAGTAATGAAATGTCCAATAAGAACCAATTACCAATATTATAGATCAACACTGAATAACCATAAGAGGTTCCGACAACAATAGAATCCAAAGCTCTCCAAATGAGATTGCAAATCAACCAACAATAAATATCCAAGGGCACCCTTCATCCACATCAATAAACAACAATGATAATAAACAACTCGGACAGAGGCAACAAGAACAAGAGAAGCAAAGGGCACAGTGGGAGAGTATCATCGCATGGCCTTACATGAATTATCTAGACAACCTATCACAAGGTGCTGCCTCCATCTATACATGGATTATCAAGACAACTTAGTTCAAGGTGCCGCCTCCATCTATAGTTATCTAGACATCCTATCTCAAGGTGCCACTCCATAGGGTGACTCATGTGGAGCCACTTACCTTTCATGGAGACAAGGTAGTGACCTTACCAACCAGGTCTTCCCACCCATCCTTAGCCTTTGAGAGCACTAATGGCAGGGGTGAGGTGCATGTTTTTATCTTGTTATGTGTTAACTAACCCAACCCACTAGATACATTAATTAGGTTATCACTTTTCTTTAAGAAAACTCTTTCAAGGGAGACCACTTGTACACTAACCCCAAGAAGAGCCACTCTCCCCCTATGGTTACCCTAAAATCAAAGACAAGCAAAGGGTGTACCTCAATCCTCAAGACATAAAGTCATTCTTAATAAAACATAACACACGAGGCATGACCATCTCATGACTAACCAAGCATCAAAACCTATGAACTAGGAGGTACCACCCACACAAATATGCATGATGTAAAAAGATAGACAAAAGCTACAACAACAAACGTGCGCACACACACCATTTCCCCTAGCCCCTGGAGGTACATAAATATCTACCCAAGAACCAAAATAGCTCATTATGTCGAATCAAGTCATACTTTCAAACTGTACAAAAGTTCAACCTAAAATAAACATAAGACATATCAAATATAAATTTCCATCACACAATGTCAAGCAAGATAAATCAACTCATGCAACTAAAATTACACATCATATAACCCCTTTACTTTGAATAAAGAGGAAGTTAAGGACAATCACATAAACCCCGAAATACACTATACCAAGTAAATCACAATAATTGGTAATCACAAAGGCATCACTTCCACATTCTATATCAAAACATTTAACAAACAATAATACTAACCAATACGTTTATTCAAATTTACTAATTTCAAAGACATTCTAAAGAATCAATTTACATATTATTTAAATATCATTATAAAATCATTTAAAATAATAAAAGAAATCATACTATATAAAATAAAAACCATTTCTAAATAATAGTAAGTATGAATATAAACATATTTTGTGAATATCTAAATACAAATTACTCTCTAATAAAATCAAGGCATATGAATAAATATATGTTTTATATTCAAATTACCCATCTTGTATTTTATGTGTATATTCATATGAATCTAATAAAAATATATTCCATCTATTATCAAAAAAATTATTTATTTATTTATTTTAATTTCCTCTTATCTATAGCTAATTTAATTTTCACTCTATGAGAAAAATCTTCCATAAATTACTTAAAAGGAAGGAAATTTGAAAGAAAAACATATTATTATTTTATTTTATTTTGTTTAAAACAAAACATATTTCTTTGCTAAATTTATTAGAAAGCCACTTTTAAAGCAAAATCAAAGAGAAGAGGAGGGGTCTTAACAAGCTACGCATGGGAAGAAGGATACACTCATAAAGATTATATTATTTTATTTTATTTTTCTTAGTTTTCTTTAGTTTCTCTCCCAATTCGCACCACTTAAGTAATTTAAGCTTTCCTAACATTTTGACTGTATTTAGCTGTAGGGGAACGAAGTTTTTTTCTATAGCCAATTACTAAATATAAGTAAACAAATCGAATATATTCAAGGCTGGTTATAAAGCATTGAGGAGAGCTATTGGACAAAAGAAAACTTCGAAGAAACTTGGTCTCTTTACTTGATATATTTCAAATGTAACTTTTATCATAAAACTACAGTCTAAATATTATGGGTAATCTTTAATTCGTATTATTAGATATTTTCATATCACAAAGAAACGTGTTCCATTTGATCAGAGGGGGGCATAATGAATTAAACCTTGCCCAGGAGATGGTCACTAGTTTGAATTGCATAATTCAAGTTGATTATTCTAAATCAGTTAGAAATTGATGAGAAGTACCACATACAAGGAACAATGACCAATTATTTGTAATTATTACTAGCAGATGCAAAAAGGGACTGATGCAAAGTTGTTGCAGGAATATAAATTAGCATTGCGGAAAAATGTACAAACAGATTTTGCAAGGAATCTCTTAAAATCTTTGAATTAATGAAGAACTCTAGAACACCTCCTAACATTGTAAGGTTTGCTAGTGTCCTGGGTTCATGCAGTCATGCTAGTTTAGCGAATGAGGACTACACATGCCTCACACACCGGTAACCTTTGTTGCATTACATATATAGTTTCTCATTGGGTATGTTGGGAGGCATGTGTGCAGGGGTAGTGACAGACGTGATAAGGGAAAGCTTAAGTACTTCCAACCAAAAGCGAGTTTTATATCATAACATAGTTTAAAGACCAATTTGGGAGCATGCACACAAGAAGGATACTGTCCTATATAAACTACTGACAACACCAGGATACCGGGGGCTACGCCAGGTTAATTTGATCATGACATATTTCCACTATAAATAACCATTTTCAAGAGCTACAAAACAGGAAGATGAATATCCCCAACCACAACAATGGAGAGATCCTTAGATGATGACAACGTTCTTATGGAGGAAATCGGTGATACTAAATGAAACAATCTAAAATTAGTAATGTTCACCACATTATAATACTAGAAAAAATGAAGAGACATCCATGAAGTTCCCTGCTAGACATAGATGGAAATGAGGAAGCTTAGACAAGGCGCGTAAACAGTTTACAAAAGGCATCGATATGCTCCTATTTGGTAACATTTTCTCTACTTCCCATGGCACACTTCTGAGATAGTATTTCATCATAATCGATTTGAAAGGATAATGATTTTTTTAATGAAGACCTTGGATTTGAAACAGTTATACATTGCATCTATGGTTCGCAGTAGCAGGGATCACAGTTAGCCTTTATTAAAATTTTTAAGGATAGGCAAGAGTCGACCGACTAATGAGCAAGAGAATTAACTCGCTCTAAACAAACATGGTCTTCTTGGCACACTGAGTGGGGTTGAATGATTACAGGCCTTGAACATTAAGGTTTAAAGGAACAGTTGTATTAAGTTTAAGCATAAAAGCCACCAGTCGGGGTAACTGACACCCTTCTACATACTCACCAAGATATGTCATTGATACTCTTCAGACTCATATACACCTAAATTCATGATTGGGTGGAGGCTAGTCTACATAGTGCAATAAGATTGGAATTGAGATTAAATCTCAATATACCTATATGGTATTAAACTTGATCACAGTATATGGTTTTCCAATTACCATTCACATATAGTGAGACTAATATAAATCTACATACCTGGTACCAGCTCCTATTTACCAATCGATCCACTTTAAACTTTGCATGATAGGAAACACGCGCAGTTTGAAATTGACATCAGGACCTTCCCCTTTTCATTATATTTTAGAGCACTCTGGTGTTAATTTAAACCATGGATTTTTTTGATCCTTCCCAGTGCCAACTCCCATTTACCTAATTCGCTCAGGCAAGAAGAGGAACAATACCCCCCCCTTCAACCCTTTTCCGCCAAAATTATATAACAACCCAGGAAAGAAATTAATTTTCGAATCCCAAAAGAAAAAGAAATCATATAAAATCACAATTAGAAACACCAATAGGCTTTTAGTTAATCCTTTTTGATATTCAAAGAAAAACTATGCATGCTCTGCATGCGAAATATTTCTATCTTCTAATTGCTTTAACTTGTTGTCAAATCATTCAATTTAGTATCCTCTTGTTATTTAATTTAAAATCAAATTACTTTCCATTTTTGATCTATACTTCAATAATAATAATGATATTTATCTTCACGATTAGAATCAAGTTGTTTTATCCTATTTAAATATTTCACATAATTGAGTTATTAATTATTATTTTAATTCTAATTTTATTTAATTTATTTCATAAGTAATGTTGATTTAATTAACTGATTACCCAATCCATATAAAATATTAATTTCACCACAATAATTCATTAACACGTTAAACAACAAAAAACACAATAACACTTACATAAATATCTAGAAGGGCCACAACGGAGGGGCACTACATCATCCCCCCTAGACTTGAACTTACTCCTGGAAGTCATATGGTGAAGAAAAATGTGTGCAAACCAAATCACAACAACACAATAACAACAACTATATCAACACGTAAATGTCATCAACGAATCAATTGAAATTCAATGACTCAATAAGAAAAGAAACGATACCAAAAATGATGATAGGGTTGCAAATAAACCACATTGTTAACCACAAGGACGGGGTGACGAACAAGGGTGAGGGACTTTCTTGTCAACTCCAATTTTCCACGTCATACCCATTGGGTGTTTATGATGCTTGCCCTATCCTGACAATGCAGGTGGAATCGAGGCTTAGTCCCTACAATCCTGCATACAAACAAACATTGTGCACAATATATATATCGCAAACACACTGTGAGAGTAAATTGCAACATAGTAGAGCACTCACGAGCGAGTGGTACTACACTATCCCTCTCACCAGACCACACATAGTAATCAAAAGAATTCTAATAATTTGTAACAATTTGCTACATATCAGTTAGAAGAACATTCACATACTGATCCTAACCATGGATTCATTTCATATGTTGTATCAAAAATAGACTACTACTTAACATTATAAGTATCTATCTCTATAAATCCCAATTCTGTTACTTTTATCACTGAGTTTCCAAAGCCAACTACCTAAAAATTCACAAACTATGATAGAACATAACACATTAGTATCAATAATTCAAACTTCATTTTAACCTCAAAATACTGTACTTCCATATACACATAGCATAATTATTCACACGAACACACTTTTTTGTTAACTCTTATCATTTTCACACAAAGCACTCCACTTTATCCATTATTCAACACCAAATCTCACAACATTTTTAGAAAAAGACCACAAGAACTATAATTCATTCCTTCATAAACACAACAACAGAATAGAGTATCACAATTATTCCAGTCATCTATACTGACAACCAACCAAAACCAGAGGGGTGCACAAGCACTAACAAAGTCTTAAGGTATCAAATACATATAAAAAGTATTACTATAAAGATAACCACACGAGATAACTACATCTCGGTCTCTAGTACCGTAGGGTTTCCACCGGCTCCCAAATCATCTACTTGACCACTACCAACCATTTCCACATTTACACCCTGAAGTTCCACCTGGTGAATATCCTCTACTGTAATCACTCTGTGGTACCTATCTATATCACCCCCTGTTGACTCTGTGGTTGTCGACCTTTGGCTGAATCTAGGTGTATTTCTATGTGAACATTGTCTACCTAGGTGACCTTGTTGGCCGCAAGAGTAACATCCTACATCACTACCATCTCCTCTGCCTCGAGGAAGTTCCCTGAGCTGTTGGAATATACCTCTACTAGATGTAGTTCGTATGCCTCGAGCTGACTGGTCAAGACGATAAAGCCTGGCTCACAACCAATTTTGGATTCTCCTATAAGAAGGACGACCACCAACTTGAACACTAATCATCCAAATTCCATCCTCCCAACTACCTCTAAAACTAGGGAAGGTAGGAGAACGTTCCCTCACAAGATCCATCATAAGTCCCACTATCACAGACACACTCCTTCCCCTAAGGAGGTCTTCTGTTTCCCTAACCATCTGTTGATTTCTCTCCTGTCTAGGGCCAAGTTGGATAATGATCTCTTCAAGCAATGAATGAATCTGAGGGCCCAAGTGTTCCTCACGATCATTCTCATGGGCACTCAAAGAAGAAGTGTTCTTACGAATAACTCCATGACCACCTCACTGACCTAAACCCTGACCCCAAGCTCAACCATGCCCTCTAGGCATTCTACACACACCACCAAGGAAAAATAGTCACAAAGATGAACAAGGTGATAGAAAGAAAACCAACATAAAATACCAACTTAATCACGAACTCATCATATTCACACACAAACTCACATCCCAAAACTTGAAAGTCTAAATGCAAGGTTAACATAATGGGCTCATAGTGCCCAACGTATGAACCTAGGCTCTGATACCATGTTGTAATGCCCTTCCATGCAACCCCAAAGGAAACTAACATACAAGCATTTAAGGCACAATATATATATATATATTTTAAAGAAATAATATGCAACAACATACATCACATGAAATGTAACAATATAAGTACAACATATAACAAAGTTCCTTGGGGTTACATAGTTGCATCACTTTTCATAACAACATATTACATTGCATGAGAGATAGACATACACCCATTCAAATGACCCAAACATGGATCATACATTAACAATATGAAGACACATTGCTCAAGGTTAACATCAATACAATGTTGTTTCCCAACATCTATGGGAAGAGTATAATAACATAGAAAGATAAATCTGAAATTGAAGGAATACAAAGCTACAAGCTGGACCATACTCTGACATAACTTAGAAGTCACTGCAACAGGTATAGCTCTGCACATCTTGAATCTTTGGATGGGGACCCAATGGGGTGCGTAGCACGTTCCACCCGACCACCCCCGTGCTAGGATTAAACAAGAAATATCCTCACCTAAGAAGTCAAATGAACCAATGGTAAACAAGACTCCACAAGAAGGATAGCAAATCACAAGATAATAACCCAAGAAAAAGAGTAATGATGTAATGCCCAAAAAAAAAATTTACTTGAAAATGCAGCAATTTTTTTTTTTCATTAAGTTAAGTGACCACAATAGTTTTACTCACTATAATGCAACATTAATATGTTGATGATGCTAGTATTGATCTTAAAATTTGTATTAGTGTTTATTGCTATGTTCACACTCCTCTCTTATGATGATAATCAAAAGAAAGGTATCGATTTGACATCACCTAGAAATATTATTATAGACCTTAAGGTATTACCAATAATATTAACACCCATATACAACATTATACAGTTGTAGTTGTTTACATATGAGATCTCCATTAATGTTGAGCTTACAGACTATAGTAATTCGTGATGGCCAAAGGGCTACATTAATATCATAGTAGGTTGGACTGTGCTCACTGCTTGAATAACACTTCACTATAGAGGCTTTCATTAGACGAGGGAGGAAGTTTAATTAGTGTTAACAATTACTCTCGGATGCACGACAGTTATAAGAAAGTTGTGACTCATTTACATAGCAATATTAAAGGTGATTTTTTTTATATAATTACTCTAAAGTAAATACTTATAGTCCAATTTACCCATCATATTATCAATGCTTAGACAAATGTCATAATCACGTGAATAGAAATTTTAATAAAATAATAACATACTACTGCAGGCCTCTACATTAACATTTATATTAACTACCTTAGTAGATTTACTGATGACAGTTCAAATTGTGCTTTTTTTTATTTATTAAAGACTTACTGGCAACATTTAAGGCAGTTATAGAAACACTCCAGGCTAAGTAAATTACTTCACCTGCCTGATACATTATTTCTTAGCTTACAGCCTGAAGTAGCATCAAATGGAAAGAATACAGTCTCCCTAAACGGGCTTGGTTTAATTCAATGTTATCCTTACTATGGAAGGCTAGTGGCCATACGACTTTGACAAGTGTGGTGCTGAGTAATAGTCCAGGCATGGTTTGTTTATTGCTGAAGTGATTCATTTGGAGGAAACGTATTTTATCCAGTTCAAACACATTGTCTCACAACCTCCTTTGACAATAGCTGGAAAGGGAATATCTCACATTAATGACCCTTGATATCAGTGTCTGTCAGAACAGAGTAAGACAGTGGCTGTTGCGTACAAGCAGAACTTGCTCTTGCATTAATTTCTTCTTATTCAACTACCATTATAGATTATTACTAGTATCACTTATTTTAGACTAGGGAAAGGGCTAGGGTGATATAGACAGATCATGATGTAGGCGCTAGTCTTATTGTAGAAGTGATGGCTTGAAAACAAGGTCATCCCCATAACTGGTATGCTAGTCCATCCTCTATCTCCAGCTCTTAGACAAATCGATGCAGCGATCTTTTCTATATTTAATGAGCTGAAAAAGCCGCCCATTCTCTGAAAAAGATTAGAGACACACCTAAAGCGGAGGGGGGGTGCGTGGTCGATGAGACAAGGGAAGCAGAGGACGTTCCAAGGGATAAGCATCGACTTTTGTGAAAATTGCTTCAAGCAAAGTTTGAAACAACAATATGAATCGCTTTAATCATGTAATGGAGGCCATGAAGTCTCTATTTGTTTCTTTTTATATAACCATTTCTGATGTTCTCTCTGATCAAGGCTGTAGTTATTTAATTCTCAGAAAGATGCGAGTTGCTAAGGAGGAGTGGAATTTCAAAACTATGGAAAGAACTATTATTTTTAGCATTATTCTATTACCAACAATGGTGCTAAGAGTTTTGTTTCCATAATGATGGAACGATGACTGTGAGATGGCAAAGCCATTCAGAATGATGTTAATCAATGCATCGATTATACGGCTTGCACAACGACTTCACTATTTACCTGTTTCACTGGGGTGTATTCTAAGTGTTTGACTACAAAACTGTTCATGGACGTATTGCAAAAGGAGTATTTTGTTAAGCTTTCTTAGCACACAGAAAAACATCTCATGATTATAACATTGTGGTATGCTACTCACATGTGGTTTCTTCTTTTATTGTGGTTCATCATGCACATTTGACAAAGTCTTACTCATTGCATAGTTCGTCCCAATACAACATTTTATAATATCTCTTTTTTTTAATTTCTAATGCAGGAAATCTAACAAATCAACAACCTATAAGGCAAAATCTTATCTAGTTAAATATTTGTGCAACCAGAAAATTCACATGCAGATTTCATGCAATAATCTCAATCCACAGTTTGCAATGTTGTCTTAGAACCAACTTATAAAGTGTCAGATTTCAAATGAATTTAAAGATTATGTACAAACACTGTAAATGCACAACCACTGTAAAGTTTCTAAACCAGTTTGTATATGGGCTTTAAACAGAATTTCAAAATTATGTACAAACACCGTAAAGTTTCTAAACCAATTTGTAGATGGACTCCAAACAGAATTTCAATGAATAACTCTTCTTTTCAATAATATATTTGAGAAAACAAAGAATAACACAAAAATGAAGTAGACTTGCTCTTTCTCTTCTTTTTTTTTTTTACATCTTACACTAGCTTCCATGTCACAATAAAATTAGAGAATTATTTAAAGACATATAGCAGATTTGGGGATTGCTCTTTTCCCATTTTCTTTTGTGATACATTAGAATACTAGCTTTCCATTTTGTACATTAGAATTCTATCTTTCCATTTTGCAAACTACTTTTAAGAATTACAAAGAATAAAAAAAAACAACTGAATCGGGCTTGCTCTCCACCCTACCGTAATGGCGTCATGGAGCCTCATGGGCTCTGGCCATTCCCCCGAGCAAGAAATACATTAAACACCATTGTGATCAATGGTGAGAGCTTAGTGCTATAACAAGCTTGCTCATTATACAACACCCAACTCTAATATATCCCTTAAACAATCCTACTTGTGATTCAATGCATGGATCAAGCTATCTCTACCAATACTAAGAATAAGAAATGGATAGTAAATGACTTATCTCTCTACGAGCTGCTTTCCTTGATCTCCTATTCTTTCATCCAACTCCCTCCTTCTTTTCTTTACTTCACAAGTTCTCCAAAAGGAGAAGTGGGCAATGCCCAAATCTTCCATCTGCTTGAGATATATAGGGTTCCCCAAACTTACACTCTTTCCCATAAGTGCTCACACATGTGTGAGTCTTGTGCCAATTCCAAAAACTTTTGGGGAGTGGGAAGTTGAGAGTGACAAGTCACTCTTCCCAAGCCCCAACACTTTTTGAATTCGTCACATTCATGAATGTGGACCTTTGAGGGGTCTTTTCACACTCCAAGGACAAGTTCACATGTCAAAAAGGTTCCAAACCCATAGGTATAGGTCCTAGGGGTCTATTCTTGTTCATAAACCAAGGAAATTGACTCAATAATCCCTTTTCAAAACCTACACAAGAATCCACACGAATTTTGATCCTAACCAAGGGTTCCAACCCCAACCAAACTCACATCATATGACCTACAATTGGATTCTACTCAAACATGATCACCCATTCAATAATCAAACCTCAACCCCTTCTAAGTCAAATAGGGCTACACTTAGAACTTCCCAAAGATGTATATGATACGATTCCAATATTTATCCATCCTCCTATTTGCATATTTGATTCCCTTAATGTTAATCCCACATAGACTCACTTCATTTCCTGCACAACATAATTAAGCACAATTAGATATAATAATAAACCACATTAATTGCAAACCGAATCTTTGTAACTTTATTCACAATTCATTTATATAGCTAATTTCTCTTTCAATGCAATACGACACAACAATTATCTTATTTCAAATTCATCTTATAAGTTTGAATCTCATACCATAATTCGCATGCACATACCTCTTCATTAAGTAAAATAACAATGATATAACATAAGTAAAAATAAACTATAAGGTCATTGTTAGACAGTCGCCTTCATATCATTCGTAGTATATCTAACCATCTATTTAGGAGAAATATATAACAAATTAAGGTTGTATTAGTCACTGCCAATGAGAGGCCTTACAAATGAAATGTCCAACAAGAACCAATTACCAATATTATAGATCAACACTGAATAACCATAAGAGGTGCCGACAACAATAGAATCCAAAGCTCTCCAAATTAGATTACAAATCAACCAACAATAAATATCCAAGGGCACCCTTCATTCACATCAATAAACAACAACGATAATAAACAACTCCATAGGCAACAAGAACAAGAGAAAAAAAGGGCACAATGGGAGAGTGTCATCGCATGGCCTTACATGAATTATCCAGACAACCTATCACAAGGTGCCGCCTCCATCTATGCATGGATTATCCAAACAACCTAGCTCAAGGTGCCACCTCCGTCTATGGTTATCCAGACATCCTATCTCAAGGTGCCGCTCCATAGGGTGACTCATGCGGAGCCACTTACCTTTCATGGAGACAAGGTAGTGACCTTACCAACCAGGTCTTCCCACCTGTCCTTAGCCTTTGAGAGCGCTAACGACAGGGGTGAGGTGCATGTTTTTATCTTGTTATGTGTTAACTAACCCAACCCACTAGATACATTAATTAGGTTATCACTTTCTTTAAGAAAACTCTTTCAAGGGAGACAACTTGTACACTGACCCCAAGAAGAGCCACTCTCCCCCTACGGTTACCCTAAAATCAAAGATGAGCAAAGGGTGTACCTCAATCCTCAAGACATAAAGTCATTCTTAATAAAACATAACACACGAGGCATGACCATCTCATGACTAACCAAGCATCAAAACCCATGAACTAAGAGGTACCACCCACACAAATATGCATGAGGTAAAAAGATAGACAAAGTCTACAATAACAAACGTGCGCACACACACCATTTCCCCTAGCCCCTGGTGGTACATAAATATCTACCCAAGAACCAAAATAACTCATTATGCCGAATCAAGTCATTCTTTCAAACTGTACAAAAGTTCAACCTAATTTAAACATAAGACATATCAAATATAAATTTCCATCACACAATGTCAAGCAAGATAAATCAACTCATACAACTAAAATTACACATCATATAACCCCTTTACTTTGAATAAAGAGGAAGTTAAGGACAATCACATAAACCCCAAAATACACTATACCAAGTAAATCACAATAACTGGTAATCACAAAGGCATCACTTCCACATTCTATATCAAAACATTTAACAAACAATAATACTAACCAATACGTTTATTCAAATTTACTAATTTCAAAGACATTCTAAAGAATCAATATACTATATAAATTACAAACCATTTCTAAATAATAGTAAGTATGAATATAAACATATTTTGTGAATATCTAAATACAAATTACTCTCCAATAAAATCATGGCATATGAATAAATATATGTTTTATATTCAAATTACTCATCTTGTATTTTATGTGTATATTCATATGAATCTAATAAAAATATATTCCATCTATTATCAAAAAAATTATTTATTTATTTATTTTAATTTCCTCTTATCTATAGCTAATTTAATTTTTACTCTATGAGAAAAATCTTCCATAAATTACTTAAAAGGAAGAAAATCTGAAAGGAAAGCATATTATTATTTTATTTTCTTTTGTTTAAAACAAAACATATTTCTTTTCTAAATTTATTAGAAAACCACTTTTTAAGCAAAATCAAAGAGAAGAGGAGGGGTCTTAAAAAGCTACGCATGGGAAGAAGGATACACTCATAAAGATTATATTATATTATTTTATTTTTCTTCGTTTTCTTTAGTTTCTCTCCCAATTCGCACCACATAAGTAATTTAAGCTTTCCTAACATTTTGACTGTATTTAGCTATAGGGGAATGAAGTTTGTTTTCTATAGCCAATTACTAAATATAAGTAAACAAATCGAATATATTCAAGGCTGGTTATAAAGCACTGAGGAGAGCTATTGGACAAAAGAAAACTTCGAAGAAACTTGGTCTCTTTACTTGATCTATTTCAAATGTAACTTTTATCGTAAAACTACAGTCTAAATATTATCGGTAATCTTTAATTCGTATTATCAGATATTTTCATATCACAAAGAAACGTGTTCCATTTGATCAGAGGGGGTATAATGAATTAAACCTTGCCCAGGAGACGGTCACTAGTTTGAATTGCGTAATTCAAGCTAATTATTCTAAATCAGTTAGAAATTGATGAGAAGTACCGCAGACAAGGAACAATGACCAATTATTTGTAATTATTACTAGCAGATGCAAAAAGGGACTGATGCAAAGTTGTTGCAGGAATATAAATTAGCATTGCAGAAAAATGTACAAACATATTTTGCAAGGAATCTCTCAAAATCTTTGAATTAATGAAGAACTCTAGAACACCTCCTAACATTGTAACGTTTGCTAGTGTCCTGGGTGCATGCAGTCATGCTAGTTTAGCGAATGAGGACTACACATGCCTCACACACCAGTAACCTTTGTTGCATTACATATATAGTTTCTCATTGGGTACGCTGGGAGGCATGCATGCAGGGGCAGTGATAGATGTGATAAGGGAAAGCTTAAGTACTTCCAACCAAAAGTGAGTTTTATATCATAACATAGCTTAAAGACCAATTTGGGAGGGTGCACATAGGAAGGATATTGTCCTATATAAATTACTAACAACAACAGGATACCGGGGACTATGCCAGGTTAGTTTGATCATGACATATTTCCACTATAAATAACTATTTTCAAGAGCTACGAAACAGGAAGATGAATATCCCCAACCACAACAATGGAGAGATCCATAGATGATGACAACGTTCTTATGGAGGAAATCGGTGATACTGAATGAAACAATCTGAAATTAGTAATGTTCACCGCATTATAATACTAGAAAAAATGAAGAGACATCCATTAAGTTCCCTGCTAGACATAGATGGAAATGAGGAAGCATAGACAAGGCGTGTAAATAGTTTACAAAAGGCATCAATATGCTCCTATTTGGTAACGTTTTCTCTACTTCGCATGGCACACTTCTGAGATAGTATTTCATCATAATCGATTTGAAAGGATAATGATTTTCTCAATGAAGACCTTGGATTTGAAATAGTTATACATTGCATCTGTGGCTCGCAGTAGCAAGGATCACAGTTAGCCTTTATTAAAATTATTAAGGACAGGCAAGAGTCGACCGACTAATGAGCAAGAGAATTGACTCACTCTAAACAAACATGGTCTTCTTGGCACGCTGAGTGGGGTTGAATGATTATAGGCCTTGAACATTAAGGTTTAAAGGAACAGTTGTATTGAGTTTAAGCATAAAAGCCACCAGTCGGGGTAATTGACACCCTCCTACATACTCAACAAGATATGTCATTGATACTCTTCAGACTCATATACACCTAAATTCATGGTTGGGTGAAGGCTAGTCTACATAGCGCAATAAGATTGGAATTGAGATTAAATGTCAATATACCTATATGGTATTAAACTTGATCACAGTATATGGTTTTCCAATTACCATTCACATATAGTGAGACTAATATAAATCTACATACCTAGTACCAGCTCCTATTTACCAATCGATCCACTTTAAACTTTGCATGGCAGGAAACACGTGTAGTTTGAAATTGACATCAGGACCTTCCCCTTTTCATTATATTTCAGAGCACTCTAGTGTTAATTTAAGCCAGGGATTTTTTTGATCGTTCCCAGTGCCAACTCCCATTTACCTAATTTGCTCAGGCAAGAAGAGGAACAATACCCCCCCCTTCAACCCTTTTCCGCCAAAATTATATAACAACCCAGGAAAGAAATTAATTTTCGAATCCCAAAAGAAAAAGAAAAATCATATAAAATCACAATTATAAACACCAATAGGCTTTTAGTTTCCTTTTCGATAATCAAAGAAAAACTATGCATGCTCTGCATGCGAAATCTTTCTATCTTCTAATTGCTTTAACTTGTTGTCAAATCATTCAATTTAGTATCCTCCTTTTATTTAATTTAAAATCAAATTACTTTCCATTTTTAATCTATACTTCAATAATAATAATGATGTTTATCTTTACGATTAGAATTAAGTTGTTTTATCCTATTTAAATATTTCACATAATTGACTTATTAATTATTATTTTAATTCTAATTTTATTTAATTTATTTCATAAGTAATGTTTATTTAATTAACTAATTATCCAATCCATATAAAATATTAATTTCACCACAATAATTCATTAACACGTTAAGCAACAAAAAACACAATAACACTTATATAAATATCCAGAAGAGCCACAATGGAGGGGCACTACAATTAGTGTTATGGTTAGGGTTAGAGATAAAATTAAGTGTTGGGGTTAGCATTAGGGTTAGGAGTAGGGTTAGGTTTAGGGTAAGGATTAGAGACAAAACTAGGATTACTATGAGGGTTATGATTAGCTTAGGGTTACAATTAGGTCCGATTGGGTTAGGGGTAGGGCTAGAGATAGAATTAGGGTTAGCAATTGGGTTAACATTAGTATTATAGTTAGGGTTAGGGTTAGAGATATAATTAAGATTAGAGTTGAGGTTAGCATTAGTATTAGGATTAGGGTTAGGGATAGGGTTATGGGATAGGGTTATTGTTAGAGTGAGATAAAAAAATTATATTTAGGGTTGGGGTTAGCATTAGGATTAAGCTTAATGTTAGGATTAGAGATAGAATTAGGGTTAGAGATAGGGTTAGGTTCAGGGTTAGGGTAAGAGATGAAATTATGATTAGGGTTGGGGTTAGCATTAGGATTAAGGTTAGGGCTAGGGTTATAGATAGAATTAGGATTAGGGTTGAGGTTAGAATTATTTTTAGGATTAGGGATAGGGTTAGGGTTAAAATATATTTTAAATATATTATTGTTGAAATATGTAAAGACATTAATTAAACCCTAACCCAAATTGTAACACTAACCTTAACATTAACACTAATTAAACCTTAACACTAACCCTAACCCTAGCATGACCATGATACTAACCCTAACCTTGTTTGAACCGTTATACCAACCATAGCCCAAAAATTAATTGAAACCTAACCCTAATTTAACTCTAACCCTAACCCTAATCATAATCTTATTTAAACTAAAAAAATAATCCTAATTTAACTCTAATCAAGTAACCCTACCCTAATTTAATTATAACCATAATCCTAACCCCATAATTTTATCCTAGAACCCCAACCCTAATTGAACAAGAATTGAACCCTAATCCTAACCCTAAAAATTTACCATAATTATAATCCTTACCTAATTGAGTTCTAACCCCAACCCTAACCTTATCTCCAAACTTTATCCTAGAACCCTAATCCTAATTAAACATTAATAGAACCCTAGCCCTGTCCTTAGTTGAATCTTAACCTTAATTAAATCCTAGCACTAACTTATCCCCAACCCTATCCCTAACCATGATCTTAACTTGTAATGACTAATCCTAAAAATAACCCTAACCCTAACATTAACCCTAATAGAAATCTAATCCTAATAGAAATATAATTCTAAATCTAACCCTAATTAAATGTGAATCCCAACCCCAAGATTTAACTTAGAATCCTAACCATTTTGAAATTTTTCGGATTAGGAGAAAGATTTTGATTATTTTTTGAACTCATTATTCATCAATCCTAGGCACTTTATAGAACCTACATGACACTAACCAAAGACCTATGAAGGGAGAACTTCCCTCCAATCGCAAAGTTCCACTTCACTTTATGATCACTCTTTCTTCCCTCTAACATGGTGGTTTCAAATCCCCTTTTTCAATCCAAGTTGTAGATAAAAAGAGAAAAAGGCCTTTAAATGATGAATATTAAAAAAACTATAAAAAGTGATAATGACAAATATAGTCTTCAAATATCATAAAATAAAAATATTATGACATGTTTTTCTTACACATTTAGAAAACACAAGATGAAAGATTCTAGCATTGGAAGATACACGTAGTGAACAATTATTTTTAAAAAATGTGTCCTCTAAATTAAAAAGTGAAAATTTTGTAAGATAAATAGTTGAAGTGTAAACAGTTTTAGATGTCTATAAATGCGTACAACCAACATATATCTTCATACCATTGTGCATAAATGTTACAAATAAACAAGTTACTTGGTTGGGGCTAGCGTTTAAGTATTTTCCAAGAAAAAAGAAAAAGAAAAAACCGCTTTATTTGTGGTTGGAGTTTAAGCATTGTTTAACAAATTGTAGCTTTAGAACAAGATATGCACATTCAGTAAATAACTAAGGATAAAATAAAGGTTTAATAACATCGGCCAACTTAACTGAACCGCAATTAATTTTTCCTCATTAGAGATCATCTCTGAATAGACAAAAGCTTCTGAAAGTTCCTTCTTGTGTGTTGCGTCGAGGTGGAAAACACATGGTAAATAAACATAGCCCATTGGCCACTTTTAAAGGAAGGAGAGATAGTCTCCTAAAAAATATTTTCATCTTTTACCTGTAAAACTGCCTCCATTGAGGTATCGAAAATCACCCTCAGTCAATTAAGAAGATACAACCCACAATAAATGATAGATTAAAAACTGGCAATCACACCTTGGTGTGCAATGGGTATGCCAAATAGGTAGGGAAGGTTAATTAGAGGAAATTTTGGTCTATTTTTGTTAGATTCATATGTGAAGTATATGAGGTCAATTGGTAGATCATTTATCAAATGAGATTGTTTGTGCAACAACTGTCTTAATAGAGAAATGATAACTTCAAGTCAACTATGCATCCACTTATAGGGATCCAAGCATGACCTAAACAAAAACTCTCAATCATGAAGATAAATAGAGTCTATTACTATAATTATATTAAATTACTTATAATTAAGTATATCATAATTATATAATATATAGTATATAGAATAAAATATAAAAATGTAAACTTATCTCCAAATGTAATATACTTGAAATGTTGATATCTATGCAATCCCATTGTTTCTATTAAAACAAGAGTTGCAGGGGTGAAGTTCCTGCCAAAAAGTTATAGAATAGTTATGTTTTAATTAGTTGTGTTTAATAAATTCAAAATTGTTTGAGAAGACTATAATAGGCATGTAAGGGAAATTATAATGGTAAGTACAAGTTTTACTCCATAGTATATGAGAAAGTGCACAAGAAGCCTATGCCTAGAATGAATCCATTATTAATAAAAATAATTTACAATGAGAAAGCTAGTAGCATGTTGGATCTATCCTAAAAAACCCTCATCATGGTTGAAATTACTCTCATAAATCCTCACATTTTTTCCAATTATGTGCTTCCTAAAATTGTGAAGTATGATTTTTTTTCATTTATCTAATTCAATTGATTCTATTATGAATTGAAGAAAGATAGGGGGTATCCATATAATATTATTTAAAATTAGGAGGAAAACTTATAAGTCCATGTCAAATTTTAGTTCTTGCCAAGGAATTATAGGCATGCCTCTTCCTTAACAAGTTATTAATAACTTTGATTTAAACAAATCCGAATTCATATTTATTTTTATTTGACAAATATTTGCATAACTCTAAAGTAAATATGCAAAATATTTAACAAAAAAAATATCTAAAATTAATTTTTTGAAAGGTAATTGGCTCAAAAGTGTTGAGCCATAAGGGCGATTTTCCTAACTCCATTATCATAGTTTTCAAAATAGTTTATTTTCTTTAAAGTAAATTTAATTTCACTAGTCTATTTACTTTCTCAATACTATATATATATATTAAGATTACTAAATTGTAAAATGAATTTAACTCAACTATTTTAAACATAAATTTTTTTTCACCACAAAGTATATTTTTCCACCACAAAGTTAAATTTTATCTAATGGAAATATTTATTTGAATTTTTGAACTCTTCAAAAGTTTTTTTCCCTCATTCAACACATTAATTACTTTTTCTTCATCCTAAACATTTATTTACTTGTTATATGTTAAAATATAATTAAAAAAATATTATATAATATATAAAAATAATTTAATAAATTAAAAATATATACTATAGAATACACAACATCTAGTATATAATTTAATATATTTTTAGTATATTATATAATGAAATTATTTTTAATTATTATATATTATATTAATATATTAAAATATCATGTAATATATTAATTTTAACATTATATTATAATATATATTATAAATAGCATATATAACATCTAATAAATAATTTAATATATAGATAATAATTTTATGATATTATATGATAATTTTTAATATTATGATATATTATTAGTGAGGCTAAATTTGTAACTAGTGATTAATGTTGCTTATTTCAACCAATCAAAATTCATAAATTTTTTTTATTCATTATATTTTTATAATCATTTATCTCAAATAATATTTTAGTTTTCCAATTTTATTGGCTTCAATGACTACAAGAAATTAAATTAAAAATTCTTAAAAAAACACTTTTAAAAAAAAATTAAAAGTAATGAATAAAAAACATATATTAATAAAAGTTAGCTGTCTCCCCTGCACCGCTTTTAGTTCCACTTGAAATGTAGTGATTAAAAAATATATATACTAGTAAAAGTTAACTGTCTCTGCTGCACCGATTATGAACACCTGTAGGGTGTAACAACTTCCAAATTTATCACTCTAAAATTGGGTTAAATGGCTATGCTTAAGAGCAAGCAAATGCACTTCTAGGGAGATGTCAAAGTTTAGCTTGGATATGTTGATATTATTTCCACTCTAGATCTCAATGTATTGATGATATGTTTCTACATTAACATAAGGCCTGATGCATCCACAACTGGAGGTTGTATAAGGTAATATCCATTCTAGAGGATCATTTATTCCTACTCAACTATGTGGTTTTTGTTACTTCCCTCACTCCCTCTAGCTTTGATGGTGTACAAATGATATGATATAAAAGTTAGAAATTGATAAAATTTATCTTTTCCTTGTGAGATAAGAACTCTGCACAATGTGGTCTTATACAGTTGATTAATTTTTGGAAGTGTTATATTGATCACTTATATTCTAGTGCTTGGAGTGCTTTGGAAATACAAGGTAAACATGACAAGACCCAAAGGAATAGAATTCATAAAAATCATAAAAAATATGGTAGTAGTTTTGAGGCATAAATACAAATTCTTGAATTCTCGTAATGATGTTTTAATTATGTAAAAATTTGGAAGGTCTGAGTTGTGTTTTCTTGGGGTTTATAAAGGCGCTGAATTTGGGGTGAGGGAGAAACAATAGAGGGTAAAAGTGAAATGCAATTTCTTGATCTGTCGTCCTTTAAAGAAGTGGTGCTGATTGTGCTGATTCATATTTAATGGGTACTTGGAATTTTAAATGTGTGAAGTTCAAATTTTTGAACCATGATCTCTTTTTTGAACCATAATCTTTTAAGAAAAATGATTTATGGCTTACTTATTGGGAAGTAAATTTGATTTCTTGTTCCGTGGCTCAAATATTTTTTCATTCTAAAATTATATTTTTCAATTTATAGTTTTTTTTTAATAATTTGGGTGTAGATAAAAATATTTATCTATCAATTAGTTATTTTAAATGTCAATTTGATCACTAAATAGAGCGATTAGTAATATTTTAAATTTTAGAATGGTTTATTGTGTCCTTCTAGAAAGGTAAAGGTGGTTTTTTTAAAGGAACTAGTACCAAGCCAACTACTTATTGGGTGTATGCGACCACACTTATGGAAGCCCACAAGCAGACAATAATGTAAGGAAATTGGCATATGTTCAGATACAGGGTATGTATACATTGCCTCTGCTCCCAAATGGAATTTTTCTTGCTCTTTTGATTTTGGTTTTCTCGATTTTCCTCAGTCCTCATGTTAGTTTTTTTTAGAAAAAAAAATTGGGTCGGGTATTGTGCATGCCAAAAGAAAGGAGGCTCCCTAGGACATAAACAAGTAGATTTCAACATATTTGTTGAATGTGTACTTTCACTTATCTCTCCATTTACAAGTCTACATATTTTGACATGAGTAATTGATATAAGCCCTAATAATTGATTTCCTTCATGTTTTTTCCTCTTTTTAGGGCATTGATTATCTTAAATATGATAATTATTACAATGATGGATCTAAACCTGAAGCTCAGTAAGTCTTTGTTCCAAAGTTATATTTTGGTTTATGGCATATTATGTATTAAACTTAGATTTCCTCCATTATCACAATTTTATATGTATCCAAAGATGTGTGATACAATTTTGAAGACTATCTACACTTAATGGTAGAAAATATCCAAAGACCATCCTTGAGTTGGAGTAGGATTTGAAAAAGTGCATCCTCAAAAAAGGCATGATGGGACAATCATGAGCAATAATGACCAAGGACATTTGATTTGGATCCAGTAGATAGCTGGAATTTAAAACTCAAAATGTTGAGAATCTACATGTGTTATATTCAACAGTGATATTAAATAATAATTCAAAGATGATAAATAACATGATACATGATAGAGATGAAGAATTAGAATGAAAAACTATATTAATTTACGTATTTTCTAATGGCATACTGTTAGGGGAGATGTGTGATTCTCATCTTCCTTGCTATGTCTAGATCCCATGACCACTCTTGTTCTTATTGCTACAAGGGGAGAAAAAATAATTATATGAATGAATGGATGTTGGGGTGCAAGAATAGAGGCCATTTAAAATTGGGGTATATGAGTAAGTTTATAACTATATTATATAAAAATAGTCACCATGAGATGAGGATATGAGGACAAGGTCCTCATACATACATTGGCATTTCCTGGTTAAATTTAAGAGCACTAACTCTCATTTTGTCATATATTATAACATGTACTCGTGAGATTTATTAGTTATTTGGATAATATTGGTGACGTTGTATCAAGAATTAACTCTTGTTGTGATCAAATTGGATTCAAATATTCAAGCATGTACCCTTAGAATATTATTGGTATGCCCTTAGTTTGGATGCTCTACTTGTGGGAACTTATGTAAATAACATTACTCGAATAAGTCTAAGGCTAATAAATGTGCTTTTGGCAAGTCTTACAAATAAAAGAGAGATATTATTGTGAATGGTTAAAAAAAAATATTTCTATTTGACCAAACCAACATCCTTCCACCTTGGTCTAGAACGAGTGCTTGGAATAATGGAAGGAAAATTCATTAATACACTATGGAAAAAGGAAATTTATCATCTATTGTAATAGAAAACATGTATGCAAAACATAGAAACATACAAAAGGAATGTGGGACAAACTTCCCCTATAAATATAGAAGCATGTATGTGTTGCATGAACTATGTGGAAAAATATATCAAATAAATATATGTTTGTATGAGGTAAGTTAACTAATTGGCAAAAAAAATTCTCAAATAAAGAGTAGTTCGATGTAAGCCCCCATCTATATATGGATAGATAAGGATTTATACACACACATATATAATACTCATTTCTAGAAATTGTGTATATATACATATATATGTGTGTTTGTGCATATATATGGTATAAGATGTTTTAAACTTAGTTTGGTGATCATCATGTTATCATGGAGGTTTCTTATATGCTTGAATCTTTAGCACAACATGGTTATTTATGCAAGTACAAAAGGTTTTCTATTAATAGGTCTACCCATAGAAAGTAAAATTATTGTGTATACAATAAAGAAGGAAAAAAAGAAATTATACACAGTTTTCATATTTGACAACAACATTTCAATCAAATACATAGTTAAGAAAATCTAGTGTAGTAATACAACTTCTAAAGATGGCTTTCTTGAGCAAATGTATCATAATGTATTTTCATATACAAATAGTGAGTTGGCTTGAGATGTAATATTTTTAATGGATTTGGCCAAGGTTTCACAGTAGCTGATGACTTTTTCCAAACCATGGATGGAGTTTTATCTTTATATTCTTTTAAAAATGTGTTTCTAGGTGTTGTGGAAGGCACTATTTTTTTTTAATGTATCATAGGTATTTTGGATTTTTAATTTCAGGTTTTTCTGAAATATGCTTTGAAGTTATTTGGAAGGAACCTTTTTGTTTCAATATAACAAAATATTTGGTGGTCTGACACATGACACTACTTTTGCATCTTTTATATTTTTTATATGTATCATAATTCATAAATCTAGTTATAGAATTGGAAGCTTAGAAGTTGCAATGTATGGAAGCAACCCTTTTTGCACAATTGGAATCTAATGAAGTAAAGTTAGATCAATCACATTCTATTTTCTTTTGGGAGAAGTTGTCACTTTTTGTTCATTTTTCTAGACAAGTGGTTAATTATATCATTCTTACAAATATACTTTGATCTTAGAAATAATTGTGAGGAAGGAAGCATTTTCCACATATAGAAATTAGAGTTTTTTTTGTAATTTTCTACATCATATCATTTTTTTTTAATTTAATTCAATATAATGATGTATATGGTATGTTTTCTCAGTGTTTTTAAGAGCTATTTTTGATGGATAAGGATGTTAACATAACACATGTTCCATTTTCTTGTTATGGTGTTATGTCCAATATACTTATAATGACTCTAGAGTCATAACTATTAAAGCCAAATATGCCATGGCTTGTGGATGTTGCAGTATGTGTACTATTAGATTTCTTTGTATCCTTTATCATAGTTCATAATTATCTTTTCTTTTTTGTATTGATTCATACTCAGCTTGCATTTGTGAATAACAACTTATTTTGTTCAAGCTTGACATTTAAGGTTATAAGTGCTTATGAATAAAGAAATGTGATGCTTAACCAAATTCCATAGATTATGGCCCAGTTCACTTTTTACAAGTTGAGAGAAATGAATAATTATGAAGAAAAAGATGTATTGCATTAAATGTGTATTGGTCATTCTCATTGCATTCAATAGTGGAAATAGTGTATGGTTTAAGACAATGAGATGTTGGTTAGAACACAAGGTATCACCAAATGTTTCAAAAGTTATATCTATTGGATAACATAGTGAACTTGAGCAACTTAGTTTTCTCTAGATTCTAAGAGCAATTATAGTAGCAAAGAGCTTAGAGACCACAACTTTGTATTATGATTGAAACAAATGTTTTCCTTCGCATGGACTTGACAACACATGTAGAGAAGCATGAATTTTCTTTTGTTCCAGTCTTAGATGAGCTTGCTACAAATGATGATGTGACCTAATGTACCCATGCTATTTTTCTCATTTGGAGTAAAATCATTATATCATATATCTTCAAACTACCCCACCTCCTCTCACACCAACATCAAGAACATCTGTAGAAAAGTTGTGCATGCTTTTTGACAAAATCATTTTCTGCAGAATCTCCCAGAAGATAAAATGGAAAAAATTAGAAAACTTGCCAAAAACAAGAAGTAAGATTGTAGAACAAGGATAACAGTTTCATAACTTAAAATTGAATTGAATTGTAAATAAATGGTAAAGACAACAGTTACACAAATCATTCATTATACTTTATGAACTGAATTAAATTACATGGCTTATATGTTTGTATGTGTATATATGATTTTAAAATTATTCCATTTGGTATGTCTTTTCTTGCAAAATAATCAATCTCTAACAAAGTGCACAAGAATAAATATCCCCTCTTAAAAGAAGGCATGTAAATATTCAAGCCTCAAGTTGTTAGTATATCTAGCTTAGATCGTAAGTATATTCAACACTCCATTATGTTTGGTGCCATTTTGTCTCTAACATTCATAAGGTACACAAGGTACACAACAAAAATAAAACCTCCTCCCATTCTTTGTTAACTGTTAGCCATCTATTGGTTTTGCATCTAGGCTGTGAATTGGTTTCAACAGTTTTGAGTTTGCCAAGACATATATTATATGTTGATGCAATCCAAGAATACAGTTATAAATGTCAACTATTTATTATTAGATGAAAATTTGTTTATTATGTATCTATTATTTATTTATTTAATAAACATTGTTGCTCAAACTTAGCAAACACAACAAATTAAAACAAAACTATTCTAAAGCTTTTTGGCAAGAACTTCGCTACTCTGCAACTCTTGTTATAATTGGAGACAAAAATGATTTTTTTACCTTTGATTGAAATCACTCCATTGGTTTTCATTCAAAGGGTAGAATTATGCAATTTCTCTTACAAAAAGGTCAACCTCTTATAAAAAATGATAAGAAATTCTTCTAATTATAAATATAATTTATATGGGTTGTGTGATGATAATTTATGCATATTATCAAGGATAATGGTTTATTTATTATGGATAATGATTCAAACAACACTGAAGGTTGGCATAACCTTATCAAATATTTGCAAAGAAAATTCAAAAATTAAAGTAACAAAACACTCACATAATTTATACATTGAAACAAATTAAAAAATCTCCTAAAATATTTGCATAGATTCAAGAATAACCCAATTTGAACCATGCTTACCCCACATAGTCTTCAAGGGGCCTATAATCTTATGAAATATTTACCAAAAAAAATCATAAAAATAAATAACATGATTTAACACATGAGAATTAGGGTTAGGTTTCACATTAAGGTTATTATTAGGATTAAGGTTAGGGTTATAATTAGATATAGAATTAGGGTTAGGGTTATAGTTTAGATTAAGGTTTACTTTACGATTAGAGATAGAATTAGAAATAAGGTTATTATTAGGATTAAGGTTAGGGTTATAATTAGATATAGAATTAGGGTTAGGGTTATAGTTCAGATTAAGGTTTACTTTATGATTAGAGATAGAATTAGAATTAGGGTTAGGTTTCATTTCAAGATTATAATTAGGGACATGGTTATAATTAGACGTAAGATTTATTATATAACTATAAATACATTAATTTAGATATATTTTTTCAAATATTTTAAAGATTTTTTAATTTTAAGTATATTAAAATAAAAAACTTGTAAATTTAGGAAAGTTCTTCCACATTCAATTTTCTAAGTTTTAGAAATTTCTTTTTCTAGGTAATAATTTAACATATTCTTTGTATATCTTATCTTTATAAATAATGTTCTATAAATTATTTAATTTATATGGTAAATAAGCTAGTTTTAAATATATTAGTTTAAAAACTTATTGTCTCCCACCTACCAAAGGGACTGACCATACCAGAAGGGACCATCCATATTATGTTGTAAAATCAAAATATTATTTTTCAAAATAAAATCAGAATTATATAAAATATAAAATTATAATATTATTAATTAATATATTAAATAATATTTTAGATGGTATAAATGTTAGATATATATTGTATATATATTATAATATTATAATATGTTGTTAAATTAATAATATAATATATTAAAAATATATTATTTATTTGAATTTGTTATTAGATTATTTTATATATTTGATTTTAATAGAATGGAAAATAAAATAAATAAATATGAGTATAAATAAATATATATTTATATTTAGTATTAAAAAAATCCACATAATGTATTATTAAAAAGAATGTTGTAGTAAATTGACTTTATGGTTAATCCTATAAATTAACTTGTGAAGATTTTTTATAAATATATCTATTTTATCTAACGATTTTATTATAGTTACCTATCCCCATAATTAAAAAAAAATTCTAAAAATTAGTTGAATATTTTTTTATTACCCACCATTCCATAATAATCGGTAATGGAAGTAATGGAAGCACCAAAATCGCTTATATCGGGTGAAAATTGTGTACCAATTAGATTCAATAGAATTGATTTTTGAAATATATTTTGTTATATAATTTACATCTATACATTGATGATAGATTGAAAAAATTCAAATAGAAAAATTAATCAAGTTCTGATTGGTTAAAATGAGAGTTATTAATAACTAGTTAAATTCTGGTGGTGCCTATAGTTCCCTGGTAGGAACTAAAAAAACAAAATGCATATTCCAAATTTCACATTGTATAAATTGAATGCTCTATAATTTTGAAATACTATTGGAAATGATTGTGATATACCAAGATAAAGAAAAAATATTATTTTAAATGTGTATATATAAATTGAAACTATATTGATTTAAAAGTAGTAAGTTGCAATGAATTTATAAAATATTAGGATAAATTATGTGGCAAATTTTTCATAAATTAATATTCAAGATTATGTTTAAATTTGAATAATATATTATATGATTGCAACTCACAAGTGTCCAATATGTCTAATATATTATCATAATGATAATCCATTATTACAATCTACAAATGTCTAATATATTATAATGGGCATATGAAAAATTCACATCCAACAATTCACTGATGGAAAATTCACTGCCAACAATTCACTATGGGAAAATTCACCACAAGTAAAATTCACCACTAGCAATCCACTGTTGTGGAAAATTAGTGGCATTAATATTTTTTAATCAATGGAAAATTAATTTTCCATGATTTCCAGTGGTGAATTTTACTTTATTTGAATTTTCCATGGCAATGAACGATGAATTTCTACAAATTTTAGGCATTTCTCAATAGCTTAAAAATCACAAAAGCCATACAAATATGAAAATTCATGAGATAAATTTTTGGAGCTTGCTCCTAAATTTCCATGCAACAACCCCTTAAAAATTTCTTAACACCTTCTCAAAGAGATCATTAGGATAGAGTATCATTAGGTTAGAATATTAACATCCAAAACTCGGAACTGCACTCAACAAGATGGTATTAATCCCCATATGGAAGGAGTAAAATATCAAGACCTTCAAACTCTAGATATTTGTAGAATTTTCAAAAGCATTGGAAATACAAGGATTTATGGGATACATAAACTATAAAGGTTAAAAAGAACCGTCCTGCTACATATAAATCTAGTGCCAAATAGTGCAATAGATCACCACAATGGCTCTTTCCACAATGCAACTTAATCAATATACTTTCTTGCATATTTCACACCACATTAGTGTTAAAACCCTCCAACCTGCTATCAAAAGGAACAATAAGCACAAAACAAAAGACATGAACAATAAATAATCTACTATCAAATGAACACAACAATGACTATTTCGACAATGCAACTTAATCAATATACTTTCTCACACATTTCACAGCGCATCGGTGTTAAAACCCTCCAACCTACTATCAAAAGAAAAAATAAATAGAGAACGAAAGACATGAACAATAAATTACTTATCTCTACAAAATATTGATTGAAAACAACTTACATATTTTGTAGCACAATAGTTTTAGAACCCTCCAACCTGATAAAAAATGGAGCCAAAGGTGACGATTTTAACAATAGTCTAGTATCAAACCAAAACCATAATGGCTCTTTCGACAATACAACTTAATCAAAGTATACTTTCCCACACAACAACATTGAATATAGCATTTACTTCCCATCGTACACCAACGATAAGATTCATTAACCCAAACACTAACGATTCAACTTTTGCATATCGAGGACACCAACTCGACCACCACCAACCCACGTAATTACCAAGGTCCATGTTGCCACAAAAAAAACTGGTGAGGTCCCTACCAGTCGAAACACCCCCAGCAATGGCCAAACCAATTCATGGTTGGGCTGACGAAAATCACGATAGAAACTTCAAACAAAATAGTCTATCGGCTAAATATATATACATATACATACATACATATACATATACATATATTAAATTCTAAAATCTAATCTAAATATTTTAATATATTATTTAAATAGATTATAATAAATTTTTAAATATTAATAAGTTTAAATTTTGTATTTACATATTTAAACTTGTGAATTTTTTTATATAGAGAAAAATAAAATGATTAAACATAAAACAATATTATTGACCCAAAGTCTTAATTTTAAAAACCTTACATCATGGATTGATGATGCCATCTTGACTTTAGTTAAGTTAGACAACATAAAGATTTCACATGCCTATAGAGAAGCCAATGCTGTAGCGGATTTTTTTGCTAATGAACAGAGCACTTGGCTAAATTTTAGAGATCTAAATGTTAATGTTCATGCCTTATTGAGTTACGATGAATCACATGGGCAAGAATCATGTCATCTCATTAATGAGGATAGGACGAAGTTATTACATCTCAATCATTAGATTGTATGGGACCGAGCTTAGTTGCTTAGTCTACAAGGTGGCCTGACACACTTTGTGGGTTCTTAGATTTGGCGGGACCATTTCTAGTAAAGATTTCATCTCTGTCTACCCCACTGTGCTTGCCAAGATGGGTGGAGATAGGAAAAGAATTGAGTCAGATAGCTTTGAGATGCACACAAGAAATGCTAAGGCTTGGAATAAAGTTAAAAGAGGGGGTTTACTTCCTTTCCTAGAAAAAATCCATGGTTCCAATTAGGAGGCTACTGAACTTTTTGAGAAGAATTGGAATAATGGGGAACTTACCCTTTTTGGTAGGAAAGTTGAGCTCAACAAAAACCTTATAGCTGAAGTGATGGGAATGTCCATTGATGGGAAAAAAAAATTTAGGGATAGGGTTTTCTCTAATGAAGCCGTCATTAGATTTCTGAAAAAAGAGAAGGAAAGATTGAAATTGGTGAAAATTGCTAACAGCTACTTCAAAGATGACACCATAAAAGCTCAATGGAGAAAGGTTCTTCATGTTATCATGGAGTACATAACAGTGGATGGTCGCTTCACTAGGGTCTACAACTATCACTTTGCCCTGATCAACCATTTTCGCTACAAGGTCAGGGTTTCTTTCCCCTACTATCTTCTCTGTTCTTTGAGAAAAAGTTTGGATGACCACAAGAAAAACCCAAGAAGATTCCCTATTTTGCATACTTGATTAGATTAATTGTTCAACATTACCAAAAAATATTTTTCCTTGCTAATTTGGAAGCCTCCCCTGATTCTAAGGAGGATGATACTAAACCTAGTTGCTCGGGGTTTTTTCCCAATTTAAGTCTGGCTAGAACAGTCCTTAGCCCGCTCGCTATCCAAATTGGTAAGAAAAATCCTAACCCCCTTACTATGAAAGCTTGTGTTGTGCCTAAGCCGGGAAGTCCTACCCTTAAAACCATAAGTGTCGATAAGAATCCTCTAGCTAAAAACCTTGTTTCATACTTTGGAGACTCTCCTAACTCTGAGGAGTCTAGTGCTAACAACACTGCATCCTTTGCTGACCTGTTGTTGGATAGAATTGCTAGAACTCGCTCCCCTGTTACCCCTGACCCTGCTAATACTTGTTTCAACACTGATAGGGATCCCACTATGGATGTCTTGGATTTAGCTAGAAATAATGTTGATAACCATTTCAAACTTTCGAAATGGACCTTTCATGAAATCAATGAGCTAAAGATAAAAAAAATTGGGCCCTTCAAAGTAAACTAGAAGATTTGGGAGCCAAGGTTGTGGCGCTTGATAAGAAAGAGGTGGAACGAAGAGATCACGGTGTCAGCAAAGAAACCCAATACCAAGCTAGCAATGACATAAATGTTGAAATTGAGTTAGAGAAAATGAAAAATACTGTTAAAATTATTGTCGAGCAGAAAAATCATATGGCGAGACACAATGCCATCATCATCAATGCCATGACTGAGAAATTGGACAAAGCTCAATAGGGGTCTTTGGTGGTTGATCTGGATGAAATCAATGAAAGAAACCAAGAGGAGGATGCTGGCATTTCTAAGAGAACTAGGGCCAATTTGAAGAGGAAGGCTCCTCCCACTTTGCAAATGATTCAAACCTTTAAGAAGGGTGTTCAAGATATGCAGAACTTGGAGGCTGAGACAGAGTCTGTCCTGAAGACTCTAAGTTAATCACGGCTAGTCTTTTTGTTGCCTTTTTTGCAGGATTTTTTTGTCTGACCTTCTTGGTATTTTGTG
>VDFB02271358.1:440127701-440204098 GCA_007258455.2 Sequoia sempervirens | reverse complement strand
CTCTACTTATATCTCACCTCTCTCTCTCTCTCCCTCCTCCTTCCCTCTCTAATTTCATCTATATTATCTCCTCTCTTTATCTTTGTCTCTCGATATATCTCTCTCTTCCATCTTCCCAACCACCTTTCCTCTCTACTTCTTTCTATATAACCTATTGTTTTAGTGGTCTCTGATGGAGATTGGTCGACATTGTTGACATCGATTATCAAAATATCGCACATCTAGTTTGAAATTTGAACTGAAGTTTCTTATATGCTATTGGATAGATTTAATTTCATTTGTTCAATTTATTCTCAATACACCTCAATGAATCCAAAGATGATAGGATAAGGATTTAAAAAATCAATAAAGTGAACAAAAAATTGAAATTCAATATTTAAGTTATTAAAATGGGTCAATTCATTGAAAATGTTTGAATATATTTCATGAGGTGTGTTGATTTAGTTTTAGAAGACTATTTGAATTCTATGGAAGGAAAATAAAGGGATGCAGGTCAGTGAAAAGGAATAAATTTTCCTTGGTTTAAAACTCTAGGAAAGAGCTTAGTGAATTGGGAAGTGACTAAAAGGGGATAGGAGGGGGCGGTGTAGGGGGGCAATATGCAAAAAAAGACTCCACCCCATTTACCTACACCACTATCCAAGTAATGGAATGCGTAAACATATTCTTAAGCAACAAGAAATTGTGGTTTAGGAGTAGAGTAGAGGTGGCATGGATAGAACCAAAGTATACGTATGCAAAGATGGAAATTGATGTACAAGGAGATAGAGGAGGGTGCAAATTGTAATCTCAAATTTCAATAAAAGAAAATGGCACAAGAGTAAGAAATAGAGGCGACATGTAGGTTGGGAGTTATGAGTTGCAATAAAGTTTGAAAGTGAATACTAAGAAGAGAGTATAGTCAAAGCACAAAAGGAAGAAAAAATAATTGCATGAAAAGATGATAGAGGCAATGTAGAGATTAGATAGGTAAGAGGGCACACAACCAAGGAAAGTAAGAAGCGATTTCATGAGTTGAATAAGTTGGACATGCCATAATAGGGGAACAAAGGTTATAGTGGGAAGGAATATCAATGGACCAAGCAACGTGTGATCTAGAAATGGTGGAGTTAAGACTTGAAGATATGGTGAATGGGTGAAGAAGAAAAATATGAGAATGTGCTTTGTAGAAGGAGTGAGCCGACAGAAGAAGTTGGGTAGGTGCAGATTAACGATGGTAGGACAGTGATGTGCAAAGAAATTAGAGGTTGTAGAACAAGAATACAAAGCAACAATGGAGTTTCCTAGAAATGTAATGTAATTTTCATGAAATTGGAATGAATGAAGTTATTTGATTATTTTCAAATTTGGGTATATGGTTGTGCAATTGTAAATTGATTTGAACCAACACATGTAATTGTCAATTTAAAGTTAATCATTAATGGAGTCTTTGTAATTTGAGTTTTGTGGAAGTTGATTGGATATGTTGTGATATTTTTTCTTTATTCATCAAATGGTACTAGATCCAGAGGTTTTGAGCATATGGGCAAATCGTTGATTGTGAGACAATTCACACCAGGACCTGCGAGTGGAGAGGGAAGTGAGTAGAGGTTTCAGGTGCATAAGTAGACCATTGAACATGAGGTAGCTTATGGTGGAACTTGTGGATTGAAAAAGTGTGATTGAGGAGCTCAAAATTATCATTGCAGGTGTGTGAAGTCTTGAACGATTGAGGGCTGACAAGGAATTGTTATAGTGGAGGATTATAATGGACGAAGTGGAATCTTCGTGAGGATTGAGGTATGGTTGTAGTGTTGAGGTTGCAAGGGTGAATTGTAGTGAAGACATGCCAAAGGAGGGCATGGAGAGAAGAAGAGGAATTATTTGGTGGAGGAGGTCAAGCTTTCAACAATGGAGTTTCTTGTAGATTATTTGCAATCTAGAAGGGTGATTATATCACTTAGCTCCACCTTTGTGAGCCCATGCTCACAAATTTCTTACCTGGTGTGTCTAATGCAGGAGCATCTAGGTCCACAGGAAATCAACATTGAACAAAAAAAATTAGGTTAGTTTTGTTATTTTTCTTTTTCTTTTCATTCTTTGTGGGTAGTTTGGTTTGGTTTCAATGGTCTTTGATGGAGATTGGTTGACATTGTTTACATTGATTATCAAAATATCGAATATTTGGCTTTAACTTTGAACTGATGTTTCTTATATGCTCTTGGATAAATTTTATTTTATTTGTTCAATTTGTTCTTGGCACAACTCAATGAATCCAAAGATGATAGGATAAGGAGTTGAAAATTTAGCAAAGTGAAAAAAATTGAAATTGGATATTTAAGTTATTAAAATGGGTCGATTCGTTGAAAATGTTTGAATATATTTCATAAGGGGTGTTGATTCAATTTGAGAAGACTATTTGAATTTTATGGAAGGAAAATGAAGGGACGCAAGTCAACAAAAAGGAAAAAACTTTCCTTGGTTTAAAACCCTAGGAAAGAGCTTAGTGAATTGGGACACAACTAAAAGGAGATAGGAGGGGGTGGTGTAGGAGGGAAATATGTAGAGAAAACTCCCCCCCCCCTTTTTACCCACACCACAATCCAAGTAATGGAATGCTTAAATGTATTCTTAAGCAGCAAGAAAATGTGGTTTGGGAGCAGAGTAGAGGTGGCATGAACAAAACCAAAGTATACGTATGCAGAGATGGAAATCGATGCACAAGGAGATAGAAGGCATAGATTGTAGTCTCAAATTGCAATAAAAGAAATGGACATGTGAGTGGTGAAATAAATAATGGAGTGGAAGAGAATGGAAGAAGGAAAGAGGACAGTAGTGGTAGATGGATAGGTGAAGGTGGAAAGGAAGGAAGAATGGACAATGGATGGCAAATGGGTGAAGAAGATAGAATACGAGGAGAACGTGCTCTGTAGAAGGAGTGAGGTGATAGAAGAAGTTGAGTAGTTGCAGATTAACGATGGTAGGACAATGGTGTGCAAAGAAAGCAAAGGTTGCAGACGAAGAATATAGAGCAATGATGGAGTTTCCTAGAAATGCAATGTATTTTTTATGAAATTGGAATGAATGAAGTTATTAGATTATTTTTAAATTTGGGCATATGGTTGTGCAATTGTAAATTGATTTGAATTGACACATGTAATTGTTGATTTAAAGTTAATCATTAATGGAGTCTTTCTAGTCTAAGTTTTGTGGAAGTTGATTTGAGATGTTGTGTGAGTTTTTATTTCTTCATCATTGATTTAGACCCACAACTTGGAGGATCAATTTTGCACATTGCAAAAATGACCTACGATGGGGAATGTGAGATATTAAGATTAAAAATAGATATGCAAAAATCTATACTAATGTATGAGAACAAATATAGATCTAGAACATGAATAAAATCAAATATATAAAAATGATTTATAAAAAGAATGGAGAAACTTTAAAATACCAAACTTTTAAAAAATATATATATTACTATATCAGCCTTTTCGAAATAAAATTAGTTCACTTGGATAATGTTCTAGGTAGTTGGCTTAGAGCATTACAATAATCATTAATGTGCTTGCTAACAAGGATCTATAACAAACACAAAATTATATGCAAGTCAAATCCATATTATGCAAGATTGAACTCAAGCTTTACATAAATTATCCAAGGCCTAGACCTACATTATAAGTTGCATAATTAATCTAGTAGACTATATGACTATCTGATTTATTTTTCTCATCTTTTATATTTTCTTGTGAATAAGGATTAACAATATTGATAAATACCTTGGGGAGATTGCCATCTCAAAACACTATGTTGTCCTTAGTTGACCCATTGATTAGACTAGCTTCATAGTTGTCAAGGAATATCAAAGACAACAATTAAGCACATGAGTGTTCTAAATGAATTTGATGTAGGTTTAACTTTATTTTAGTGCTCTAAATAAAGTGTTTTGATAATTTTTCTTTCTTCTATACATAATATTTTGAATGATTAAATTATGTTTAAACAAGTCTATTGAGACATAACTAATTGTTAGAAAACATGTACCAAGTTGGCTTCCAATGGCTAGTAGAAGAGAAAATGAATCAGCACTTTAAACTTTCAAAATTAAAAAAATGAATTTGATCTACAACTTGGAGGAGGAATGTGAGATCTTAAGATTAAAAATAGATATCTAAAAATCTAGACTAATATCTGGAAGTACATGTAAATAAAACATGAATACAATAAAATATTTAACAAGATTTGTAGTGCATCGTAGTTCTTTCCTAGTGCTAGCAGGGCAGTTTTGCAACAACTACTGACAGAAATTAAGATTGTGATCTTTAGTCTACGAGCTTGGGCATGAAGCTTCTGAACAGCTCTTGGCACAAATTAAAATGTACGAGGCACTGCCATTGTGACACTAGTTTGTCTTACCACCACCCCATTTTCGAAATGATTTAAGAAAATTAACTTGTGAGTGCATAAGTAGCCAGAAATGTGAATCACAGAGTGTTGCCTACCTGCAAACTGTCTATTGACAAACACATGGAGTGCATGGCCTCGTGTCTCAACATGCAAGTATACTTGACTCTTGTTCTTTGAAGAGGGTTCATCTTCAAAACATGTACACTGTATTGATAAAACAATAAAATAAAGTGTCAGAAATCACTCCTGTGTGGCTTGTACAATCATGCCTTTGTGACTTTTACACCTTGAAGCACATAAACCATAAGATTTTACAAGAAAGCCAAATTTTAGAAAATATCAGCAAAATCAAACAACCAAAATCACTATTTCCTAACAAAAGATTCTCCAGGAAGTTAAATTGTAGCCAATTGACATTTCCAGTGAGATTATACTCATTTGTTCATATCAAATTTGTTACATTCTATAAGCCTATTAGTGAATATGAAAGACAAGGGTTGATATATACCTATTTGTATACCCACAGAAAATCACTTTTATCTTTAGTTGTGTACAACTGCTCTAGCAAGCAATTGCTAGAGAAATGTTCAACACTACTAATTCCAATAGGTTCTTTGTGCCATGACCAGTTTATGGATCGTTTTAAATCGCTACATGAGGTTTTAGTTTCAGTAGGAAGAAGTGATTCTAGGCTAACCTTCTCCATTGCCATTGAATAAGTCTGCGTACGTACTTATAGTTCATAGACAAAGGCATATTTATACAATTTTATATGATCTTGTAAGTTTTGTCACACTATGAACTAAACCTAACTCCAACTCAATAAGTGAAAGCAAGAATAACCTTTGCAATATTGAAGACAACATGCTTACAATCAGGCAAAATACTAACAGACCAAGCAGGTAAGTGATATGGCATTCCATTGAATTGTACAGTTGCATCCTTCCTACGTTGTGTGTTTCTGAGAAATGTAGCACATATGCCAGAAGAGTTCACAGAATACACTATTGCCTGAATATCCAATATAAAATCTCAGTTTTCATAAGTCCATAATCTTTAGTTGTAAAGTCAAATGATTTATCCTCAACAAACTTCTTATATTTTTCCTCTCTAAACAATGTTTAAGAGTCAAGCAAGATTAGATTTTTCTAAAATTTTGATGTACACAGAAGAGTTTGATTAGCTAGCATAATGCAACATTTTAATTTCAGTTATATGCTCTTAATGAAAAGACAAACCTGAAGGTCATACCTTGATATGCTATAATAGATATTTCCATTGACTAGAGTAGCTTCAGATTGCTTTATAGCGCAGTGCAATTCTTTAATATGTCCCCATTTTGGCCGCCTTATATACCCTATAAGGTAGGTGCATATTAAGCTATGCACGTTAGAGAAAATTAACAACAATAATTTAGAGAAAATCATATTAGCATAGCTTTGCATACCATATTCATCAAGAGGTGCATCATAGTCATAACTAGTAGAGATGAATGGACCCTCAACTGTCCTGTCGAAGTTTGTTCCTCCATGACACTACACAAAAATGTATTTAAGGTAATCCTAATGAACTTCTATAAAAGTTTTGCGCAAATCTAATTTAAATTTTACTAATATTTAACACCAATGAGTACATGAATTCAAGAGGATTCAACAATATAAACTCACCATGTAATAGTTCTAAAATGTTCCTCCTCTCTGAAAAAACCATGCTACTGCAAATGCAACATCCTCTGTAGGCCTATGGGGGACCCTCCCTCCAAATGTTAGAAACCTGTTAAAATGAAACCAACATATTGGGAAGAAAGAAGTGCCACAACCATCAAGGAGTTGACAACTTATGAGAATTCTACTGTTGTGCAAATATAACATAGAATCACTTTTATGCCAGAGTAAAGTTCAATTATGATTATAGGGAAAGATTCTAAAATTATCTCAATTAGTAGCTTTAAACTCCTACCTATCAACTAAATAGAAAAAAAAGTCATGTAGCCATGCATATGTGTAATAGTTACATCAGAGACTAAGAAAACATTACCAACCAGACTAGTTCTCAGTCCACATTTTTGGCTTTTTCATGGAATTGGGTTCAAAGCTATCACAATAAAAACCATTGCATGCATTAATCTGTAAAAAAAAAAAATTGAAATGCACCAGTTTGAGTACAAATAAGAAGTGAATATATTAACATCGGCTTCATTTCATCTAAATAGGTGCTCATAATAGGGTCAGGAGCATCTTCTTGTTGGCACATCACCCAAGGAAGACTGATATTCTATGCTTCTGCCATTTTAGCAACCCAATTTATGTAGGCCTTTCCCTTTTATCCATAATGTTTCTATTGATTTCCATACTCATTTTCAATTTGCATAAAACATTGAATCATGTGACATCCGCTTAGTTTATCGAAAAGCCTACTTAAAAAACAAAATACTGAAATAGTACTACAGGATAACCTACTTGTGCCAAGATAATGGGCCCTCCTTGCCATGCGAATAGCTTTTCTGCTTTCATCATTTCAATGATCTTTGTTGTGAAGATTTGCATCTCATTTTGTAAGGGAAACAAAAGAATTATCAAATTTTGACAAGCCATTCATTAAAACCAAGTAAAATATTAAAATTAAATTTCATAATCTATAGAAGCTATTAGTAAAAGTAAATTTTAGTAAAAAAATTCTATGAAACTTTGAGTATTGTTGGAAAATCTAAATTTTAACCTATTCCTTATCAATGAAAGTAAAATTGGTTACAAATTATTACTAAAGTTACCTTGACAGAGTGAGAAAAGGAGTGTTTAAGACGATCTACAAGGAAATTCATCATTATGCATTTTCATTAATCTAGGTTCTTTATTTTAAGTTGGTATGCTAATACAATATGGGAGTGATGAGAAAATGGAGAACTAGAAATGGTCCGATAATTTCTACAAGAAAGTATACAGTTTCATCAATAAACAAGATAAGCTTAAGGAGAGGTCCTTACCTAGAAGTGATAACCAAGCCATGGCATCAACCAAAAGTTGATCCAACCTATAACATCCAACTTGTATTTTATCAATGGCCATCCCACCTTCAAAGATTACTTAAATTTGATTTTCAATACACAAAATGAGGCAGAAGAAAGCCAACAAATGAAATAAAAAAGGTATTTCAGACACAAATTCCAAGTAAGTGCAATGTCTCTTTGCATGTGTCTATCTGCATGCAATGACTGTACCCTAATCACCAACTATCCAAGCCATCGTGATAGCTTACATAGCCTCCTTCCAAATTCGTGTGGTCTCTTGCCTCGTGAAACTACTCCATTTTTTTCAAATAGTTCACTATCTTATCTATGCTACCACATTTTTCATACATGTCTACCAAAGCATTTTATCAAACAGTTCACTGCCTTGCTGCCATGGCTAAAAGCCTAAAACAGGTGCTTTTGAACAAGCTATAGATGCTTGGAAAAAATATATCAAAGGATAATAGTAATCAATAGCATAGACAAGGCAGTGAACTGTTTGGGAAAATGCCTCCAAGAAATGTGGTCTCATGGTGATGGAATGCCATACACCATAGACAAGGCAATGAACTGTTTAGAAGAATGCCTCAAAGAAATGTTATCTCACGGTGATGGGAAATGAACTATTCGAAAAAGTGCCTCAAAGAAATGTGGTTTTCCAAATAGTTCACTGCCTTGTCTATGATACTACATTCAATGTCTACCAAAGCATTTTATCAAACAGTTCATTGCCTTGCTGCTAGAAAGGAGGAAAGCATGTAATACTTGAGCACAAAAAATCGATATAAACAAGAAAACCATGTAGTACTTTGGAAATGAATGAAAATCCTTCCCACATAAAGAAAATACATATAGCTTAAATTTTTAAATAGTTTGGAAGCAAAGATGTCCTATTGACATGTTTGTCTTGGCATGATGTTCACCATGCTTGAAGCGCCATGGTTCATACAGATATATTAGTGGCAGAAAATCCAAAGTTCATATCCTACAATCATTGCATTCCATAAGCAAATTTCAATTGTATGAATACCTATTAAATCTGTAGTATCTCCAGTATCTCTGTCGTACATTCCCCTGTCCCTGCCTTCTTGTTCCCCTGTAACGAATCTCTGCCCCTGCTTTCTTCCACCTCCCCGACAAAGTTTTGAATGAATTCTTACAAAAAAGAACTAATGAAAGGCATACCCTAAAAATTGAGATATTTTTTCTCAAAACTGTAAATACGAAGCATGTCTGTATTTGTTCTTGTCAACACCCTAAAATCATGCAGAAAATCTAGGCTTAGTTATTATATGAAATATATGCTCCAGGTTAAGCAAACCATTAAATTTGTAAACCAGAACTTGTCTGATGTTTCAGCCTTTACTCCACTTGTAGCCAAACTCAATGCCAAAGATATGCTCAATAGAGACAAAACAACACAAAATGAAGCGAAAGAAAGCCAACATATGAAATAAAAAAGAGATTTCAGACACAAATGCCAGGTAAGTGTAATGTCTCTTTGCATGTGTCTGTTTGCATGCAACGACTCTACCCTAATCGCTAACTTCCTAAGCCATTTGACAGTCTACAAAGTCTCCTTCAAAATTTGTGCGCCCTCTTACCTCCTAACATTAGAAAATATACTGACATGCTCTGCAATAGTTCCCATAGGAACTAATAATGATTTATAAAAAGAATGAATAAATTTTAAAAGACCTAATTTTTAAAAAATATATCACCATATTATCAATTTTAGAAACAAGAGCTGAGAGCATCAAAGTTCCTGCCAAAATGTTTTAGAATAGAAATATTTTAATTTGATGTGTGTGCTATGTTTTAGTAACAATGTTTATAAGATAATAACTTTATAACTAGCACTTGCACCTATAAGAGGTTCAAGGGGTACGCCGATAGGTAAGTAAAAGGAAAATTAAATGTGTTTTAACATTATATAATTAGTTATAACAATATAAATATATACTTGATTTGATTACAAATATGAATTTTTTATTTATACAAAGAATCACTGTATCATATTATTATCTAGTGAAGAAGTGTTGATTGAAGTCGGTTATACCGCCTATGTGCTATGATTAGTTTGTTTCCATTTCATTCTATTTGCATGCATTGTAGTTAGTAGCATGGTCAAAGCATTGTATGCTCTCACCTTGCCCACTTGTGGATTTGGTTGATAAAAAAGTGTGAAAGCAATGCATATGCATTTTATATGTGAAAATAGAGCTTTGTAAAGCTTTAGATGCAATGTGAACACTAATACCATTGTCGATTAGTGGCATGAGAAGCAAATGGTTGCTCTTAGTTGAGCTTTATTCTCATTAGAGCATTCCTCTTGTATTAAACTTGTTTTTACAATTGTTTGTGTGTTTGCAATAACTATTATTTTTGTGTTGTGAGTGATATTTTTTTCCTTTATTTGTACATGCCATGTTGTGGGGTATTCATTGTAAATGGTACTAGTGTAGAGTGTGTGTGATTGCAATAACTATTAGTCTTGTGTTGTGAGTAGTACTCTATGTTTTCCCTTTGTTTATACATGCCATAGTGTGGGGTATCCATTGTAAATGTTATTAGTGTAGATTGAGGTAGTTGATTGAGTGTTTCTTGATGAGTGTGTGTGTGATATGCATCTTAGTTTACAAATCAATAACAATAAGCATAGAAAATAAATTATTTCTTTTGGCTTGAATCAGTTTTATTTAGAGTTTAGGAATTTAAATATATAATTACTTATCATAAAAGCTCCTTGTTATTATTACATCACAAAATTTTGGATCTAGTCAGAGTGTTATGGCCACTTAGATCTTAGGAGAAGGGAGAGTAGAAAAAGAAAGGTGACTACACCTATCTACTCATTATTTGATACGGGAATTTTTGTCAGATGTTTAGTTAAATATGCTCTGGTAGATATATATACAAGATGTGGAATCATAGACAAAACACTTGAATTGTTTAACAGAATGCCTCAAAGAGATGTCATCTCATGGAATGAATGATATGATTGCAGAATGTGCACAAAATAGATTATGCAAGGAAGCTCTCAAAATCTTTGAATTAATGAAGCACTCTGGAACATCGACATTGTAAGCTTTTCTTGTGTTCTAGATGTATGTGGTCATACAAGTTTAGTGGATGAGGGCTACACATACTTCACATGTCAATAACCCTTATGGCATTATATATATAGTTGATCATTAGGTGTGCATGGTTGACCTTCGTGCCTGCGTTGGCTATCTTGAGGACACCCTAAACATTATTACTAAGATGCCAATTAAAACTTTGGTGTCTGTGGATCATATATGAATATAGGCTAGGGTTATTCCAGCAACATTGAGTTTTTAGTTGGATCCTAAAAATGTTGTAACTTATGTTCCCTAAAACATTTGTGCAAAAGCGGGCAGGTGTGGTGAGGTTCAAATAGTATGGAAATTGATGAAAGATAAAGAAATTAAAAAGATACTTGGACATGTAGTTGGATTGAAGGTCGTAAAATGGTACATGCTTTTTGTGTAGGAGACATATCACATCCAAAAACATGGGAGAGCTATGTAAAATTGGAGAAATTGGATTGGCTAACTTTTCACTATGGTGTCAGATAATTGTTTATTTTTTCTTCTATTCCAATTTAGTTTGTTAAACATGGCCCCTAGTACAACTATTAGAGTTGTTAATAACCTTCAAATATGTTCTGATATTCACACTACATCTAAATTCATCTCCGAGATTGTTGCAAGAGAATTTGTTCTAAGAGATGTGAACCATTTCCATCATTTTAAATAGGGGCAATGTTCATGCGGAGAATATTGGTGATGTTAAATGAAACAATCTGAAAAATAGGCTTGCACTATAATAATGTGCACTATATCAAATATCCAGTAATAATGAAGGGACATCCATCAAAGCATAACAACAAGGATTTTTTTGTCACGTGTTGTAGTTACAAGCGCCCTCCTAGACATACATGAAAATGTGGAAGCATAGACAAGGCAAGTGAACTGTTTCCAAAAATGCCTCAAAGAAATGTGATATCATGGAATGTCGAGACTACAGGATATATTCAAAATGGGCTTTTTTCTAAAAAGTCTTTAGAAAATTTCAAGCAAAGGCAACTAGTGGGTGTAAAGCAAAACTCCTCAACCTTCAAAAGCGTCCTTCCTGCTTGTGTGTGAATTAGAACTTTGGATGAGGGTATGAACATCCATCAAAAGTATATTTGGAAGTGGATTTTTATTAGATATTGTAGTTGCAAGTTCCACTTTGAATCACCAAAGCTTTCACAAAAAATTCTACACAAAATACAATATTGAAGAATTTATGCACAAATTCTCTGTTGACTGATTTCAAATTGTGATTAGTTTATTAGTAGCTTATAATGTATAGATGTGATTTTACGTTCCTTGTACTTTCATATGTCATTCACTAAAGCGGCATAAAATCTCCAAACCTATTAGGTGTGGTAATTCTTAAATATACCTATACACATACATATATTATATGTGTATATGTATGTGTATTTATGTATTGACATATATATAATTGTAAGGGAATATAATCTTTTTTCCATAAATATAAGATAATTAAGAAAATACAAACATACATATAATTAATCTACATTAAATCAGGACAGCTAGTGTCAATATTGATCCATGAACAAAACTTAGTACAAAAGTGTGTCACTTCAGTTTGTAACTTTATTCTTTGTAACTGCTTGTAAATGCCTTTTTCTTCAATAAATATTTATATATATATATATATATATATATATATATATATATAATATATTATATATATATATATATATATATATATATTAAGGAATTCAATCAAAATGAAACCAAAACTAAATCGGAATTGGCGTGGGTATGAAATCAAATGCATAAATGGAATGCAATCCTCATTACAAACATGAGATGTATTAAATTATAAATTATGATAGGCCCCTATCGCATGAATAATGAGAGGAAAAGTGAAAGAATTTATTTAGACACAGACAAAGCTTCTTTGCCTAAGAAAACCTGCCCCACTCATGTGCCAACCATCTTCTATGGAAGTTCTTGCTCTTTCTAGCAGCACTATTGCACTTAACAGCAGCAAAAAGATGTTGCAAACGTGGCCCTTCCTATTTTGTGGTATGAAATAAGCACATAGATTTAAAATCAAAATTATTTATGCGCTTAACAGCTGCAAAAAGATGTTGCAAACATGGCCCTTCCTATTTTGGGGTCTGAAATAAGCACACAGATTCAAAATCAAAATTATTTAAATAAATTTAGTATTTATTTTATGAGAATTTTTTTCTAAAATTGAAATAAAAAATAAACAATGATGAGACAAAAATAAAAAACTAGGTCCCTACTACATGCATTACACTTCAAAATAAAGATATAAGAAATGAGCCTGTCAGAAAATACCTTTGCAATGAGATATTCACTTAAAACACACAAAAATATCCAACGCCACTGGTATAAGGAATGGAGGATTGACAACCATTGCCTTATAATGATCTAGTCGCAGTAAAGCAACTTGAAACTGGTAATAATAATTGTTATATGGTTCTTCCCTTATTAATTAAAAACAATAATGTTTCATTTAAATATTTTTGTATTAATAATAAGTCAAAAAACTGACACAGTGTCCAACTTTGAAATCTGTAGTTGTCCTAAACTATAAGCTCAAACATAACATAGTTTCAACAATACATAAGCATAAGCTGAGTATACAGTTTCAGCTATATATATGTTGAGTGTGCAGTTTTAGCTAAACCTATGCTGATAAACATATGCTGAATGTAAAGATTTTACAAAACAAATAATATTATTAGATCTACAGATTTTTCTCCTTATACATGGCTAAACAAAATTGGACACAATTCATAACACAAGGGTTATTCCAAAGTTCAACTTTCAATATCATGAGCCTTAAGGTTACAACCTTCTTCTTCGTCCTGTCCTTCCTCTCTTGCTAGCCCAGTAACTGGGAAAGTGTCCACATCTTTAAGAGTATGCTATTCATGTTGACAGGGGCCCCTATGTCTTCCATTCCTATTTTCTCTTGCCTAATTGAAAGATCTCTAAAATTCTCTAAATGCATCAAGAAAGATCTCAGTGTCCCTGCCATTAACCTTGTACGCATGCCTGCACTCCAATGCCATTGGTGTAAGCAAGAAAGGGTTAACAACCATTGCGTTATAACGAGAAGGTTTTGTATAAAACTAGGGCTTGAAATATGAAACAAACATCCCCTTCACAATTTTGTTTCCATGCTCTCTTTGGCATTACCGGTCTCATTAAAAAGAAGGCCCCTAAAAACCTAATGAAAATAGATATAGGGTATCCACCCAGATAGGCCAATTTAAAGCAATGTCTCCTCTAAAAGCAAGAGGATACAAGTCAGAGCAACTAAGATTGAAAAGTTGATGGTTTCCTCTAAACAAATATCATACAAAGGATTAATTTAAGTGTTGTAAACTGTGTGAATTACAACTTTGGATGAGGGTATGAACATCCATCAAAAGTATATTTGGAAGTGGATTTTTATTAGATATTGTAGTTGCAAGTTCCACTTCAAAATACCAAAGTTTTCACAAAAATTCTACACAAAATACAATATTGAAGAATTTATGCACAAATTCTCTGTTGAATGATTTCAAATTGTGATTAGTTTATTAGTAGCTTATAATGTATAGATGGGATTTTACGTTCCTTGTACTTTCATATGTCATTTACTAAAGCGGCATAAAATCTCCAAACCTGTTAGGTGTGGTAATTCTTAAATATACCTATACACGTACATATATTATATGTGTATATGTATGTGTATTTATGTATTGACATATATATAATTGTAAGGGAATATAATCTTTTTTCCATAAATATAGGATAATTAAGAAAATGCAAACATACATATAATTAATCTACATTAAATCAGAACAACTAGTGTCAATATTGATCCATGAACAAAACTTAGTACAAAAGTGTGCCACTTCAGTTTGTAACTTTATTCTTTGTAACTGCTTCTAAATGCCTTTTTCTTCAATAAATATATATATATTAAGGAATTCAATCAAAATGACACCAAAACTAAATCAGAATTGGCGTGGGTATGAAATCAAATGCATAAATGGAATGCAATCCTCATTACAAACATGAGATGTATTAAATTATAAATTATGATAGGCCTATGGCATGAATAATGAGAGGAAAAGTGAAAGAATTTATTTAGACACAGACAGAGCTTCTTTGCCTAAGAAAACCTGCCCCACTCATGTGCCAACCATGTTCTATGGAAGTTCTTGCTCTTTCCAGCAGCACTATTGTGCTTAATAGCAGCAAAAAGATGTTGCAAACGTGGCCCTTCCTATTTTGGGGTCTGAAATAAGCACACAGATTTAAAATCAAAATTATTTATGCGCTTAACAGCAGCAAAAAGATGTTGCAAACATGGCCCTTCCTATTTTGGGGTCTGAAATAAGCACACAAATTCAAAATCAAAATTATTTAAATAAATTTAGTATTTATTTTACAAGAATTTTTTTTCTAAAATTGAAATAAAAAATAAACAATGGTGAGACAAAAATAAAAAACTAGGTCCCTACTACATGCATTACACTTCAAAATAAAGATATAAGAAATGAGCTTGTCAGAAAATACCTTTGCAATGAGATATTCACTTAAAACACAAAAAAATATCAAAAGCCACTGGTATAAGGAATGGAGGGTTGACAACCATTCCCTTATAATAATCTGGTCGTGGTAAAGCAACTTGAAACTGGTAATAATAATTGTTATATGGTTCTTCCCTTATTAATTAAAAACGGTAATGTTTCATTTAAATATTTTTGTATTAATAATAAGTCAAAAAACTGATACAGTGTCCATTTTTGAAATCTGTAGTTCTCCTAAACTATAAGCTCAAATAGAACATAGTTTCAAAAATACATAAGTATAAGCTGAGTATACAGTTTCAGCTATATATATGATGAGTGTACAGTTTTAGCTAAACCTATGTTGACAAACATATGTTGAATGTAAAGATTTTACAAACCAAATAATATTATTAGATCCACAGATTTTTCTCCTTATACAGGGCTAAACAAAATTGGACACAATTCATAACACAAGGGTTATTCCAAAGTTCAGCTTTCAATATCATGAGCCTTAAGGTTACGGCCTTCTTCTTCATCCTTTCCTTCCTCTCTTGCTAGCCCAGTAACTGGGAAAGTGTCCACGTCTTTAAGAGTATGTTGGTCATGTTGACAGGGGCCCCTATGTCTTCCATTCTTGTTTTCTCTTGCCTGATTGAAAGATCTCTGAAATTCTTTAAATGCCTCAAGAAAGATCTCAGTGTCCTTGCCATTAACCTTGTATGCATACTCGCACTCCAATGCCATCGATGTAAGCAATAAAGTGTTAACATCCATTACATTATAACAAGAAGGTTTAGTATAAAAATAGGGCTTGAAATATGAAACCGACATCCCCTTCACAATTTTGTTTCCATGCTCTCTTTGGCATTACCGGTCTCATTAAAAAGAAGGCCCCTAAAAATCTAATTAAAATAGATATAGAGTATCCACCCAGGCAGGCCAATTTGAAGCAATGTCTCATCTAGAGGCAAGAGGATACAAGGCGGAGCAACTAAGATTGAAAAGTTGATGGTTTCCTCTAAACAAATATCATACAAAGGATTAATTTAAGTGTTGTAAACTGTGTGAATTACAACTTTGGATGAGGCTATGAACATCCATCAAAAGTATATTTGGAAGTGGATTTTTATTAGATATTGTAGTTGCAAGTTCCACTTCGAATCACCAAAGCTTTCACAAAAAATTCTACACAAAATATAATATTGAAGAATTTATGCACAAATTCTCTGTTGAATGATTTCAAATTGTGATTAGTTTATTAGTAGCTTATAATGTATAGATGGGATTTTACGTTCCTTGTACTTTCATATGTCATTCACTAAAGTGGCATAAAATCTCCAAATCTGTTAGGTGTGGTAATTCTTAAATATACCTATACACATACATATATTATATGTGTATATGTATGTGTATTTATGTATTGACATATATATAATTGTAAGGGAATATAATCTTTTTTCCATAAATATAGGATAATTAAGAAAATGAAAACATACATATAATTTATCTACATTAAATCAGGACAGCTAGTGTCAATATTGATCCATGAACAAAACTTAGTACAAAAGTATGTCACTTCAGTTTGTAACTTTATTCTTTGTAATTGCTTGTAAATGCCTTTTTCTTCAATAAATAAATATATATATATATATATAAAGGAATTCAATCAAAATGACACCAAAACTAAATCGGAATTGGCGTGGGTATGAAATCAAATGCATAAATGGAATGCAATCCTCATTACAAACATGAGATGTGTTAAATTATAAATTATGATAGTCCTATGGCATGAATAATGAGAGGAAAAGTGAGAATTTATTTAGACACAGACAAAGCTTATTTGCCTAAGAAAACCTGCCCCACTCATGTGCCAACCATGTTCAATGGAAGTTCTTGCTCTTTCTAGCAGCACTATTGCACTTAACAACAACAAAAAGATGTTGCAAACGTGGCCCTTCCTATTTTGGGGTCTGAAATAAGCACACATATTCAAAATCAAAATTATTTATGCGCTTAACAGCTGCAAAAAGATGTTGCAAACATGGCCCTTCCTATTTTGGGGTCTGAAATAAGCACACATATTCAAAATCAAAATTATTTAAATAAATTTAGTATTTATTTTACGAGAAATTTTTTTCTAAAATTGAAATAAAATAAAAAACAATGATGAGACAAAAATTAAAAAACTAGGTCCGTACTACATGCATTACACTTCAAAATAAAGATATAAGAAATATCCTGTCAGAAAATACCTTTGCAATGAGATATTCACTTAAAACACAAAAAAATATCCAACGCCACTGGTATAAGGAATGGAGGATTGACAACCATTGCCTTATAATGATCTGGTTGCGGTAAAGCAGCTTGAAACTGGTAATAATAATTGTTATATGGTTCTTCCCTTATTAATTAAAAACAGTAATGTTTCATTTAAATATTTTTGTATTAATAATAAGTCAAAAAACTGATACAGTGTCCAACATTGAAACTTGTAGTTGTCCTTAACTATAAGCTCAAAAATAACATAGTTTCAGCAATACGTAAGCATAAGCTGAGTATACAATTTCAGCTATATATATGTTGAGTGCGCAGTTTTAGCTAAACCTATGCTGATAAACATATGTTGAATGTAAGGATTTTACAAACCAAATAATATTATTAGATCCACAGATTTTTCTCCTTATACAGGGCTAAACAAAATTGGACACAATTCATAACACAAGGGTTATTCCAAAGTTCAACTTTCAATAACATGAGCCTTAAGGTTACAGCCTTCTTCTTCATCCTTTCCTTCCTCTCTTGCTAGCCCAGTAACTGGGAAAGTGTCCAAATCTTTAAGAGTATGTTGGTCATGTTGAAAGGGGCCCCTATGTCTTCCATTCCTATTTTCTCTTGCCTGATTGAAAGATCTCTGAAATTCTCTAAATGCCTCAAGAAAGATCTCAGTGTCCCTGCCATTAACCTTAGACGCATGCCCACACTCCAATGCCATCTGTGTAAGCAATAAAGGGTTAACAACCATTGCGTTATAACAAGAAGGTTTTGTATAAAAATAGGGCTTTAAATATGAAACAGACATCCCCTTCACAATTTTGTTTTCATGCTCTCTTTGGCATTACCGGTCTCATTAAAAAGAAGGCCCCTGAAAACCTAATGAAAATAGATATAGGGTATCCACCCAGACAGGCCAATTTAAAGCAATGTCTCCTCTAAAGGCAAGAGGATACAAGGCGGGGCAACTAAGATTGAAAAGTTGATGGTTTCCTCTAAACAAATATCATACAAAGGATTAATTTAAGTGTTGTAAACTGTGTGAATTACAACTTTGGATGAGGGTATTAACATCCATCAAAAGTATATTTGGAAGTGGATTTCTATTAGATATTGTACTTGCAAGTTCCACTTCGAATCACCGAAGCTTTCAAGAAAAATTCTACATAAAATACAATATTGAAGAATTTATGCACAAATTCTCTATTGAATGATTTCAAATTGTGATTAGTTTATTAGTAGCTTATAATGTATAGATGGGATTTTACGTTCCTTGTACTTTCATATGTCATTCAATAAAGTGGCATAAAATCTCCAAACTTGTTAGGTGTGGTAATTCTTAAATATACCTATACACATACATATATTATATGTGTATATGTATGTGTATTTATGTATTGACATATATATAATTGTAAGGGAATATAATCTTTTTTCCATAAATATAGGATAATTAAGATAATGCAAACATACATATAATTAATCTACATTAAATCAGAACAGCTAGTGTCAATATTGATCCATGAACAAAACTTAGTACAATAGTGTGCCACTTCAGTTTGTAACTTTATTCTTTGTAACTGCTTGTAAATGCCTTTTTCTTCAATAAATAAATAAATAAATATATATATATATATAAGGAATTCAATCAAAATGACCCCAAAACTAAATGGGAATTGGTGTGGGTATGAAATCAAATGCATAAATGGAATGCAATCCTCATTACAAACATGAGATGTGTTAAATTATAAATTATGATAGTCCTATGGCATGAATAATGAGAGGAAAAGTGAAAGAATTTATTTAAACACAGACAAAGCTTCTTTGCCTAAGAAAACCTACCCCACTCATGTGCCAACCATGTTCTATGGAACTTCTTGCTCTTTCCAGCAGGACTATTGCACTTAACATCAGCAAAAAGATGTTGCAAATGTGGCCCTTCCTATTTAGGGGTATGAAATAAGCACACAGATTCAAAATCAAAATTATTTAAATAAATTTAGTATTTATTTTACGAGAAATTTTTTTCTAAAATTGAAACAAAAAATAAACAATGGTGAGACAAAAATAAAAAAACTAGGTTCCTACTACATGCATTACACTTCAAAATAAAGATATAACAAATGAGCCTGTCAGAAAATACCTTTGCAATGAGATATTCACTTAAAACACAAAAAAATATCCAACACCACTGGTATAAGGAATGGAGGGTTGACAACCAATGCCTTATAATGATCTAGTCACGGTAAAGCAGCTTGAAACTGGTAATAATAATTGTTATATGGTTCTTCCCTTATTAATTAAAAACAGTAATGTTTCATTTAAATATTTTTTTATTAATAATAAGTCAAAAAACTAATACAGTGTCCAATTCTGAAATCTATAGTTGTCCTAAACTATAATCTCAAACATAACATAGTTTCAGCAATACATAAGCATAAGCTGATTATATAGTTTCAGCTATATATATGTTGAGTGTGCAGTTTCAGCTAAACCTATGCTGATAAACATATGTTGAATGTAAATATTTTAAAAAAAAATAATATTATTAGATCCATAGATTTTTCTCCTTATACAGGGCTAAAATAAATTGAACACAATTCATAACACAAGGGTTATTCCAAAGTTCAGCTTTCAATATCATGAGCCTTAAGGTTATAGCCTTCTTCTTCATCCTTTCCTTCCTCTCTTGCTAGCCTAGTAACTAGGAAAGTGTCCACATCTTTAAGAGTATGTTGGTCATGTTGACAAGGGCCCCTTTGTCTTCCATTCCTGTTTTCTCTTGCCTGATTGAAAGATCTCTGAAATTCTCTAAATGCCTCAAGAAAGATCTCAGTGTCCCTGTCATTAACCTTGTACGCATGCCCGCACTCCAATGCCATCAGTTTAAGCAATAAAGGGTTAACAACCATTGCATTACAACAAGAAGGTTTTGTATAAAAATAGGGCTTGAAATATGAAACAGACATCCCCTTCATAATTTTGTTTCCATGCTCTCTTTGGCATTACCGGTCTCATTAAAAAGAAGGCCCCTAAAAACCTAATTTAAATAGATATAGGGTATCCACCCAGACAGGCCAATTTAAAGCAATGTCTCCTCTAAAGGCAAGAGGATACAAGGTGGAGCAACTAAGATTGAAAAGTTGATGGTTTCCTCTAAACAAATATCATACAAAGGATTAATTTAAGTGTTGTAAACTGTGTGAATTACAACTTTCGATGTGGGTATGAACATCCATCAAAAGTATATTTGGAAGTGGATTTTTATTAGATATTGTAGTTGCAAGTTCCACTTCGAATCACCAAAGGTTTCACAAAAAATTCTACACAAAATACAATATTGAAGAATTTATGCACAAATTCTCTGTTGAATGATTTCAAATTGTGATTAGTTTATTAGTAGCTTATAATGTATAGATGGGATTTTACGTTCCTTGTACTTTCATATGTCATTCACTAAAGTGGCACAAAATCTCCAAACCTGTTAGGTGTGGTAATTCTTAAATATACCTATACACATACATATATTATATGTGTATATGTATGTGTATTTATGTATTGACATATATATAATTGTAAGGGAATATAATCTTTTTTCCATAAATATAGGATAATTAAGAAAATGCAAACATACATATAATTAATCTACATTAAATCAGGATAGCTAGTGTCAATATTGATCCATGAACAAAACTTAGTACAAAAGTGTGCCACTTCAGTTTGTAACTTTATTATTTGTAACTGCTTCTAAATGCCTTTTTCTTCAAGAAATACATATATATTAATGAATTCAATCAAAATGACACCAAAACTAAATGGGAATTGGTGTGGGTATGAAATCAAATGCATAAATGGAATGCAATCCTCATTACAAACATGAGATGTGTTAAATTATAAATTATAATAGGCCTACGACATGAATAATGAGAGGAAAAGTGAAAGAATTTATTTAGACACACACAAAGCTTCTTTTCCTAAGAAAACCTGCCCCATTCATGTGCCAACCATGTTCTATGGAAGTTCTTGCTCTTTCCAGCAGCACTATTGCGCTTAATAGCAGCAAAAGGATGTTGCAAACGTGGAAATTTCTATTTGGGGTTTGAAATAAGCACACAGATTCAAAATCAAAATTATTAATGCGCTTAACAGCTACAAAAAGATGTTGCAAACATGGCCCTTCCTATTTTAGGGTCTGAAATAAGCACACGGATTCAAAATCAAAATTATTTAAATAAATTTAGTATTTATTTTATGAGAAATTTTTTTCTAAAATTGAAATAAAAAATAAACAATGGTGAGATAAAAATAAAAAAACTAGGTCCCTACTACATGCACTACACTTCAAAATAAAGATATAACAAATGAGCCTGTCAGAAAATACCTTTGCAATGAGATATTCACTTAAAACACAAAAAAATATCCAACGCCACTGGTATAAGGAATGGAGGGTTGACAACCATTGCCTTATAATGATCTGGTCGCGGTAAAGTAGCTTGAAACTGGTAATAATAATTGTTATATGGTTCTTCCCTTATTAATTAAAAACAGTAATGTTTCATTTAAATATTTTTGTATTAATAATAAGTCAAAAAACTGATATAGTGTCCAACTTTGAAATCTGTAGTTGTCCTAAACTATAAGCTCAAACATAACATAGTGTCAGCAATACATAAGCATAAGCTGAGTATACAGTTTCAGCTATATATATGTTGAGTGTGCAGTTTTAGCTAAACCTATGCTGAATGTAAATATTTTACAGAACAAATAATATTATTAGATCCACAGATTTTTCTCCTTATACAGGGCTAAACAAAATTGGACACAATTCATAACACAAGGGTTATTCCAAAGTTCAGCTTTCAATATCATGAGCCTTAAGGTTACAACCTTCTTCTTCGTCCTGTCCTTCCTCTCTTGCTAGCCCAGTAACTGGGAAAGTGTCCACATCTTTAAGAGTATGCTAGTTATGTTGACAGGGGCCCCTATGTCTTCCATTCCTATTTTCTCTTGCCTGATTGAAAGATCTCTAAAATTCTCTAAATGCATCAAGAAAGATCTCAGTGTCCCTACCATTAACCTTATACGCATGCCCGCACTCCAATGCCATTGGTGTAAGCAAGAAAGGGTTAACAACCATTGCGTTATAACGAGAAGGTTTTGTATAAAACTAGGGCTTGAAATATGAAACAAACATCCCCTTCACAATTTTGTTTCCATGCTCTCTTTGGCATTACCAGTCTCATTAAAAAGAAGGCCCCTGAAAACCTAATGAAAATAGATATAGGGTATCCACCCAGATAGGCCAATTTAAAGCAATGTCTCCTCTAAAGGCAAGAGGATACAAGGTGGAGCAACTAAGATTGAAAAGTTGATGGTTTCCTCTAAACAAATATCATACAAAGGATTAATTTAAGTGTTGTAAACTGTGTGAATTACAACTTTGGATGAGGGTATGAACATCCATCAAAAGTATATTTGGAAGTGGATTTTTATTAGATATTGTAGTTGCAAGTTCCACTTCGAATCACCAAAGCTTTCACAAAAAATCTACACAAAATACAATATTGAAGAATTTATGCACAAATTCTCTGTTGAATGATTTCAAATTGTGATTAGTTTATTAGTAGCTTATAATGTATAGATGGGATTTTACGTTCCTTGTACTTTCATATGTCATTTACTAAAGCGGCATAAAATCTCCAAACCTGTTAGGTGTGGTAATTCTTAAATATACCTATACACGTACATATATTATATGTGTATATGTATGTGTATTTATGTATTGACATATATATAATTGTAAGGGAATATAATCTTTTTTCCATAAATATAGGATAATTAAGAAAATGCAAACATACATATAATTAATTTACATTAAATCAGGACAGCTAGTGTCAATATTGATCCGTGAACAAAATTTAGTACAAAAGTGTGCCACTTCACTTTGTAACTTTATTCTTTGTAACTGCTTCTAAATGCCTTTTTCTTCAATAAATATATATATATTAAGGAATTCAATCAAAATGACACCAAAACTAAATCAGAATTGGCATGGGTATGAAATCAAATGAATTAATGGAATGCAATCCTCATTACAAACATGAGATGTGTTAAATTATAAATTATGATAGTCCTATGGCATGAATAATGAGAGGAAAAGTGAAAGAATTTATTTAGACACAGACAAAGCTTCTGTGCCTAAGAAAATCTGCCCCACTCATGTGCTAACCATGTTCTATGGAAGTTCTTGCTCTTTCCAGTAGCACTATTGCGCTTAACAGCAGCAAAAGGATGTTGCAAACGTGGCCCTTCCTATTTTGGGGTATGAAATAAGCACACAGATTCAAAATCAAAATTAGTTATGCGCTTAACAGCTGCAAAAAGATGTTGCAAACATGGCCCTTCCTATTTTGGGGTCTGAAATAAGCACACAGATTCAAAATCAAAATTATTTAAATAAATTTAGTATTTATTTTACGAGAATTTTTTTTCTAAAATTGAAATAAAAAATAAACAATGGTGAGACAAAAATTAGAAAACTATGTCCCTACTACATGCATTACACTTCAAAATAAAGATATAAGAAATGAGCATTTCAGAAAATACCTTTGCAATGAGATATTCACTTAAAACACAAAAAAATATCCAACGCCACTGATATAAGGAATGGAGGGTTGACAATCATTGCCTTATAATGATCTGGTCGCAGTAAAGCAACTTGAAACTGGTAATAATAATTGTTATATGGTTCTTCCCTTATTAATTAAAAATAATAATGTTTCATTTAAATATTTTTGTATTAATAATAAGTCAAAAAACTGATACAGTGTCCAACTTTGAAATCTGTAGTTGTCCTAAACTATAAGCTCAAACATAACATAGTTTCAACAATACATAAGCATAAGCTGAGTATATAGTTTCAGCTATATATATGTTGAGTGTGCAGTTTCAGCTAAACCTATGCTGATAAACATATGTTGAATGTAAAGATTTTACAAAACAAATAATATTATTAGATCCACAGATTTTTCTCCTTATACAGGGCTAGAAAAAATTGGACATAATTCATAACACAAGGGTTATTCCAAAGTTCAACTTTCAATATCATCAGCCTTAAGGTTACATCCTTCTTCTTCATCCTTTCCTTCCTCTCTTGCTAGCCCAGTAACTGGGAAAGTGTCCACATCTTTAAGAGTATGTCGCTCATGTATACATGGGCCCCTATGTCTTCCATTCCTGTTTTCTCTTGCCTGATTGAAAGATCTCTGAAATTCTCTAAATGCCTCAAGAAAGATCTTAGTGTCCCTGCCATTAACCTTGTACACATGCCCGCACTCCAATGCCATCGGTGTAGGTAGTAAAGGGTTAACAACCATTGCGTTATAACGAGAATGTTTTGTATAAAAATAGGGCTTGAAATATGAAACAGATATCCCCTTCACAATTTTGATTCCATGCTCTCTTTGGCATTACCGGTCTCATTAAAAAGAAGGCCCCTGAAAACCTAATGAAAATAGATATAGGGTATCCACCCAGACAGGCCAATTTAAAGCAATGTCTCCTCTAAAGGCAAGATGATACAAGGCAGAGCAACTAAGATTGAAAAGTTGATGGTTTCCTCTAAACAAATATCATACAAAGGATTAATTTAAGTGTTGTAAACTATGCATTCACACATACATAGAAAGTATAAGAATAACTAATTAGGGTAAAAAAATTAGAGTGAAATAAAACACAACATATAACAATAAGTACAGATTCCAAAAAAAAAAAAATCATTGAGACCATCGCAAGTGACTCACCTGAAGATTTTGTACAACCAAAAATACATCACAAGTGACTCACCTCAAAATTTTGTATGAGTTTGAGAAAGTGGCAAATGCTATACATATGGATGAGTAGAAATACATCTTCAAACAGGTCACGAGCCATGGATTTAAGGCTACTAATTGCATTTACTTGAAATTCCTGAAACCTTTCTATAAACCCAACAATTGTAGACCTAAAAGTTCTCAAATACATGCTTTGGTGCCTTGCTCTTTAGTCCTTTATTCGACATATTTATAGACATTTGAGAGGGTGATGAAAGGCGGTGAAAATTCACAGCAAGGCGTGCATTGATGAGAAAATATTCTGAAGGGACAAATCAAATTTGTAAACATGAATGCATTAATGAAAACATATTTTGAAGGGGAAAATAAAATCTGTAAATATCAGTAATTGTGTAAATCATTAATTACATGAATCATTCTCAATCTCCCTGCAGTCACTGCTTCAATCTACTCACAATAAACACTAAAAGTAGGTATATCTAAAGATATCAGGGTTTTAGATCTCCTAGAATCTTGAGCTGGAGACAAATGAAAATATCAACTGTGAGCAGGCGCCATATAAAGTGATGATTGCTTCTCCCTATTGGCGGTGACCCTCAAAAATCTCAGAAATAGAGCATAGAGAATGGTTTGTCGTCGGCCTGACATGGTTTACCGGTATGGGTAAATGGTTTTGCAGGTGTGAGACAGGTATGTCGGGCTCCTATGGACTGGCAAGTCCACAATAAGAAGCGTATCGGCTAAATAATCTTGAAATTTGTCAATGGGTTTACTAAATTAACTCAAGTATTCACTATAGAATAAGATATTTGTTGCTTGTACTTAACTACAATCTATGTGCGACTGAAATACTAGAATACACAACAAAAGTAATAATGTTAAGTACCTCCATTTCATCACAGGTTAGATATTAATTTTCATTATCCCAAGGTTAGGTTATTGGACAAACAATCTTAATATTTACTAAGATTAAATAATGGAAGTATACAATTCGATAATTTGACCAATTACATTGAATCAAGGATTGTATGTCCTCCAAAAAAAATTCAATTAATACAATGGTTTAGAGAATAAATATACTCATTAAAATGTATACCTATAATAATATTATCCAAGTTAAAGAATATGCCATACTCAAGTAAGTTTGAAAAGTAATTAGTAATAATGTATGGGTTAGAGGGGAGAAGTATTACTATTGTAGGTATGTCCATAAATATTAAAATTATTTCTCAAGTAATTGGTGACAGGTAGAATAATGCTAATACTATCATTTGTAAGGAAAGGAAAGAAAATAGCATAGTGGGAGTTAACAAACTAGTATGGTAATTTTAATATTAGACGAGATATTAAAGGTGAAATTAAAAATAATACTAAACCCTCTCCAAAACAATTCTTAAAAGCCATATTATTTACAACACCAGTTCTTTTCAACTGCAATAGACAAACTTACATAAACTACAAGCATATGCTAGAAGAGCACTTATAATAAATAAAATACAATACAACACGAGCATTGCCTGTCTTTCCATGGGCTCCTTCTGTTGTGATCCTAAATTTCATAAAAACAAAACTAAGTTAGCTCAGTGGAATTTTGCAATTGAACAAAATAAAACCAGTTGCAATCCAAGAAAACAAAACTAAGGGATAAGTTGAAAACAATTGCTTTTATAAAAAGGATCATGTATCTTCCCTGCATAATGATTATTTGATGTTTTTGTATTAGCTACTACCTCCAAGTTCTACTTGCCAATTTTACCTTCAAAGGCTCCCTTGTAATTTTTTATTTAGTATTGCAAAACATCTTCGCCACTTTCTACAAAGTAATAGGCCATTCTCTTTAATCTTACAATTCAAAATATTTTAAATTGTGGAGATTATAAGCATTACAAACCTGAAAATCGATGTTTGGATATTGGTTCTCTTGATCTAAGAGAAGGGGGTATGCACACACAACCCTGAACACAATACAAAGTAAACTGTCATGTAAAAGAATAAAGGGCATAAAAAGAGAAAATATTCAAAAAGCATACAAAATTATAAATATCTCAGTTAAAAGTTGCAAATAGAAAATTCAAATCTTTGCAATAACTAAAAAATGGGTGGTTCAATGCTTCAGCCGCATTTAGCCTCTTGTTTGGATCTCATGCACAAAGTGACTACAAAATACAATTAAATGAATCTCAAACCAAATACCTATTTAATTTTATATACACATAAGTTGTCGCATAGAGCTACAAAGAAGTGACTTACAACCATCAGATCAATAGTTTCAGGGCAGTTGGTATCATGTCAGAGAGATGGGTGGAAATAAATTGTCATTCAAATTCAAATGACTCATCACTCACCTCTTACAATTTGTCAAAGCTAGCAACTATTTCAAGAAAAAATAGGTATCTTGGAAAAAAGTTCATCTATTCATGAAATTTTAAAATAAGCATTATTCAAACCATTCCAAGACCCAAATAAAGTATGAAAAATAAAAAATTTCCCAAAATCATTTGAGACCAAAAATGCACCAAAACATAAGTGGGGAAAAACTTAAACTTCCATCCAATCTGAGGAAATTGATACTTGATAGAATTAGCAAGTCTTAAACCTTCAGAGACTAATTATTAGGACTGCCAATTACACTGCAGATGTTGTGTATCTCATCTGCTTCATTGCATCAACATTCAAGAAACCATATAAAAAACCTACCACATTCAAGTAAGTAAATCTTCATTGCTTTAAAACCAAGTTTAAACAGGATGTCTCCCATGAAAATTGAAATGTAATGAATTAACCTCATTTACCACACCACATCTCATATTTTTGTTGGAAATAATTTGTAAGTCCCCAAAATCAAGCGAGTCTTATTATGTAATTAAAAGTGGCAAAAAAACTACCTTGAATAAACTGCGAAAAAATAAAGCACAATTTAAATGCACAAAAAGGAAGAATTAAAATCAGAATAATTTCATTTCAAAAATAATTTAAAACTTTTTAAATTCATGAAAATTTTAAATAATTTTTTTACGATTTTTTTTCCAATTGAATGTAAATTCTTAAAAATAAAGGTGAAAATTTATTACTACTATATACATGATAGATGAATGGATTTTCACGTACTTAAATTTTTTTATCTGTAATAGATGTGATCTTCATTTTTACCTTTTAGAAAAAGAGAAAAATATTTATTAGTTTTAAAAATATATATTTTGTAATTTAAAAGTTTTGATAGAATTTATTAATAATATTGCATGCTTTCAAAAATGTTGTGATATATTCCATTTTATTAAATATATGATTATATGAATATATTGAATTTTCTACAACATATGAAAAGTATGTGTGTGTGTGTGTGTCTAAACTAACATAGATATCTTAATTATATCTATCTAAAAGACATCAAGAAATATCAATGTTGAGGTGTCTATATTGAAATGAATAGATAGACATCTTTATTTTGGTCTTTTAAATATATGTAATTAAGATATCTATACTATTTGTATTTCTTAACAAATTAGAAGTTAGATTTTTTAGTGATTGCAAACTTTTAAAACAAAATTATTTAATTTAATTTATTTTTTTTTCACTCAAATACTTTAAATCTTGTTGCACATAGAGAAAAATTAGATAGCATATTAATTTTATCTTTCATGAAAATCAAGTTTATTAGTTCATATTTACTTCCACTTGAATAGTTATCATTATTAGTGCTTGCAATACTATATTTTAATGAGTTTTGTTTTTTTAGTTGGTTTTGAAGCAATCAAAAGTAAAAGAAATTATCCTCTTGAAATAAATTCAATCTTCTAAAGTAAACATTTAAAGTATTTTACTTTGCTTTCATATATAATTCACAATTTTCAAAAAATATTTTTTTAATTTTTTAAATAATATTTTAAAATAATAAAATATAAAATTTACAATTATAAATCAATATAATTTATATTAATTAATACACAAATTGAAAATTGAAACAAACATAATATTATTTTATTATTTTTATTTCACTTTAAAACTATTTATTGATATGTTTTTGAAAATTATACAAGTTAAATTATTGAATTTTGAAGAGTTTAAAATTTTTCCTAAAAAATAGTTAAATATTTTTTTGATTATGGTCATTGTAACAAAAAAACCTTGAAAAGTTGCGATAAAAAATTTATGCTCCCTAGAAATCCCCTCGAAAAAATTTAGCCAATAAAATCAAGGAAAAATAATTTTCAGAATTTGAAAAGTTAAAAATCGTGTATTTAATTTTAGAAAAAATAAAATATAATATATTAAAATTAAATTATAATATATAGAAAAGAAAATAATAGATTTTAATTCGCTACAAGCAAAACAATTAATCACTACTAAATTTCAAGGGGTTATGGCTTAAAATTAAATAGGAATGGTCATCAACACAAAAGCATTACAATAACTTTGTAGTATTCATTTCCATGCAAAGGTAAAATATTTATTTGTGCAGAGGTCGGACTTAGTGGTCCCCAGGTACATGAACGTTAATGCTAGCTTTTAACATACGCTCCACGGCCCTTTGTAAACGAAAGCCAAGTGTCTCATTCTATATGCCACTCGAATACTCTAGACTAACATAATCCCGTGGGTAAAGTGCAGCGGTTGCCATAACCGCTAGAAGACTCTGGTGCCTTCGGAAACATCTAGAACTACTCTACCTTTGCCACTGCCTTCTTGTGACTGCAATCTTTTAGCATTATATATATGCGCAATCTGGAATTGGCCCATCATCAAACATTTTAAGCAAACTTTGAGTTGCAGAGCTTTTATTGCGAAGTGTTCAAATGTCTATTATTCCAAGTCTTTGGGGCAGGAGATCCTCGACTGTGTATGATCCATTCTCAATGGATGTGTGGGATCCTTTTCAGGTTTTTGATTCCTCAATTTTCAGGGATGTAGCAAGGCCCTCCACGGATTTCGCAAGGGATGCAGCCGCTGTAGCCAACACACAGATCGATTGGAAGGAAACCCCTGATGCCCACATCTTCAAGGCCGACCTTCCTGGTATTTATTAATTTATGATTTTCAACTAACAATTCTCTGTTTTGACTGTAGAAAATTTCCTTTTGTTTCTAGAGATATTAAAACGGAATGTGTGACTTCTTTCAGGATTGAAAAAAGAAGAGGTAAAAATTGAAGTGGAGGACGGCCGAATTCTTCAGATAAGTGGAGAACGCAGCAAAGAAGAGGAAAAAAAGAACGAGAAATATCATCGTATTGAACGCTCGCGAGGTAAATTCCTAAGGCGTTTCAGGCTACCTGAGAATGCGATGGTGGATGGAGTGAAAGCGGGCATGGAAAATGGAGTGCTGACTGTGACAGTGCCGAAGCAGCCTCAACCTCAGCCTGAAGTCAAATCTATTGAAATCTCTGGCTAAACAGAGAAAGGGATCTTAAATTGTAATCGAGCTTTATTTCAACTTGTGAGGGTTTTCGCTTTGACTGATAGTTTGTAATTTTGTGTAAGGGATTTTCGAGGTTTTCACTATACAGGACTCGGTGATTATGTGCTCAGTTACGGTTGCTCTTTTGATGTCTTAGAGCATAAGCGAATGTAGTAATTACAAAAGTATAATAATATAAAAAATTATTGCAAACACTGTTTTTCTTCTTATACTACAGGCGTGCAAGAGGTTTAGATGAGAAAACAGTACAAACAGGGGAGGGTCTCAAACGACATCAGAAGATATCAATAATTCAATCTGTTAGTTTTTTATCCATGTCGCATTTTTAAATTGACTGATTGGATTTTGTTGTGAGAGTTTCCCCAAGTCAATCTAGGGGAGGGAGATTCGATCTTTTAGTTTTTAATTCATGTCGCATTTTTAAATTGACTGATTACATTTTGTTGGGAGATTTTCCCCAAATCAATCTAGGGGAGGGAGATAGAAAAGGGGGCAGGGGAGGGTTTACAGGTATAATGGTGGATGTACTAATTTAACGACTTTAATCATGCCCACAGTGTTCTTTCTATAAGAGAAAGGGCCTTCCTTCACGGATTCACGGGATATATTTTTTGAGACCAATGTAAGACGACTGAAGAAAACCAACTTACACGTGGGTAAATGATTTCTTGCACTGTTTGGGTGACATAGCTAATGAGATGTATCAGATGCGCCTTGCTGTGTAACAAATAGTGCTAGTCTTGTGAGGAAAATGCTACCTGCAAAGTTGTGAGGACACTGTTTTCTTGATAAAGTGGGCTGGTGGGTGAATGGGCATACACCCCTATGTTTGTGCTTTTTGTTTTTTTTGTTTTATTGGAAAAATGGAGAAAAAGATTACAAGAGGACAGTCAAAAGACTGCCAATGGAAATACAAATACAACAGACCTACACCCATATGTTATGTCGGAAGTCTTTGAGTCAGTTTGGTAGTTAATCAGCTCAACAATGGGACGTAGGCCTTAATGAAGGTTAGACATTTTTTTTTGTATATTTTCTCACAATGCCACAAACAAAAACTTCTGATTTAGTACCTTTACAAGCAAAAATGTTATTTTTGTGCAAGTCAGTAAGTTAAATGTCCAAAGAATGTTATTTTTGTGCAAGTCAGTAAGTTAAATGTCCAAAAGAAATGGCTAGGTACAAGGGGAGAGGGGCCTATAGTGGAGCACCCTAACTTTGCATTTCTCAAAATCTTATGTGGAAATTTCAAATCACTCCCAATTTTGTACAATAGTTTATTTGGTAACTCATGTGTTTCTATATTTCATTTTAGGACTACATCATCAAATATGATGCCACATCAGAATACTTTTTGTTGAGGTATTTAAAAAAGCCCAAAAAAAAGGTGAGACTATAGTGATGCACTAAGTTATGTTTTATTAGTGTGCTGATGTGGCATCACATGATTTGTCAGTTTGTGTACTTTATGAATAAAAGGTGTTTTTGTAATTGGATATTAAAGTACTCCACTATGGGGCCCACTAAGGATTACTTATATCTCCACTATTAGACCCGCTCCACTATGGGCCCCTCTCCCCTACATCAATTGCAAGATGACAGAAATTGGTTGTAGTCGGACAGACACATGTTTGGGAAAAAAAAATGATGTGTGAAAAACATGCTTTTCTATTTGTGTTATGCATGCTTTTAATAGAATATCTCTCTTCTTTAAAATTGGCCGATGGGCTTTGTTTATTTGTCATCGTTTCAATGTGGAACATTTGAAAGTATCTATTGGAGGATTAAATTCCTCTTTTTCTCTTAGCTCTAGTGTTTTGATGGACGCCCATAACCTAGGTTCAAACCTGACATTTCTTTTCCGGTTTTTCAATTATGTCGGATACATTTTATAGTGGTAGGAGTATATTAATTAAAAAAAAAAAAAAATTTAAATTTTCAAAATATATTTTTTATTTTTTATTTTAAATTTATGTTTAAAAAAAGGTTGAAATAAATAAAAATAAAAATCATTTCATGTATATTTGATTTATTTATATTTATTATTTATTTATATTTATTATATTGAATATTAAAAATCATTTATTTGATTTATTATTTATCTTATCTTTTAATACATATTTATTATTTATTTATTATTTTAAATTTATGTTTTAAAAAAGGTTGAAATAAATAAAAATAAAAATCATTTCATTTATATTTGATTTATAATATATTCAATAATAAATATAAATAAATCAAATATAAATGAAATGATTTTTATTTTTATTTATTTCAACCTTTTTTAAAACATAAATTTAAAATAATAAATAAATAATAAATATGTATTAAAATATAAGATAAATAATAAAACATAAGGTCAAAAAGTATTTTGAATTTCTTCATCTAATAAAAAAAAAAAAATTATAATCTTTTATTTGTCTTCATAGGGTTGCTTAATAAACATTTGAAATTTTTTATTTAGGATAATTTGAAATCTTTTCCTATTTTCAAGGAGCAACGCATGGGCCTACCCTAGGAGAGAGGGGCCCATAGTTGAATGGGCTCCAATAGTGGGGATAGAAGTAGTCTTCAGTGGGTCCTACTATGGAGCACCTTAATATTCAATTGCAAAACACTCATATCTATAAAGTACACAAACTAACAAATCATGTGATGCCACATTGATGCACCAATAAAACATGACTTAGTGCACCACTCTCATGCTCACTTTTTTTTCTTTTTCTTTTGAGCCTTTTTGGATACCTCAACAAAAATCATGTTGATGTGGCATCATATTTGATGATGTGACCCTAAAATTGAATTTTTTAAACAAGTGAATCGCCAAATAAACTGCTGTAAAAAATGGGACTGATTTGAAATTTCAGGGAGGAAATTGAGAAATGTGAAGTTAGGGTGCTCCACTATGGGCTCCTCACCCCTAATGTATTAAAAAAAAAAATAATGAAAGGTTCGAAAATAACTCGGAAAATTATCGTGGATGCAATGCAGAGATCCATAGATCATTTCAAATTATTGATATCTAGAAAGAGGCTTTAGACGATGTGGGAATGTTGAAGGAAATGGCAGTAATTTTTTGTTCCATTGGTCCCAAATCTGATAGGAACAAAATTAGGACTTGGATCGTCAAGAATTGGAAGACGTAGGAGATGGTCAAATTCCTTCCTAAAGGTTTTTTCATGGCCATTTTCGTATCTACGGAAGAGAGAGAATGTATTTCAGGGCGGACTATGGAAGATATTAGATTACCCGCTCTATATGCAAAAATTGGTAATCCTAATTTTAATCCGGCAAAATTGTATTCCTATGATCACCCTATATGGATTAGCCTCTATAACTTGCCCTTAGAATATTGGTCAGAGGAATGTTTAGAAAAAATTGGGTGCTGTCTTGGTACCCTAATGGATATAAATGCAGACATTATAGAGGGGGATTAATATCTGTATGCTCAACTTAGATTGCAGCAGTTAGGTGGATTCCGGAAGAAATTATGTTGTACATTGATGGAAATCATTGGATCCAATCGGTTGAGATAGAGGAAAATAAGATTTTATGTTTAAAATGTTGTAGTAGGGATCATCAAGAGGAATTATGCAAATGGAACCTAGGACAAAAAAATCCGGAAGCCAAAAGTTCAAAATTCCAAGGATAATGCGTGGCCGATCACTTCCGTTCAGGGGCAATCCCGGCTTTGAATAAGGGCAGAATCAGAAAAGATTTCATTTCCTCGACTTCGACGATTCCTATTTCTGCTGACAATGAGTTGCGTAGGTGCTCGGGCTCGGGTCGCAATGGTGTCTCTCCCCTTAATGGTGATGGCGGAGAGAAAATGGCAGAATCCAAAAATTTGAAAGAAAATTTAACCCAGGATGAGAAGAATGCGATACAAGGTTCTGGGAAGGAAAAGAACTTACGGATCACAAATTCATTGGCCGGGCTAGAATTGCAAGAGACGGAGAAAGCCCTTAACTTTGCTTTTAGGTGCAAAAAAGAATTGGAATTGGGGGAGGCAGCAGAGGAGACAGATGCAGAGGAAGCCGACTCGAAGGGAGATATCAGAAGCAGATGAGCTGGGGAAATTAACCCTAGGTGTATCAGCTAGTCGACAGTAAATGCTATGGGAAAAGTGTGGAAAGGAAAGGATAGAAAATCAAAAAGGCAAAACAGGGAGGAAGAATCTTATGAGAAAGTTTTGAAGAGCATAAAAGACTTTTTATCATCCAAGAGCCAAGCCCTCCCTTGGAGGGCAATGGACATCATTACTTGTCACAGGTCTAGCGGTCTCTACAAATGGTGCTTGATCAAGCGTCATATTGACAAATTGACAATGGACATTATTTTTAGGAAACAAAATTTAATTTGGAGGGGGTGGTAATTTTTTTAAAAAAATTAAACATTGGTTTGTTATTTTTCAAGACGCTCGTGGTTCTTTTGGTGGACTAGGGATCATGTGGTCTACAAATAGCGTAGATATTAAATTGATCAAACCGCATCACAATTGGAGAGACAAAGCTAGGGAAACTCGGTTGATGGCAGGAGATTCCAATACAAAAAAATCATACTTCTACAATTTTGTGTAGAGTTAGAAATTGAGTGGAGGGCATCAGATTGGCTAATGGATGGATAGTGAATGACATAGCACATTGAGCAAGAGGAAGTTAGATTTTTTAGATCACTTTTAGTTGCAAAGGATACCAAACATTGCAATTGGGATGATGATTCCATTTTTTCTTGTATTCTTGAATGTACTAGGAAAGAGGAAAAGCTAATGTTAAATGCCCCATTTACTTTGGAGGAAATCAAAATAGTGAAATTCCAATTGAATCTTTGGAAAGCACTGGGTCCCAATGGTATCCCTGCTAAATTCTATCAAGTATGTTAGCACTTCGTAGGTGAGGACATTTGGAATTTGGTGGAAGATATTAGAAAGAAGAGAAAGTTTGTGAAGGATATTAACAACACGACAATAGCCTTGATTCTGAAAAAGAGTGAGTGCACCATATTTGCAAACTATAGGCCAATCTCATTATGTAATACGATTTACAAGATCATGACAAAAGCTTTAGCTAACAAATTAAAAAGACTATTGTGAATGATCATCTCGAAAAAACAAAATGGATTCATGCTAGGCAAGGAGATCACTGATAGCATTATTATCACTTTTGAGACTTAGCACACCATCACCTCTGAAAGACTGAAGGTATTCTTATCAAACTTGATGTGAGTAAAGCATATGATAGGGTTCATTGGGATTTTTTGTTGACTATAATAAAAAAAATTGGATTTAGTAAGTCTTGGATGAAGATTATTTGCACATGCATTTTGAATCCTCATTATTTGGTGTTGGTAAATGGATCAATGTGTGGTTTTTTGATGCCACAAATGGGTTGTGACAAGGGGATCTATTATTCCCATTTTTATTTGTAATAAAGATAGAGGCAATGGGAAGTCATTTTAAACAATTGAGGGAGGTGAAGCTTTGGAATGGTATAAAAATTGTTGATGATATTGATCCAATTACTCATGCTCGGTTTTCCAACGATACCTTGCTATTCGGAGAAGCAATTATAAAGGAGGCGAAAATAATCAAAATAGCTTTGGACAATTGCTCATCTTTGTCAGGGTAGATTCTGAACAAGGAGAAATGTGAGATATATTTTATTAACACCAAAAAAGTGTTACAAAGGAAGATTGTGAAACTGCTTGGCTTCTCCATCGCGGTTCTCCCTTCCAAATACCTTGGTGCTCCTTTATTTGAAAGGGTATGTGCAAAAAATCTCACTAGGAGGATACAATTAACAACTAGAGGAACAAATCACTAGCATGGAGAAGTAAGTGGCTCTCTTTGGCAGGAAGGTTCCTTATGATCAAGTGTATCCTATCTGCAGTTTTGATATATGGGATATCCTACTTTAGGATGACGAGTAAAGCATTATCAAGTATGGAAAGTTACATGAAGAAATTATTGTGGGAGGGCTCCAAGGAAGACAAGAAGATTCCTCTAATCCATTGGGACACAATATGTCTTCCTAAAATTTGTGGACCTGGGTTGGCTTAATAAAAATGGAAATACAAAACTTGGCTTTAGGTGCCAAACTGACTTGGAAAATGTATAGGGAACCTAAGAAAATTTGGTGCAAAATCCTACAAAGGAAGTATCTTGATGATTATGACCCTAGAAGGATATTACCATTGGCAAGTTCGCAGGGTGGTTTAGAAATTTGGGAATTTTTATGGGAAAGAAGAAAATTTATCATCGAGCATCTCACATGGAAAATTGGCAATGATAGAAGGGTTGATTTGTTAATCGAATCTTTCAATTTGACCAATTGGATCGATAACATTATTCAATCTAATGGAAGGAATGTTGTGGACTATGTTAGAAGAGATGATAGTGGTGTTGGTTGATAGGTTCAAACAATAGTTTGTTTTCTATTAGTTTTATACAAACTTTAAGATACTTTTGAACATCCTTCCTAACATTATTCCATATTATATTATCCTTTTTGTATCCATTATACAGACCTAACCAAAAACATGGTGATGGAACTATGGTTTAATACATTAGCATTAAGTGGTTTATATGAATATCTGCATGGAAATGTTGATGGAAAGTTATGTTTAATTCAGATGGTTATCCTTGTGTACGTATTTTGTGAAACTAACTTGTTTGTAGCAAAAAGAGGAACCATGATACATAGTTGTTGTGGGATAAACCCGTAAGAAAAGGGACATTGAATACCAAAACAGCGGATGTTGCATAAATAGTTGAACATGGTGGTTAATGGTCGAAGGCATTAATGAAGATAGAACATGCATTATCATAAATAGTTAATAAACGTTGAAGAAGAGGTCTTTTCTAATATTAAACTTTGACAGATGGATGTATGATTGAATGTAATATGTTTCAAATGATAGAGTTCTAGTTTGATAGGGTTCTCTTTCTTTTCAATTATAGTTTGAATAATTCCAAATCTTAAATCCACGCTCTAGATATCTTGAAGTGGAATTAATGATTTCGGTTAAAGTTGTTGATTTCAATAAAGACTCCCTCAATTTGTATATAACTAATATTGGTTGAGTTTGTAGTTTAGTTAGTTGGTTATTCACAAGTTATACTATTTGTTATTTTTCAGTTGAAACATGAATCTACAGAATGGTTAAAATTCAGTTGTGTAAGAGTGTTTTGCAATCATTCATCTTATGCAATAAATGGAGATCAATTCATGAGATGCATGAAATATATTAGTTACATTGGGTTCAGTTAAGTGGGAACAATTACTTGAGCAGGCCACTCAAGGTATTGTTCTTCACTTCATCTTTCAATTATTCATTTTTGTTGATAGTTAATATTAGTTTACTATTGTTCATGAATTGCATGCAAGTAACTAAGATTTCATTTCTTGCTTATTATAAGTGAATTCTTAGGAACATGCATGTAATAATTATTAGTAATACTCCAGAGGATAGTTTAGTTGAGTTAGTAATCTTAGTTAGGTTTTCAATTCACATAGTATCATTTTATTAGCAATATTTTAGTTACAACCTTTACTGTAGGTACCCGTAGCAACTAAGTTTTAGTTATACTTTTATTGTTTTATATAGTTTTTGTGAATTTCCAGCAACTAGAATAACTTTAGAAGGATAGTTTAGGTAGTTTGGGTCCATGAAGGCATACACAAGGTTGCCCCATCATAAGCTTACACACCTTGGTTGATTATTTGATGTAGTCTTAAGTAGTGTCAAGTGGACTATTCAATTTGTTAATCCTCTGAATTGAGTGACCTTCACCAAGTTTACAAAATATTAGCTTAGACTCTACATTGGTGAATGCTACATGTGGGTAGACATTGTTGGACTACCAATCCCAGAGAATACTAAAAAGGCATTGTCTAAAACTTTAGATAATCATCAGATTATTCTATCAAAGGAGGATGAAATAATTTGGTGCGGTCCAAAATATGGGGAATACTTAGTTAAACTAGGGTATGCAATTCAAAAAGTGCAAAGAGAAACTGGTAGTGGATAGTAAAACTGTGTTGGAAAAATAGTATTCTTCCTAAGGTGGGTACATTCTTATGGATGACTCTTCACAAGAAAATACTGATGAGGGATAGGCTTAGTCATATCAGAGTCCATAGTCCGAACATATTCCTCTTTATGTTGTGCAGATGGTGAAACCATTAACCACCTTCTATTGAATTGTCCCTTTTCCTTGAGGTTTTGGGACTGGCTCTAATAATCACTAGGATGGTTTTCCTTGAGACATGGTGACATGTTTGAATTTTTTCTTAGCTAGTCAATCATGAAGAAACATGACTCTTAGGGAGACATTTGGACTATTTCCCCTTCAATTCTTGTATGACATGTATGGAAGGAGTAAAATAGGAGGACTTTCTACAATCAAAGCTTAACAGTTGAAGAGGTAATCAAGAAATTGAAGGAATTTGTGAAGTGGTTGATATGAATAGATTCGCAAGGACCAATATTCATTATACAAATTAGAATAATGAAATTCAAAAGAAATGGGATAAGTTAAAATCACCGAATGAGACTTCAATAAGAAAATCCAATAAAATAAGTGAGACCAAATGGGTTGTTCTTAGAAATAGAAGATACAAACTCAATTTCAATGGAGTGAATAAAGGGAATTTAGGACCGGTTGGGATTAGATGCATAATCAAGAATGCAAAGAGGGGAACATATATGGGATTTATCTATAAAACTTGGTGGAAATGGAGGATCTTGCTCAAGGACTTTGGCTCTATGGAAAAAGGACTGAGAGATGTGGACATCGAAGGTGACTCTCAAATATGCATTAATGTAGTGAGTAAAAAACATGTCCAAAACTGGATACTTAAACCTTGGATAAAAAAGATATGGAACTATCTAGACGCATTAGGAAACACTTCCATAACACATGTATAGAGTAGTAAATAAAGTAGCCAATATCCTGGCTAATCAGGGAATTTTGCAAGAAAAAATTGAGGTCATATTCAACTCATTGGATTCATTAGGGGAATTGGAGGATATACTATATATAGAAAAAATAGTGTCTTGTCCCAATGCTAACAATTAATTTTAAGGCTTTCTCACAAGATGAGCTATTTTTGTTTCTATAACTAAAAGGGAAGTATGAAGATTCAAGTTCAAGACAATCAGAGCATGGGTTCTTATGTTAGATTCAATGAAATCTAATCAGTTAGTCTTTCTAGATGAAGATAGAAATTATAGAGTTATTGAGGCTTAGGAGGGTGGTATAAAATGCTGAACCACTTTGGTGTCAAGTGGAGTTGTATGGAGGAGACTTTTGAACAAAAAATAGCTCGGTTGTTTCAATATAATGTGTAGTAGGTACATGATGTTATTCTAATCATTGTTGGCTCTTTTCTTTAGATTAATGGCCATTATCATGATGAATTCATTTGGTTTCCTACTTTACAACAATGGTTTTAGCTTTGGAAGATTGTTTATGGGGAATTTGGATGGTCGGTCCCTTATTTCTCCTACTAAGTACCTTGAGGTTATAGAGGAGATGTAGAATATCAAGGTGACACCATTGGCAGGGGTGTTGGCTAGTCTCTTCGATCTTGATGCAGAAGAAAAGAAAGGGAAGAAAAAGTAGGCGTGGGTGTTGTTTTAAAAAAGGAATAAATCATAATAATATGGAGTTTTGGGCCTTGTTGGAGGTCAAATATCTTTTCACTGAAATTCAAATGGATAGAATGTGTAAAGTGAGTGCAAGAATTAGGTTCATCTTGCACAAGTATGTGTAAAAAACCTTATGTAACTGTTTATTCTATTTAATATAGGGAGTTACCCCCTCTTGTAATACTTATCCCAAAAAGATAAAAATAAATAAGATAATGAAACATAAATAATAAGGTGAAAAGTATTTTGAATTTCTTCATCTATTTGTGTATTTATTTGTGAAAAAGGATTGTTGATAAATAAAAACACTTGAGCTATAATAATATGATTATTTTAAATATATATATATATATTTTACTTATCTTTAAGTGATGTTATTATCTCTAAGTGATGTTATTATCTCTAATGCAAAATACTAGAATTATTCTATCTTAAGTGGTGTAATTTTCTCTAATGAAATTTTTTTATTATAAAACTTGTTTTCCACTAACTGAACTTGCATCTTAGAAATTCTATGTCCTTGAGCCTTGGCCTCTAGTTTTCAACTTCCTCCCTTTGTTTATCACCTTGTTTTTTGACTTATTCATTGTTGATTAACAATTTTGTCTTTGTGAGATTTACTTTAGCATGACTCTTTATTGCCCGTAATAAAGACAAATACATAATGAACTATTGGAGAGATCACCATTTCATTGGTGATCTTCCTATGAATTTTGACGACATACAACTCCCTCAAATAATATAATTAGTTTGTAAAGATATGCTTTTGACCAAAAAGCATAAAAGGCATAACCAACATTGGTTCATAGCCATGATATCAATGTGATGAAACTTAGAAAAAATACTACTAATACTTTGACACAAAGATCAGAGTATTGGAAATAGATAAATGATCATTCAAATAGAACCTCACTCAATTCCAAAGAGATTGAATGTAACATAAAGAAGCATCTAATTCACAAAGGAAAGAAACTCTACATGTTTATTTAAGTTCATAGAATTATGCATAAACATTAGCATTACATCCAAATATCCAATGCTCATAGACAAAGAATGACTTCAGAATGAGTGAGTCATGATGATCCTTTTTTATTATTTTCCCTTATATCAAGTGTAACTAGAATCAAAATTTTAGACCCTTCTAGAGTATTTTGATTGCATATTTATAGATATTCTTTCTTGAAACCATTTCAATTTTCGTAACTATCACCTTTGAAATGAGTGGTTTGTAACTACCATCAAAATATTTTCTAGTGAACTCCCCAAGTATTTATGATCCTTTTGAAATATCATAATTACACAATTCACATCAAGTTGAGTATGGTGAGCTAATATATCACTACTCCATACATATACATGCCTCATGGCTTTTTGTACGTCAAAAAAACCTACAACTTCAAAACTTTGCATTTAATTACACATTCACTTGTAATCATATGTGTGCAAAAATATTTAATTAAGATTTTTTGCACCAACATTGAAGCTTATCCTACCAAAAATCTAGCAATTTTATCACATCATTCGTTGTGCTAATTTAATTCAAGGTATTTAGCGTTATCCTTGCCCACTAGTTGCTACTAATAGCCTCACAACTTATCTCATGGATATGATATCAATTTCTTTCCTCTATAAATTCAAAGGAGTTGCATTCCATTCTTCACATCTCAACCTTACTCTCAAAATTTTGATCACTTCGAGTGATGCAACTTCAAAAGGTGATTTCCTCCTCATTGAAGGTGTAGAGTGTAGTTCTATGAGGTGGCTAGTGGTTGAATAGTTTAAAAGGGAGGTTTTCCTCAAAAGGAATGATGTTGAAGAAGGAGTAATTATGAGAATAATTGGAGAGAATTTCCTAGGAAAGTTTATGTCCATAACTCTGCACTCTTGGAGCATTTCATATACAACATCATCCAGACTTCTAGCAAATTTGAATGGGATTCTAGAGTTGTTGAAAGAATAGTGAGATCGACGTATATATAGTCAATGTTGAAGCTGCCTTGGGACGTTTGAATGAATATCTATGAGAAGTCCTAGTTGGGGATGTCATATGCATTGCTATTTCCCTCCAAATTAAAGAAATCAAACAAGTTGTTACTCTCTTGCATGTTGGGCTCAAGAGGAATGTAATGGATACTTTTTCTTATTATGTTAAATTTTATGAAAACTTGTTCTCCCCTGCGTAGATTGAGAGGATTCATGAGGTTGTGAAGGGAATCTGCATACTCATATTCACTATGTACGTGTGAAAGCTTATACACACATTTCCTCCTTTTGATATAATATAACATATAGATATATCATTTTAGGTGATCCCACAAAGTTGAAAGATTCTAATTTTTGCTGAAATCACATATTTTTTACAAACTATAATGATTTAAGCCTTAAAAATTTCCATTTAAACCATTCCAATTGAAGAGGGTTTGATCAAACTACCTTAGATCAAAACCCCTTGGATAGAACCCTGCTAGTTTTAAACCATACCTATAACAAAGTCTCCTTTACACCTATCAAAATGTTGATAAAAAGCCACTTTTGATTTACCTTTTTGGGGATCAAATGAATTCGTTTAAAATTTAGTTTTTGTATGTAGTCCTTATTATAAGCTTCCCAAAAAGTAAAATTTTAAATAAATTTAATTTTATTATTATATTTATTTTTTATTTCTTGTGAATTTAGATTTTCATTGAAAATCAACCTCTTTGTTTTGCAAATGTGGAAAAATGGAACATTACCAAAAATAAAATAAAAAATATGAGTGCACCAGATATTGAAATCCTTGATCTAACAGAAAAAAAAGAATTTTGATACATACAAAAAAAGTTGTGTTATACAGTCCTCCTATGTCTAAATTGTAATTAGTTTGACTTTGAAACTTGATTAAGGAAAAAATATTCAATAAAACACTATGAAACCAATTGGAAGCACTAAATATCATAGTTTCAAATCTAAATTCGAAAAAAATAGAATTTTATCCTTCATGGGAAAAAAAAGTTATGTGTTATATGGTGAACGTCACTCCTTAAAAATGGTGTTTATTGAAAAAAACTAGTTTTCAAAGGAGATGGAAAAAGAAGTTCAATCTAATTCCAATTTTTTTGAAAAACAATATATTTAGAATCTGCAGACAAAATGTCACAAATCACTAGTTTGTGTCATCTTCAAATTCCTCATGGTTTAGCCACTATAGGTGCCCAAAAGTGAAGATTTAGTTAGAAAAAATCAGTTTAGTGTCCATTTTGGCCAAAAATTGTAAACCAGTATTGTGGGATCACCCTTTTCTATATTTTAATTTCTTTGTATAATGTGATAAATTTTATAATATTTGGTCTTGCTTCATGTTCTTTCTGCTATGTATCATTTGCATTTTCCAGGTATGACTTTCTTTAAGCCAAGTAGATACCTTCAAACATAAAATGATGATTTTAAAAGCGAGTTGTGGAACCAATGTCAGGTCCAATTGAGGTTTTACCTCATTGAAATCTGACATGGTTTAGGGAAACTTTTTATTTTCCACTTGAACATATTTCTTTAAGACATAATCTTTGAAAACCTAGAAGTTTGGATGATTTTGAAAAGGGACTTCAAAACCACTAAACGTTATTGCTCAAGAGAAAAATTCTTGCCATCAGAAAAAGAAAGGATTATTATGATCTATAGACCAAGGAAAAGGGGGGATGAATTCAATCAATGTGAAATGATGAAATGGCCTAGGATTCAAACACACCTTTCACCAATTTCATTAGAAAGAGAGATCACAAAGGGATAGGATTGACTTTCAACCTTGAGGTGAGTCAACCCTATTTTGGACCTTGGATCTCTGTAATTTTATGATAAAAATGATTGATTTATAATGTTTTGGAATTATTTAAAGTGCATTAACTAAATGAATTATATGACCTAACACTTGAAATACAAAGTTCTATGATAACAAAAATAAAACCAACAATTTAAAAGTAGATCTAAGAAGGATCTAATGGTGTGCACCTATGATGAAAAGTGGGTTTCAAGGCCTATAGCAGGACTAGTTCACTCCTAAGCGAATGGGTCCTTGACTGTCAGAAAGCCAAAAATAAAATCTATAAATGAGTTTTCGTAACTTGACAACAATGAATGCAACAAACGCAACTTTAAAAAACTACTCCTCTGATCAACTTTCAATCCTTCTTCACCTGTAAGTCTACACATACAAAGAGAGAAGAAAAAATGTTTTTTTTGGGTGAATGAGGGTTTTCCTTAGTCAAACCTCGTGTTTGGTAATTAAACCTTGATAATGAAATAATGACAAAATAAAGGAATTGATGAATGAAAAAAGCTTGTTACAACTCACCAAACCCTTAATTGTTGCCCTTAGAGGACTAAAGTCAAACACATCACTCTAAGGCTTGGATCTTGCATGAATTTGCTTGATGTATTGATGCTTGAATGCTTTCTTGAATGTTTGAAACCTACATCACAATGTTAGCTCCAAAACATGAACATGAACACACATGAACTTTGGCACAATGATATAATCTTGATTTTTGTTGTAGATGACTGATAAATATGCTCTTCATTGATCTTGACAATAATATTTTCTCTTGTGCAAGTTGCCTTAATGTTAGATCATGTTGCTTAGATTTGAATTGATAAAATAACTGTATTTATAGGTGTTTATCTAATTTCTTGAAAATTAGATTCCAAAAGCTGACACTTGAAACTTGAATTTGAATCATTAAAATGCTAACAAAAAACATATTTTAACTTGTGATAGCCATAGCAGAATTTGACATAGTTGCAATAGCTTCAAGGAGGAAACACTTAAAACCAAAATAAAAAAATTACTTGGGGTAGACATGGTTGTAGGGGAATGACAAAAACCATGGCAACAGTCATGTAAGTATTTTTCACAATGTAATTTCCCATGTACCATATGTTTGACTTTTTCATACCTTCACTTATATGTTTATCTTATTTAGACCTAAGAATTGTCATGATTTTAAATTCATACATTATCTTGCATTTAAATTTAGACTTATTGCATGCCCATGCCATGCATGTACCCCAAATGTTCCTTAAACTTTCTTGAACCATTGGGTTGCATCTTGATGTTGGTCTTGCTTTAGGTTTGAGTCTTCCTAGTGGGTGTAAAAATGCATGTAACTCTAATGAAAAGAAATGGTAATATCACAATACACTCTATTTTATGGAAGATAATTCTAGAAACCAATTTATATTGAGCTAATACACTAAACAATCTTCAACACTTGTATATTGATGATAATAGAGTTATAATGACTAGATTAGCTAAGTTCATATAGCTAGAAGAAGTAAGATTAATTTCCCAATATAAGATGAACAAGCATCAAAATTCAATAAGAAATGGTTTAACAAGCCCAATAGGGTAAAAATATTTTAGGGGGAAATCTAATGCTTAATGAGATGAATACAAAGAAAGGACCAATCACCATAAGAAACTCCAAACTCTCTCTAAGATGGACATTATCTTGTCTCTAATTAGAAGTAGTTCAATGTTTTTGAGAACTCAATTCTTGGTGGGACTACATTGTTGATTCCAATGAATAATATCAATCTCAATCCATATTTATAATTAGGTTTTCTCATTGGTATCGCAATTCTATAATATATGTTTGATTCTTGTATAATCTTTCTTTCTATCCATTGATTTGTAAAAGTGGGTGCATTTATCTTGAGAAGGCCATGATCCTAGCTTCATCAAATTTAGGAAAGGGTAAATTCCTCCATGAACTTGACTCATATTTACTTTACAAGTATTCACTCTAATGAGATTGTTGTCAAAGATAATATCCCTATTCCATATTCCCAACCCACCACAACTAACCCTATCTAAGATGATGTTGACATTATATATGAATATTGTCTAACTAGCCCACCTCACTTAGGTATGGTTTCTTTCTTATTTTATAAAGTGGTGAGCTTATGCCTAAGTCCACTCCCATATTCATAGCCCCCTTGAAATTATTGGCATCCTTAAATTAGTTCAAAGTTGATATAAAACATGTTTCTAGCATATTTGTATACCTATTGGGATTGAAGGATAAATTTTGTTCCAAATATATGTAGGAGGAGGTGATAAATGTAATGATAAAATAAAATAAATATAGAGAAGGTGGATAAAAAACCTACAAAGAAGAATTCAAACTAAAGGGGGAAGAAATACCAAGAGTAATTGGTATTAGATACAGACTATATAGATAAAATAGGTTTTACAATTGTACACATGCTAAATGTAGATGATGTTTGTATCCCAAGTGTGTGAAAGGGCACAATTGTAGATGAATAAACTATGCATGAGTGAGAAAATAAATTTTTACTTAGTGAAAGTGGATAAAAACATGATGTTACTTAGAACTGTCCTATATTTGTAACAATTATGATCCTCAAAATAGGACAAGGAAACTCAAGGAAAAGGAGGGTTGTAATGAAAATTCTCAACCTTCTAGCCTTGATAGAAAATAATAAGCATTGAATTATTCATTTTATGTGTGTTGTGGAGCCAAATTGACTATGCCAACACATCTGGGTGGTAGGTAAATGCTAGTGGAGGCATTTTTTCATTCCCTATGTCACCTGATCTTTCCAAGCTACACTATTTTGACTTGGTCTTTTAAGAGTCTTAAAAGAAAAACTACCAAACTATGATGGAGTATTTATCGAAGCTCGTGACATCTAGGAATATTTTTTGGGACTTATAAATGGATATGGATTTCATCCATGTTAACCTCTCTTGGTTTTAGTCAACTCAACACCATTTCAACATGCCAATAAAAATGCATTCTTGCAAAAAGTGTCAATTAAGAGTAATGCAAATATGGTAAGAAACATATTTTATATTTTATGCATAGTGGGAAAAACCAAAATATGCCAAAATGTCTAGATGATTCGTTGAATGCTAGGAATACCTTTTTCATTCCCTAAGTAATTTGATTGTTTTATCCTAAATGCTTCTGGAAAAGTCTCTTAAGAGATCTAAGTGCAAAAGTTATAAGACTATGGAAAACTAGTTCTCAAAATACGTGGCATCTACTAATGTTATGTCTAAATCTACAAATGCACATAAGGTCCACCCAAAATAAAATTTCTTAGTTTTTCTTATCTCTACACCATTTGACTATGGAAATGATGGATGCAATGTTGTAAAAAGTGTCATTTGAATTCAATTCAACCATTCTAGGAGTTATATTTTACATTCTTTGTCTTGTGGGGCCCAATGGCAATGCAAAAGTATTAGAGTGGATGGGTGAATCCTAGGGAATGCCCCATTTTGAACCCTATATTTCCAATATTTTTGGGATACAGTATTTCAACAAAGTCTCTTATGAGACCCAAGTGCAAAAAATTACCAAACTATGATGGATTGGTTCTCAAAATATGTGATACCTATGAATGTTTCATCTAAATCTACAACTTCACAAAGGGTCCCTCCAATTAACCTCTCTCATTTTTTTATCTCCAAACTATTTGACTATGATGATGGTGGATGCAATATTGCAAAAAGAATCATTTGTGTTTAGCACAACCATTCCAAAAGCCATATGTTGTGTTCTTTATCTCATGGGGCTCAACTAACTATAAAAACATGTTAGGGTGGGTGGGTGAATGCTATTGGATAGATTACTTTACACACATTTAGTTTTTTTGATCCTTTTAGGCTACACTATTCCAGTAGTCTTAAGAGACCTAAGTGCGTAAATCTTCAAAACTATGATGGATTGGTTATTGAAACCCATGACACCTGTAAAAGTTTTATTTAAACATATAGGTACATGTACAGTCCCTTCAATATAACTTCTCTCATTTTTTATTAGCTGCAAACCATTTGACTATGGTGATGATGGATGTAATATTGGAAAAAGCATCATTTGTATTCATCACAATCATGCCAATTACTCAAATCAAAAGATCTCAATTTTACTTATGTAATTATTCATTTATAAAAAAATTGGACATTGGTAAAAAAAATGTATTGAATAAAAATCCATATAGGCATATAATGTCACATATCTATAACATGGAACATATGTACAAAACTACCATATAAGCATACAAAAAAGTCCTAAAGAAATAATTTTTACCTCCAAAGGAAGGGAGGAGATCATGAGCCACCTTTGACTATCGAGTGGATGGAGAGGCAAGTAATGATGGTTGCCTTCAAACCTATTGTCTAGAACTCTTATCATAAGTTTTTTGAAGCTCCACCTAATACAATAAACATATGCACAAATTAATATATGAAAAATGAATGTATTATTTAACATATAATGAAATAATCACTTACCACCAACTATTAGTTTCTCCTAAGAAAATCGATGCCTCTCTTCATATTTTTGAGGGACACAAATTGGAGTTGTAACCTCTTGTGACAATTATCAATAATCAAATTAAACTACAAATGAATATGATTTGAATTTGCACTAATAGAAGTGAGATAAAACAACTATAGGAGTTTATGGTGAACTCCTCAACACCCCAAGATTACCTACAAGAAAAAATAACTTCCATAAGAGAGAAAATGACAGAAATATCATGTTATGATTAAGGATACAAGAATGCCAAAATAGTAGCCATAATGAATATGACAATGTACATATGATTCATTTCTTATATAGGCAAGGTGTGAGATAGGATTATATTTAAGATCATGACAAGTGTCTTAATCCTATCACATGATACAACTAAGTCATAACAACCTAGGATAAGATAAGATCTAGAAATGACAACTAAGACTTCTAGAAGGAATCTTATAACCTAAGTACACTTAACATGTGAATATGTCCCCTAAGTCCCTAGTAAGTGAATTGACTAGGCACAAGAAATTTACTCACACCAACACCCCCCTTAAGTGCAACTTAGGGAGAATATTATTATGCAAATGACGTGCAAAGATGGGTCTCATCTATGAGGCCATGTTAGGTACCCATGTACAAATGCAAATGCAACCTCTCACAAACAGAGAATGGGAGAAAACCCAATGGGATTAAACTCCTCCCCAAAAAAGAGATAAATACAATAATGTTATACATCACAAATCCAATCAATCTCCATCCACACAAAGGATGACAAGAGAGACCATACAACCCCCCCATAATGAGATAACTTACTACAAAGAAGCACTGGAAGCACATTTATAGAGTAACACTAAAATCCTTAATTCGACAAGCAAAGGAAAGATAATTATGTTTTCTAGAAACCATATTAGAGTCACTCAAGTACTCAGGTTAGAATCATGATAAGAAACAACAAACTCGATGCTAGGGAACACTGGAAAACTTTCAAACTAGCACAACTCTGGAATCTATGAAGCAATAGTCATTTAAGAAATGATTTGGAACTAAAATAAAGTGCAAGGATCCAAAATTGCACCCTCCAAACTATGAAAACATCCAAGTAATCTCCAGAACACCCTTTGGGGAAAAATTGAAATAATGATAAATATAGGAAAGACACAAGAAAATTGCATGGATGGCAATGTAGAGCTCCTCAATACCTTTCCAATGCAACAAGAACCACAAAAATCAAAGATCATGGTAAAAATTTATGAGCTCGAGAGCCAAAAAGGGAGATCTGAATTCAACTAGAAATAAATGCTAGCAAACAAAAAAAATTGAAACATTACCTATACTGCTTAAAAACACACATAACAGCTTTTCGATAATATTTCATTTCAAAAATTTTACCATCTAGATCAAAATTTATGAAAAAAAAGGCCTATAAAGAGGACATTCAAAGACTAATTAGATGCAAAATTTTGGCCCTCAGGGGTTGAATCACGGTCACCCATGTGACCTTGCAATGAAATGGGGTTAAAAAAATGTCTCGCAACAGTGGTGATGGCTCCCACATGCCATTGGTGGCAGGGCAGTGGACCAAAGGCTGTACTGCTTGGGCGTAAGCCCCTGTTCGTTGCAATAGGACAATATGCCCTGTTGCATGGTACCTGCAGCTTGAAACAATGGTTGGTGGTTTAATAAAAAATAATTTTATTATATAAAAACATTCTCAATAATAAATAAAATGGAACCATCGATGATTAATAAACTACATACCATGTACTTGTTGAACAAAATATTTGATTGATGTGATAGGTAATGAACCGCATATGAAGAGATGGTACAACACAGAGAATATGCCAATTCATATAGTAAATATGCCAAATTTCATAGAGATTATTAATGACTTGACTATGCAAATCAGTATACGGGGTCGTACGACCATGCACAAATCTGTACAACCGTATGGCCTAATTTTTTTTCTTGGATTTTGACGATTTGGCAGTTGATCCTTAGGCTCTCAAGCCTTCCAAATACAATGGAGAGGTCAATTTTTTCCCAAACAACTCTAAAAAATTATCTACCCCTCAAATTTGACAACTAAAACCCTTGTTCAAACCCTGGTAGATCGACCAATATATGACAGATTTTAACAAAACAAAAGCTAAATTTGACTTTCTCTAATGCCCTGGATTCAATGGAAAGGTTCTCAAGACCCCAACTCACACCCAAAAAATATATCATGCCATGATAGGTCCCTTAGATCTAGGAAGAATTTTTCAACATTAAAGCTCAATTACCATGTAGGAGTCTATGGTGAACTCCTCAACACCCCAAGATCACCTGCAAGACAAAATAACTTCCACAAGAGAGAAAATGGCAGACATTTCATGTTATGATTAAGCATGCAAGAATACCAAAATAACAGCCATAATGAATACGTCAATGTAAATATGATGCCTTAATTATATAGGCAAAGTGTGAGATATGGTTAGACAAGATCATGGCAAGTGTCTTAAACCTATCACATGAGAAAACTAAGTCATAAAAACCTAGGATAAGATAAGATCTAGAAATGACAACTAAGACTTCTAGAAGGAATCTTATAACCTATGTAAACTTAGCATGTGAATATGTCCCTTAAGTCCCTAGTAAGTGAAACTAGGTACAAGAAATTTATTCACACCAACAAAAACAAACAAAATATGAATTTTACTAATTTGACTTGTACCTTTGTAAAAGGCACCAAAGATAATAATTTTGCAACATTTCCCACCTCCACTATCCTATGGATACTAATAGGAGTTTGATCTGATGTTGATAACTGAAAATGAAATAAAATTATTAAATTACCAAAATTTTCCTAACATTATTTTACAACACATAATGATTAAAAGTAATCAAGCTTACCTCAATGAAAGATTTTTGGTCACTTCGACTAATAGATCTTGAAAGTAAAAAGCTCAATGTCCACGTGTTCAACATCCAATGTGAATGTTAAATTACCATTTATTTAAGGTAAAAAATAGTTACATGTACTATATTTACTATTTTTTTACCAATTACTTTCTAGTGGACTTGATATTATCATGTAATCGAAAGTTGAAGGGCCATCAAATGCAAAGCGAACACTCTAACCCTAAAACTTTATTACAATCAATCTAATAATTTATAGTTAATCTTAGATTTCAAAATGAAATATAGTAAATAAATTTAACCTTGTTTAAATTTACATGTGTATATTTTCCAAATGTCTCATCTAGCATCTTATCTTCCAACAATATCTGACCCAATATGGATGTGCCTTGCTATTGGTCATGTGTGCCATGATCATCATCCAACCCATTATCATAAAGAGTCCCATAGTTTTGAAATATTTGAGGTGAATTTCAAGACTTGGAAGACTCATCCTCATCATCCTATGCTAGAGGCCTAATATGTTGTAAAAGGGTTTGAGTGAGTGAGTTGATGGATTGTAAGGTCTCGACCTTAATACTCTCCATAATGGAAGGCGTCGTTACATGCTATTGATGTATGGCCTGGCAAGTGGTCTCCATTCTTGGTTTTGGTTGTATTTGTAAAAGAGTTTCCTCAAAAATTACTGCAAGACATCATTGTTGCTGCATGGAGGATGGTCAAAAACCATCCACCACCTATCCTAATAATTATTTTTTGCCTCTTAGTTTTAACGCCAATAGATAAGGAACCTTATTGTAGTGTCATGTAGGGGTGGATTCGTTTGTGGGTCAGTGAACAATGCACACAAGTCAAATTTCAATATATATTTTTTTCATATGATAATTTGTGGCTATAAAATTATCTTTATTTCTTCCATCTTGTTTGACAAGGTGTTAATTTGGACAGTCATAGAATCTATCAGAGGGGATAAATTTTAGTGAAGTGGCGAGGGTAGACTGATGGGAGGTTGTTCTACTCGAATCTCTCAACTTTTCAATTATTATTTCATTTTTTTTATTTTTTATTTTCCATAGGATGTTTTCTAGCATCCCCAAAGGATGTCAAAGCATTGTCAAAGGGGTTTTCTATGGTTTTTATTCGCCACATGGTTTTCATGAATTGGTGGTAACTTCTTAATTCTTGAAAATTAAACAAAATTCACTCAAAACCATTTCTATCTTTCTATTTAATCAAATTTTTACACTAAAAAACTAACAAAACTTACATCTTTAACCTTGAGGACGTCATGGTGACATTTTGACAATGAATTGGTGGTGATTTGGTGACAATTATTATTATTATTTTTTTTTTGTTTTCTATTTTCCATAGGATATTTTCTAGCATCCCCAAAGGATGTCAAAGCATTGTCAAAGGGGTTTTCTATGGTTTTTATTCACCATAGTTTTCATGAATTGGTGGTAATTTCTTAATTCTTGAAAATTAAACAAAATTCACTCAAAACCATTTCTATCTTTCTATTTAATCAAATTTTTACACTTAAAAACTAACAAAACTTACATCTTTAACCTTGAGAACGTCATGGTGACATTTTGATAATGAATTGGTGGTGATTTGGTGACTTCACAATGTGAGTGTGCACTCTTGGATAGACATCATCTATTGTTTTAGAAGTGAGAGGCCAAGTTCAAATGAGCTTAACCTCTTTGTTGTGTTTTTAATCTTTATCATAATGTGAGCACATTATAACACACTCACATTATGTCTTGTATGGGACTAAAAAGTGGTGTGGCCAATTTTTGATCCATCATATTTTTGCACTTACCTAAATATTATCCTTTAATGAAGAATGATCAATGTCACTCATGATGTTGTTGAATCTGTAATAAATTAAGTTGGGATTTATATAAAAAAAAACTATCCAATTTTGTTGATGGATTCCTCACAACAAAAGGTTGCCTCTCTAAACAAGGATGGATTTTTTGTTGTGGTATTTTGCATTGCTATTTAATATAGGTAGGTAAGGCATGGTTCTCTATGTAGCTATATGAATATCATTGAATTTGTGACATTAGGAGGGGAAAGTTAGGAGAAGTAAGGAATGGTGTTTATGGTTTGAAAGGTAGTTCAACATGGAATTGATTACATTAAAGGAGCAATGAGATCGTATGGTGTGGTGGGCCCAATAATTAAAGAATTGAAATGGTTCATCACAAGATTGAGTAAAACACAGACAACGCCACATTTTCTTGCTACAAAAAAATTAGATCTTCCACTCATCTCTTCCCATATGATCTATATGGAACTTACACTCATGTGCCCCATATATACTCCATTTGTATGGCTCATTAGTAGTAGGAGATTTTTTGATTTGATGGTGTGCTCAACCAAAGCAACTATTACAATATTAAAAGATTTGGCACAAACACGCAATGCAAAAAATTAACATTTTCTTAAGATGGATTTGTATAGACTATTGACACATTACCTATCCACATCATGTTGAAATGAATGATGATTGCTTGTAAATATGATGACACAAAAAATGAAAACTCAAAAATTTGCAACTATAAGTTGCATGTATCTTTACCAAATCATAAACATTTATCATTTACACTTGGTATGTTGTCAAAGGAAGGGTTTATGAAAACCATATATTTATATAAATTACATCACTTTTTATGTATATAGGAAATTGATATTATATTGAATTGGAAAAGCACTCATTTCATCAAATTGGAAAGGGTCCATAGATATGGAAAATAGAATGATTAAAATTTCACCACAAAGTGACTTGTGATATAAATCAATATATTTTATTCCTTGTAATGTGAGATGCACTAAAACCAAGGTTTTAGGATGTTTAACTGTATAAATTACTTGAGACCATATTAAACTAGAAAAATAGCATTAATTCTCAAACTTATTAGTGGGGAAAGATTATTTTTAATATCATTAATTATAGAGGATATTCCTTTTTTTGGAGATTGGATTTTTCTTGTGTGTATCACATTTAGCTCAATTATATATTTAGTTTTTTTGGTTTATCCTACAAAGAAGAATTTCGTTTTTAGGGTCATGCAAATTGTTTAAAGATTAAGTACTCTCCAATAAGGTTGTATATTATATTTTGCTAGCTTTCCAATATTTAAAAAAAAAATAGAAATATATTTTATTCTATTGTGTTATTGGATAATAGTATAATCTAAAAAATTAGGAAAACTCAATGTGGTGAAAAGCATGCGTTTTTTCTTAATGTTTGTGTAAGTATAAAAATGTATACTTCATATATTTATGTTTTTTCATGTTATTAATGTATTTTTCTAATACTAACTTGTTTCTTTTGATATATTGATTGAATTTAATCTTAAATTTATATTTTGTTACGTTAAATCTTTTAGTTTAAGTTGGGAGCAGTCAAGTTCCTAAAGTTTCCATCTTTTGAAATTATATCTATTCATGGCTTTGTCTTTAAATTTAAAATTTCACATTTCTAAGACTAACTTGTATGAATATGGTCATTACCTATCAATTTGCATGTCAAATTTCTTAAGTTGTGTGTCTAATTCTTGTTTTAAGGATATATTTTTAAGTCATTTTAATAATCAATTGATATTGACCCATATCACAAGAGCATCTATATTCAATCACATTAGTATCAATCTACTTCTTAATCAACCTTAGTTTACTCAAACATAGTAGCATAAATATTCACATACTTAGTATGTGTAGGATCATGATGGGCCAAAAAGCAATGATATGATGGGTATGTGGTTGTCAACTTTTTTCTACCCAAAATTAATGAAACAAAAAAGGTTTTTCAAGGAGATTCTCAGCTTTTCACCAATATAAATTATTCTTTACTTTGAATTTAATAATTTATTATTATTCATTTTCTATTTGAATTAGACTAAAGTCGATTGATAGGCTGATTGAAAAAAAACATCTATAGCTTTTTAGGCGGTATCACATTTTTTGAATCAAACATGTGTCACATTCTATGCTTCACTATAGGATTAAAAAATGAATTTCATGAAGTTTTGACCAAGTTAAGGTGGCAGGATATAAGTTTTATATTTTTTGAAAGTTGTAATAAAAATTCATAATTAATTATTTACTTGGGAAAAAATTACAAAAATTATGCATCACATCGAGACATGAGTCATCTACTTATATCTTAAATCTTATAAAAATATTATCATTTTATTGTGGTTAGGGTGGTCAGACAAACACCTACTACTTATTTTTTCCCTAAAATTTAAGTACTATTGCATTGAAATTTCAAATTTTCACCAAATAGATTTAAAAAAAAAACTAGTAGTTTAGAAACTACATTCAATTTGTTACAAATTCTATTCTTACATATTTTTGAAAGAATATAGATAACTTATTCAAATTTTTACGTCAAGTAGCCTAACTCTAATTTTTTGGAACTTTTCGCCACTCAAGGGTCTATTTTTTCCATGATGATCCTGCACATACCCTAGTACTTTGTTTAGTATGTATTTTATCTTTTTTAAATCATCCATGTGACCTGAATATTGCCAAAAGAATGAACAATCTATTTTGTTTCTATAGATGGATCCGAAAGGTTTTTTTGTAGCAATGATTTCTTGGATGTATGTGCAAACATAATAAAATAAGTTTTGTAGATCATGAAGGTTAAAATCAGTAGTGGATGTAACTATGTACAAGAGAGGTTCCTAAAGAAAAAATCATATAATTACCACACCTTTTGTTGTAGTAATGAATATGGCGTTTAAATTCTAGGTGCTCATAAAAATAATTAAAAGGTAGATTGGTGAGAGATATCCTATTGTTAAAATAAGGTTTGTCAAGCTAAAAATTGGTTCTTCATAGCACAAATCCTTGGACATTACTATGTCACCATTTTTAATTTTTCTTAACATATGCATCAATTGAGTTAGTCTTTTTATAGCTCACTAAATTCTTGTTTTCCCTATTGACATTTTGTAATTCTAGAATGTGGACCCAATGATTGTGAAAAAATTCATTTTATTAATATATTTCCTTAAGAAACATATATATTTCTTTGCTAAGACACTAGAATATAAGTTGTGTCTAAAAAAGTTATAATCGTAATTGAAAAAAATTAATTAAGGATGAGTTAATAATTAGACGATTACAATAGCCAATAGTGGCATGGTGTGATGGTTTTAAGTTTCCATGTTTTTGTTCTTGCCATCAAGGTTCAAACCCCATTGGGATGTAATTGTTGAGTGTTTATGTTGGGGATGAGGTCCCTCGTTTGTGACCTCACTAGTTCATAGCTCCAGGTCAAAAGCGTTTACCCCTATTTAGAAAAATAGATGATCACAATAATTCAGTAATAGAAACTAATTTAACATGGTCAACCAATTGCAACTTATATCTGTAAGTAACATTTTTGAAATAGAAAGTGGAGAGATATAATAAAAATTATCCAATTTATTATAAAAAATAATATTGCATATATTAAAAAAAATATAAGGAAATATTATATTAATTTAGTCAACAATAACTCTAAATACATGTACTTGATACTAATTATAGCCAAAATGTGTATGATTTTGAAGGTGTTAATGTTTAATAGTGTCACATAATATCCAATGTATCAATTGTTGAAAATGTTTTTTAATATTTTTCACCTTTTGATAATTGTTTGAAAATAGATTGGTTGCCACATCCTCGCCAACCACATCCATGTTGGATCAACCATGAGGGAAAAAATAAAAATAAATAAAAAAGAGAGAAGAGGATTCAACAAATTATTTAATGAGGTATGGGATACGATATGGGCTTGCTATGTAGACATTAAATTTAGAGGAAAAGAAGGATGGCATAAGGCATGACACCCATTTCCCTCAGTGACCAAATTTTGTGGATCACATGAAAAAATAAAAACCTACACAACCACCTTCTTTGGGCATTCATGTGATATTTTGGAGGAAAAACATAAGAAAAAAAGGTCAATAGGAGGCAGATTGAGGGTGGGGTTGAAGGGCACACAATATGTTGAGACAGGGAGGGGGGTGAATCAGTAGATCTAATCAATTCAAAATTGTTAACTTTTCTACGGTTATCAAAATATAGATTCTTCACAAAGAACCCCACATAAGCAATTAAATAATAAAAGCATAAGGCATACAAGTGAACACAAAATATACATGGAAACCCAAGATGGGAAAAACCACGGTGAGAAAAGCTGCTTGGATCTACTGTCCAAATCTAGCCTCATAATGCAGAAATATATACAAGTGAATTTTACACACTGAAGTAGGCACCAACCTATCAGAGACACTAGTCCCCTATTGATATTTTAGGCACCAACCTACCAGAGACACAAATCCCCAATTGTATCAGTGCATCAGGTAGAATACCAATCCTACTAGATTACAAAGATAAAGCTTGTGGATCTTCAATTATAGTCTAAGACACCTCATACACTTTTGTACTAGCTATAAATTCTCTTCCACACTTCTTATGATCTTCTAAATTTTATGGCACACACCTTGAAATGCAAATCACACTAAATAACTCTAGCTTCAAGATTGTCTACTTGTATTTTCACTTCCTTCACCTAATCATCTTCAATTCAATTCACATTGTGCATCCATCAAACTGATGAATATATACATAACATTACATTAACACACCTTCTATGTCAACCAAGGGTCCACAAATAACCAAGTCGACATAAGGTGGACCTAAATTCAAATTACATGAAATGTGTGGCACGTTGGTCCAAAATCAAATTCTATTGCCACCAAAATCACATGATGTCATGCACTACCACAAGAACCTTAAGTAGGTCGTATCTTAACACCATACACAATATTTGAATTCTTCATGCTACTAGCCATTACTGCACATGCCTTAAACACCAACTAGTTGACAGACATACTTAAAGAACCTTTTGTCATTAAAAAATTCTTGCATGTTAACATATCCTCCAAAAAATCTAGCATATAATATAACTAGTTTAGGAATCTCCTCTAAAACCACAGAGAAAAAATGCATTTCTAAAAGAAATGCTAACCATAATTATATTACCATATAAATTTGTGTGCCCTGATATCTGAGCTGAAAATTTTTGGTACAAACTTCCAGATCACCACTGTTATAGTGAATAGATGCAAGAATGATATTGCAAGCATACATCAGTCATACAAACACTCCTCAAAACTAGTAATATATATTTATTGGATTTGCATCCTGATATTAAAATTACCAACACAAATAATAGTGGAATTATGACATACAACATGCATCATCAAATCTTCTGCAATAAATGATAAGTTTGGGGGAATATACTGGCAATTCAAGTATCATTACAAAAATTTCCTTACACAAAGAACTCCTTTGACACCAAACTTCTTACTCAACCTTTGACATCAAAGACATTGCTGAGAACCTTTGACATCAATGACTACCTATGTTCAATAGGGGTGTGGCTATTTGGAGGCATGAAAGAGAGAGTGGTGTGATATTTGGGAAATATTTTATAGAGCATGCACATAATGGATTCACGAAAAGGGCATTGAGAAACATGGGACATATTTCTAAGGAAAGGTGTAACTTAAAAGTAAAATTCATGCTTTTGTTGGTCAGTTGGAAGGTTTTCAAGGTGCTAGGTTGAGTTTGGACACTATTGTAGGTTCCTTCTTTATTCTTCTATCTACACAAGGTATCTAGGTTTGGATGTTTGTGTGAATCAATTTTTGAGCACCACTCCTAGAAAAAAGTTCTTAATTATCTGTTGATGTTCATTCATGTCTGGTTGGGAATAAAGTAACCAATAAACTAAAAAATAACTGCTAAAACTATAATTCAATACATCTTCATTTATTCAAATTGTTCTATAAGGCATAAGAAACATATACATGATTCCCTAAAAATAGAGTTCTTGCAATCTATATGACCTATTGGCATCATGAAAAGGATTACACTATTTCTCTTAGAAGGGAATCACGAATACAAGATAAAATTGTATGTAATTTATGGAAGCTTTTAAACAAGGCATGTGATTTGTTTGACAAAATGCTTGGAAAAAATATACTCTTAGAGAGACCTAGTGTCAAGTTAAGTTACAAAATTATTTGTTAAAAGGGCTTTAGAAACATTTAAGAATATACAACTAGCATTCTCATTCATGCACTCAAATTGGAATTCTTGAAGAGTGTTTGAACATCCATCATGACATAACTAAAATGAATATATGTCAAAAAAAAAATAAAGAATATATGTCACATACTAAAGTAGAAAATGTCATTCCTAGCACCATAAACTTCATTAAGCCTATGTACAACAATAATAAAGAAGTTATGCACCAATTCTCTTTTGAATGGCTTCATTGTAAGATAAATTTCCCTTGTAGCCCAATTGTGTGAATAAGATTTGAAATCCCTTTAAGTTTCTAGTGCCTCCCGGGAGGGTGAAAGTGTGGCTTAACTAAATTAATAAGTTTTAACTAGACTCGCGCTTTTTCCTCATCAATAAAAGTCCATACACTAGTTGTATATTGTTATTAATGTTAAAAAATTATATTTTCATGGTTACTATTGTTTGAACTTCTTGAAAGCATTGGCAACTAGAATAAAATGTGTGCCTAATATTTATGATAATTGAAACTAAGGACCTATTAATGGGCTTGGTATGAGGGAACAATCCATCTATTGCACATCTACTTGTTAGGAACTTAGTTGGGTTTACCTACCTATTGATAAACATTATTATTGAAAGATGAATTTAATAAACTAATTCATAAGAAATACCCAATTGATTTTATAATATAAATATTTATAAGTGAGGCATGACCCTTTTTATTAATGTATACTTGTAATTTGTGACCATTGCAAATTCAATGGGTTTTTATTGACATTTTGATATAAGTAGCTAGTGTGGACATTATCTAATTTGACTAAGTATATTGGGTTGCACCATTGTATGTAGATATAGTGTAGGAAATGCATTTGTATTAAGGGCCAAATTAGCATATGGACTTGATCCATTGATTTTTAAAACTTTACATCAATATTGTTGTTATGTTTCAATGCTTGTGAGTTGCATGATGTTGGATATTGAATGATGTGACATGACTCATCTGATACTGGTCATAATGTGTATGCACAATCAATAAAAAAATATTATGGTTGGGTAATCAACCTAGTCTCTATGTCAATGAGGTGAACCTAAAAGGGTTCTAGTGTGTATATGTTGAATTATGAATATTAATAGGTGGATTTTAATTTTATACCTCGATATCCTTTAAGGGAAGTGTTATAGTATGGTTTGTTAAATTATATACATATTTATATTTTCCTAACTATTGCTAAATATTAATAATGGAAGAAAAAAAATTTATGGGGAACCTATGTGTAAGCATCCTTAGAGATACCTTGTGAGGAGAATTACATGTGAATTCAATCCGAGCATTTGGAAGAAAGTACATAGGTAGTCCTTGGGCCAAGGATGCCCCTATGACCTCAAGTCCTTAGGGGGAGTGTATAGGGGTGGATAACTCCAAGGTATGGGGTTGTTCCTATCTTGTTTGTGTTGGGATTAAGGTGTATCAACCTTAGAGAGTCCCAAGATTATTTATTTTATTAAATTACTACTTTTGCTACATATTTTATTAAATTAAATTACAAGTGATATGTTTCTAAGTTGATAAATCAATTTCTGGGACCTGTTTGCAAGTTGGCTTCCTACAAGTTTGTTGGAGAGCACAAAAGTGTGCCACTTGTCATTTGGGTGCTCAATTGGGAAGAGGTGTTTATGAAAACCTCTCAAAGCTACATCATAGTGATATGTATCCTTACTTTTGGAGTTATCACTTGATAGATTTTGGAAAGATGATAAATGAGACTATGTCAATTAGTCTAGTTGACTAGAAGTCAAACGAGTGTTCAAAAATGGCAGTTGGCTTGATTTTTTCTAAGTGGGATGCAATGCATGTCAAGGATACTTAATATTTGCATAAAATATTGGAGCTTGGGCACCTTACATGTTGTTGCATGTTGGTGCATGTTGTTGCATGACTGGGAGGTTACTTTTTAAGACAGTTAGGACTTGTGCATGTTCTCCATTTCAATTTGCATGCATGCAGAGGTTGTGGAGATGACACACAACATTCTTGGATGCCCATGATAGAGGTTTATAAATATGAGAAATTTATGTATTTTGTGAGATGATTTTTTATATTTTTTGAGAATTCGTTATGCTATCAGAATTAATCTAGAATTGTATCATAGTGTAAAGATACTTGCAAGAGCATAAACTTTGTTATTCTATTGTAGCTGCTTTGTGACTGATAATACATTGATCTATGCTTTGGTGTGTGGGTTATTTTATCAAAAGGATTTTCCCACATAAATTTGTGTGTTATGGTTTTATTTGTTTAAATTTAAAATTTAATTCAATGAATGTGCATCTAAAATGTAATAGAGAAAAGAGTTAAAATAAAGTTTTATGCAAACCTCTCTTGCTTAGATCCGTGTTTGGAAGTTTTTTTCATACCTAACTTTCCTTTAGTTTGACCATCCCTCCTTTGTAAGCTTCACTTTGAGGTTAGAATAGCTACTTGATGGGTATGAATGAGTTAAGAAGACCTAATGATGTGTATTTAATACATAATATATTTTTATATAGTAAGTGAAGATTGACTACTTTATAGTCGATATTTGATTATATGTACATGTTGGGTAAATGCCATCTTGTGTTGGCCATGTATAAATTTTATGTATTTTTTATATTCAACTCCATATCTAGAAGTCTCTATGTATATGCACATGGATCTATTGATTGATATATACTTTTATAGGCCACTTGACCAGTATTGTGAATCATGTTATGCATGACCCACCCAATTGTGAACCTCTAGGGTATTTGAGTAGTGAAATGCAATAAATGGATTGTCTCGATGATCAATGTCTGGACTATTGGTAGGGATTAGCCAACATTTACCTGGTTCATGGAGGTGGATTTCTAGGGGCTATCGTGGTTATGATACGATAACAGTTAGCAAGTTGTCATTGAACCGTGCCAATGGCAGATGCCTAGAGCTCCTATTGTATCTTTTGGAATATCCAACATTCACTTAGTTCTGGATTGCTAGGGGTTATTTAGCATTTGATATGGTAATAGTTGCATAGGTAGTTACCCTACCATGAGGGTAACATTAACCAAAGCTAAGGGTTCACTATTAGTCACCTATAGCACATGGGAAATCAATGCCAGGTGTTACTCAGGGTTTCCAAATGGTATACTTGGCTTTGTTGGGTTGAGGATGGACCCTCATTGTAGTATGGGATGGACCAAATCCTCTTCTTAGTTGTTCAATGGTGCAAAAGATCAGAGAAAAAGATGGGATCCATGGTGTAGTGCATAATACACTGAAATTCCTTTTTCCATTTGGGATGCACTAAGGGCAAGTGTTAGTTAGCCATGAAGTGGATGTGTTAGCTAGTCACTATGTGAATGTGATGTATGCTGGAGCTAGTCACTATGTATATGTGATGTGTGTGGAGCTAGTTATTGTGTATATGTGATGTATGTTGGAGCTAGTCACTATGTATATGTGATGTATATTGTAGCTAATCACTATTGTACTTGTGTTGTACATATGAGCTAGTCAACATTGTACTTGTGATAAGTGTATGAACCATTCCTTATTGTACTTGTGATATGCATACAAGCCAATCATGGTTGTAGTTGTGATGTGTATGAGCTAATCACCTTGTATATATGTGATGTATGCTCGAGACAGTCATTGTGTGTGATCTTGTGATTATGGTATGATACGATCCCTATGTATTTGTGTATGTTTGTACACTATTGTTTGGTATGGATCCAACACTTAATGACAAAATTATTATCATTTTATTTTAACTAACTAAGTTGATAACCTACATGTACTTGATTAATAGTCATGGGTTAAAGGTGAGACCAAAGATCTCATGTAAGAGGAGAGAATGAACTTCGTATAATATTGAAGGGAAAACTATGAAGCCTTTGATTTCCCATGAAGGGATACATAGGCAGGTTCATCATGAACCCTCAAGTTTTAGGGATGACCCACACCATAGGAGCTTAGCACTTTTGAGTGTAAGCATATAAGTGGTGATGTTGTTTTGTCGTCACCATGGTAAATTAAACTTTTGAAATTAACACTTCAAATTTAGATGAAAGATGCTTGGTCAGTTAAGTTGGTAGTTGGCGCTAATTGAACTTTAAAAAAAAGTTGCATTGCCCAAGGGGCGGATTTTACATTGGCATTTGTCTTTTAAATCATCTTTTCCTACATGTTGCTACATGAACTATCCTATGCTAGCAACATTTTTGACCTTAAAACATTCCAACATTCTCAAAAGTTTCATCTTTTTTGAGTTGCAAACATCTTTTTTTTTTATCAACAAATGTTTTGTAATTTTTTCTATTTCAAGTCTATATTTATGATCAACAACAATTTTAGATGTTATTTTATATATAACAAGAAAAATTGCACTTTCAAAATATTTATCAATTACATGAATTTATGGCATACAAATATATAGATTATCCTTCCTTCTCTACTTTAATTTTATTTTACTTGTTGTAGAACCATCTAGATGATGTTCAATGTCCTTAATTATATACTATTCAAAAATCAATGTTCAACATGTTGATGGGCACATCCAAGATTGCTACAATGACTCATGTCAAGATTCACCAACTAATGTTGTACCAAGACTTGTAAATAATTATTAATAATTCATGTTCTATCAAATTTTAATAAATTACTTATAAATACAATTATACATCTCAAATTTCTAAGTCATTCTATATAAATTACAATTGATGTAACTATTACACCTTCTTTGGGTGCAAATGTTTAATAATATATATGAAACACAAGGAGACAATTACCTTGTCTAATCAAAATGTACTAATACATATTAATTAAAAGCCCACTAAAAAATTACAAATGTACCAATAATTGTCCATTTTATATTCAGTAGCTACAAAAAAATAGTGCTTAATTGGATCAATTATGCATATGTATTGGACCAATAGTGCACTATTACTAGGGCATTTGTGCATATGTATTGGATCAATTGTGCAAATTCTGTGGTGGTCAAAGTGAATGGGTATGGGGACAATAGACAATATGTATCAAATGACACTTTAAAATGAGTACTTTTTGACCCTTCCGCCCTTAACAGTTTACACGGCATGTGTCGTTACTACCCATAAGCCACAAATTTTGCTATAAACAGTTAAGTCACATATAGAGAAAACCAAACAAAAATATCGAAATTCGATGTATTGTTTAGGATCTATAGATGCACAAAGTTAGCTATAATGACTAATTGTGCTCTTTCCCTAATCTAATTTTTGAATAAATTTAATCTAGTGCTTGCCAATATGAAATTATTAATAATAAGATACTGACAAACCACTAGTACATTCGAAGGCATGACAGGAAATTTGAGCCTCTTTCTGTGCATTCCAGAGAGGCTGGCATGCATGCACACTGTACCCTACAACAGGAAAGTGAAGTCTTTTTAGGCAACTCTCATTTCAAATACCATTATCGAAATGCAATTCAGTACCATTATATAATTTGTAATTCATGAATACCAGCAACGGTCGTCGATGTTATTGTCCTGCCCTGTTTTTAAATTTACAATACATCGTGGCAGCAACGATTATTGCTGTTATGTCCTCCGCTATTTTTCAATTTACAGTACACAAGTATCAGCAGTCATATGCATTCATACTGAGCTTAAATTTACATATGACCAGAAAACTAAAATTGCCCCCATGAATCTGTGTGGTTGGAGGAGAACATTTCTTCGCATTGATCGTTGTAACAAACAAGAGCTTGAAGGCGACGCTCCAACACGGCAAACGCATCATCTCGCCTCAGCAAGCTCAAACGAACATAACGTTTTTCTACCCCAAATTCTTCTCCGCGTCGGCCAATGGTTCCCGTCTTCTCCAACACCGCTGCACAATCCTCTTCTTCCTCCCTCTCGCACTTCACCCACGCGTATGCTGAAAATTTGTCATACTTAAATGAAATTCTTGCAAATAAAATCTTTCTGCTGTCACAGTTGCCTATGTTGTTTGATTTTCCTAGTTATTTCTTTGTAGATTTAATTTGTATCCTGATAATTTTGGGTCAGAATTAGGGTTTCACTGTAGTGGTACAATTTCTTACCTGGTGAGGGGCCAGTAACCTTTCTGAAAAAGTTACAGTAAAGAGGTCTCACATTCTGAAGTGAGAATCGATCAGACACGTTGAAAATCCTCTCGAGTCTCTCCCATCGCCTTCTCATGACAGGGTAAGCGTAGTGGAAAATCATCTGCTTTGAATGTGTCTGGATAGCTTCCTTTCTCTTGGAATGTCTGTAACCGCTAATCGCTGCTTTTAATAATGTCGTTGCCCTTAGCTGTGTGTCGCGAGATACGCCCACCGTATTGGTTCGGACGTATCGGTACATCTTCTGGTATACATCGCAATCTTTGATAATTGCCCATCTACAAAACGATATTTAATTGAATTGGAAAATTTTGTATGATTACAGAGTTTAGCTGTATTAACGGACTTTTAATAGCTAGAACTGATATATTTTATATAAGATGAACAAAATAATTTACCCTAGCCTGCTCCCTGCATGTCCGGTAAGTTTGGAGAGTGTAAAAAGCATTATATCCTCGTCCGCCGGGTGTGAGATTGCAGTGAAGTGAGGCCAGTAATAGGCGTGATCGTAAATTGTCTTTACGTTCTCGCCTTTCAAAACGGCCTCATCTAGAAGAGCGTCTGGATTGTTTGGAGATGTTACAAGCTCAATGAATATCGTTGAATTGAGGGATTCTGTTCGGTTTGTCCAAACCCTCGCGTCTGCCGTCCACAAATTGCCCCGAGTCAAATAGTTCCGTCTGCACTCTGTAACCCTGCATACCAAACAGAGATGTATCATGTGTTGAAATTTCCAAAAGAAATATTTTATGGATTCCCCTATTAAAATTCAGAATTTTAAACTTTGCCGATTCATTATGTACGTTTTCATTTCGACTTCAATCTAGAAACTAAATAGAAAGAACATCAGTAAATTATTGAAATTTAGGGTTTCTTCATGAAAAGATTTGAGATATTACTGAGTAATAAGGCGTAGCTGCTACTACTTGTGCTGGGTTTGAGGCATGTGTGGGTGAAAGGCTGTTAACTGCGGCATTGATGAGCTGCGTGGAGCCTGTTCCGAGCACAATATATCTTCCTTCTGTAACAGCGTTGCCTACAAGATCATGAATGGCACGAATCTGTTTCTCCAATTCGGGGGACACCACTGATTTCCGGCCGTCGTTTATTTGATAGCTCATCCGATACCAGGCAGGAACAACGGTTGCTCCCACTTCTGCATTTGCAATCCAGAATGGCTCCAGAAAAAGAGGATCTCCACTGTAATGCAAGAACGCCTACATTGAAAACTTCAAATTTCTACAGTTGAGAAGAGTTTTTAATTTTAAAAAATCTGCTTCTATGTGTGATAAAGTTATTTTGCCTAATTTTTAGACCTACATTGGAGAGCACATGAAAGAGCTGTAAGCCAAATAAAGGCCATAAAAGACAGAATTATACATCTGTAATCCTTGTAATGAAGAAAAAAATTAATAAAATCTAATTATTCTTCTTTTAAAAGCATGAAGTTTCTACAGTTTATATTAATATATAATAGGTTTTTTTGGATTTGATTGTGTGTAATTTGTATCATTAATGTTTCAGATCAAATTTTAAGATTCATCATTCGAATGTGATATAAAGAGAAGAGAGAAAAAACATTATGATAGATCATAAAGCTTGATTCAAAAAGTTGATGGTAAAAATTACACAGTCAAATCTAGAAATCTATTGTATGTTTAAATTACTCTTCTATTTCTGATTTTATGAGTTACTTTTCTGTTATCTTTTCAAACCTTTAGAATTTTAGAAGTGCCAAACTTCTGTATAAGAGATAAATTTAAGATCTTCTATTTGCTGGTGGGTACTCTATCACTGAGTTATCAATTATCTTGTAGACCAGTTTAGTTTTGATTAGGTGTGACATATTTTTTAATGCTCCTCTTTGAGCCATGTTGGTACTCAGGGCTCTTGGCTTGGTCTGGTTCTGTTAACCTGAACTCTGATAACATGTTAAACTTTTCATGGAGTGACTAGGAATTAAACTTAAGATCTCTCATTTATTGTTGGGATGTTCTATTGTTGAACTACCAATCCTTTTGATAACTGATCTATTTTTAAGTCAAATATGACTTATTTTCCAACCAAAAAAAATAAACAAATTAACCCAAAAAAACATCAGCTCTGTACCTCCATATGTTATAAACTATTTTTTTTGGAATTTTTTGAACCCACGTCAAAAAATTGTCAGCCAAAAAAGACAAAATTATACGTCTATAATCCTTATTATGAATAAAAAATCCTGTAACGACAAGTCAAGAAATATAAAAAAAAAAAAAAATGAAGGTAAGAAAACATAAACTCTGTACAACTAGATTTACCATTACACAAAAGACATCAGAATTCTATGGTTGATAATTTGTTAAGAAAAGGTTTTGGATAAACCTATCTAGATTCAATTCTGTTTCATTGACTTCTCACTTGAAACCTTTATGATTCAATATTTAGTCACTTGGGTTCTAAAACAACAGAATTCTGGATAGAAAACACAGTTATGTGCAGATAGACTTCCTGAAACCTGTACATTCAGAAATAAGAAATCAGGAAAAGAACATTCCGAGGGTAAAATCTAAACCCTTACCTTTCTGCGTTTGACACACAATCGGGATCGATTTGGGAGCAATATGGTCCCGTATAGCAGTCATTACATTCGCAAGTGGGAGTTCCGTCTTGATTCCGCTGGAAAGTATCAACAAAGACGTATCCATGGCCAGAGCAAGAGAATTGTGCTGCCGCCTCTGCTTCCTCCGCAGCTTTTCTGCTCCACCCGAGACCCTGCAAATTATCTGAGTTCCTACACCTTGTTACCAGTTGCCCCTGTTTTACGATTATTACCAGACAGAGGGCGTTGAATAGAAGGGATAGTAAATAGCCCCACGGTCGACCACATTGGGAGGACTGTCGGGGAGAGTGAAGAAGCGACATCTCTGCAAATTTAGACTCCAACTCTGTCGTGCCAGATAGGAATCGATTTTTTTGGCCTTCCCAATCGAGTCACCCCATTTTGACCAATTACAGAGAGATGCACAACCAAAAAGATGTTTTTTTTGTGGTGCTCAATGCACTCGCGGACCCCACAAAGGAAAAATGGTAATTAATTGTTTTCACGTGTCCTTGAAGTAACATTAAGAATTTGCGTAGTCGTTATTTGAGCGTCTTTTAGGCAATTCTAATTTGATTTGCCCTTCAAATTGGTGAGATCGAGAATTTTGTAGTGACGAATATGCACAGGAAAAATAACGTACATTTTTGGATTTGTCATGTCCCTTTCACATAAAGGTCGTAAAATAAAATTTATATTAAACTAGCATACATATATTAAATATTAATATATATTAAAACATCGAGAATTATCATTCTCTAATTTTCTTTTTTATTGATTTTTCTTTGTGATCAAATCTTTGATTTTTATTTATTTATTTATTTGTTCTTTTAGTTTATGCAAATATTTGAATTATTTTTATTATTTATTTATTTATTTGTTTTTTTGTTTCATCATATCTCTTTTATTTGATTTTTTTGTTTCATCAAATCTATCCACCTGCTTGTTAGGGTTGGTGCATTTTGGTGGAATAGATACCTTGGCTCTGAGGAAAAAGGATTCGGCCCTGTATTGGATAGCTAAAGGATTCTGTGGATTTGATGAAAAAAAAACCTTCCAACAAAAGAAAACAATCTCCCTCATCAAAAAAATGATTTCTCACGTTCATGGTCTATTCAAAATTTGGATCAAGCTGTTTTTGCTAACACACTTAAATATGAAAATCAATTCACAAATACATTTTGATTTCTAATCATAAAAGAGTAAGACAAATTTCCAAAATCAATTCAGAAACCAATTTAACCACTGTACTTAAATATCACTCTTCAGCAATCAAACAATCAATATCAATTTTGTAATTCATCCCTATTTCAAATAATAAATAGTTAGTCAAATTTTACCCTAACTAAAATTTAAGAATTCCCAATTTAACATAGACATGAATTTTAAAATAAAATAAAAAAATTCAAAGATTTCTCAGTTACATCTGAAAATAAATTTTTTGAATAATTCAAAAGCTGATTTAATAGTTAACTTCATGGTAGTAAAAATGTAAAATTAAAAATTAAATAAAATAGGAGGAGGAATTTATCTGAAACCTGAAAGACAGAAATTGAATATAAAGCTCTGAAAATCTCCAGAGTCCCCTGCAAACCCTGCTCGCAATCTCTGTTTCATGCAAATGCGAACAAACACAAAGGCAAACTTTTTAATGTTCAAAAAATTGCCCGAAAACATTAAAAACATTCAAACTCCGAGATTTATCACTCAACCTTGCGACTAATAGTGATTCCCTTTTAGGGTAAAAATTACTAAAGAACTGTCAGTGCCGAGTATATGGAAAAGCCATGACTTTGCCAGGAAAAGAATCGCTTTAACACGCCGTTCACGATTTATCGCGAGGTCTTGACCATTATTATCAGACGATATACATAGTCAAAACGCATCCCAGCAGATAGAGTGGGAGCAGCAACAATAATCAAGTTCTAGTCTGAAACAGAAGAGATTTACATACCAAAAACATAATGTTAAAAAAGAAAAAAAAAGATCTAGAGACACCTAGATATCGGACTAAACGATGTAAAACGAGTTGGAAATATTTTTGAGATTGAAAAAGTTAAACGAAATACCACATGGCAATGATCTTTTCATTTCATATTACTCGCTTAGCCGTCTATTTGTGTATAGTATGAGGATTTTCCTACTGCTTTCTCGCAGAAATCCATAAAGAATCAAGATTTTATTGTCAGTTGCGTGTCATTTGAATGCCAATTTCTAGCTGAAGAGTTTTTCCTTACACAATTTTTTTTATTTTTGATAGATGTCACTGTAGACGCCTCTCGATGTAGATGCCTCTCCACGTAATTACAAACGAGTATGATTACTTTAAATAGTTTTACATTCTTTATATAACCATTTTTAATTATTATTATTATTATTATTTTATAGAAGGATTTTTGATCAATTATTTAGTTATAATTGTCTTTTGTTTTGAAGTGTTGGTTATGATATTGCTTATAAGAAAGCTTTCACTAAGCTCAAAATAGTTCGAAGGATTGATTGCACAACCTCCATGTCTACATTTAAAACATATGTTTATAGTTATTAGACCTTCTATAAAAATATGAAATATAAAAAATGTGTTAAGACTTATGCAATGCTTAATCTAATTTTTAATATGTTATTTTAGAAATATTTTTCATTATAATTGAAAAATAATAGAATACATAACATAATGGAGGTTAGATGTGAACTTCTCTACCTCTATCTATTATCAAATAAGTTTGAGTATTTTTCACCATATTTTAACTAATACCTGATAAAATTATGTCTTAGAGAAAATAAAGAAAAGAAATCAATAAATATTTTTTGATAGATTTTCACATGTTTCAAATTTTCCATTTTAGCATAAGTTGAATGTGTTAGGAAAGGTGCCCCAACTTTGTTCCTAATGTTAAGAATACAAAAAAATATAATTTTCATATTATAAAATAGAAAAAAATGATTTTTAAGCTATAAAAGTCATTTTTGGGTAAAGTAAATATTTCAAATTATTTGACATTAATTATTTTATGTCAATACATAGATATTTTAGAGCTCTATAATTTTTTTGTTTTTAAATGGGTCCAAAAAGCCTCATGGATCAAAAGTTATAGCCTCCAAAATTTGGGTCTCCCATATTGGAAATGTAAAAGCATTTGACATATAAAAGAGAAATAAGGAGTTACACTTCTTGACTAGCTTATGACACCTACTATGAAATTTGGGTGTTGGATTTCTAACCAAGAATTTAAGTGTCAAATTTTAGACGGTTTTAACTCATAGTTTCCTAATTACAATTTGATGGTTTCATATATTATGTCTCATATTTATTGAGTGCATGAGATGGAGGTGTTGATAGTGAGTTATGTTTCTATAATTACTACATATATTTGGTTGGTGATACTCCTATAAAATCTTAGACTCTACAACCTTTGATTACTATATAATACATCAATTTGTTTCAGAATGTGGGTTTTTTATCTTGAAAGATTTTTCTTCATATAAATCACTATGTTCTAGTATATTGTTTTTGTATTTATTTATTTATAATTGTATGACTAGGTAAATTTTACACATAGTTCCTCTCATAGATTAAGAAGTGTATTCCATGCCAATATTTCCTTTCATTTTGTACTAGAGCATGTTTGCCTTATATTCTAGGTTTTAGCGATAAAGGTTTTTGTACTAATCTTGGATTGAGTGGGAGCTTGCATAGAAAAATATACTATATAAAAAATAGTAAGCATATTAAGGATATAAATGAAAAATTTATTAGGCATAAATTTTGAGCTTTGAAAGCTCAAGATGGAGGATATGCTCATAGATAAAGATCTATAAATTAGAGTATTTGGATCTCCAAACCTACTAATATATCACATAAAAATTGGAACAAAATGGATAGAAAATTGAAGTTCTCATTAGAATTTTTTTTCTTTTTAAATTATATTGTTGAATATATATGAAGAATTCAACATTGTAGATCTCTTAAAAAAAATTGTGTGAGATTTATCAGGCTAAATCCTTGATAAATAATTTTTTTTTAGGAAATAAGTTGTATACCCTTGAAACATAGATTTTTGGGACCCAAATGCTACTCTTGCACTTCTAGGGTTTTTCACCTAAAAGGAGAGAGATTGGGTCCAAAAATGCTTATGTAACACTCAAATTAGAATGTGTATGATATGGCATGATGTAAATGAACTTAACTAAATGCAATAGGTTAATCCAGATGATTGAAAACAAATGCAAAAAAAGATTTATGCCTTGTTTGAAAACACAGTGTGATATGCAAAAAGATTGAAATAATGAACAAGATGCAATATTTAACTAAACAGAAAGTTGTTTCTCAGAATGTATGCACCTGGGAAGCTGTAGAGGATTGAAGAACCAACTGGAAAACTGATGAAGTCTGAACTCGGGCTGAATGGGACTCATTCGCCACCTTGGGTGAATCAGTCCCAGATCAGGACTTTTTTGCATAGAACCTGTTTTCTAACAACTAGGGATTTGAAATAGCATCTAACTCAAATTTGCACCTTTAGGTGGGACTCATTCACCAAGCATGGAGAATCAGTCCACTTTCTAATTTCTGTAAACTCAAAACTCAAATTTGTATCTTCACACCTACACAACAAATTTTGACGGAGACACGATTCCAAATCTCAAAAAATCCCTTAATCTAAAGATAGAGCGAAAATGGAAGATGGAATCAATAGGAAACCAAGTCCTTAGGCATGATTTGGTGGCTAGTTGCACCTCTTCACCCTAGATTTCTTCATGATTCACCATAGGCATCCATCATAAACCCTTTGTAATGTTGGATCTTGACAAGATTAGTGAACTTCAAGACCTACAAAAACCCTAGTTTGTTGTCCTAAAACTTCAACTTTTGATGATGAAACTTGTTATAGAATGTTTTGCTTTTGAAATTTCTCTTGAAGAATGATAATGAGATGATGAGATTGTGTAAAATGGCTTAAAATATGTATTTGTAGGTAACAACACCTTATTTTCCCATTAATTAGACCTAAGAGGCCAACATTCATCGAAAATAAAAGTTAAATTGATTAAATTCCCACATGATTTTTAATTTTCCTTAAAAGGGGACTCATTCACCACCCTTGGTGAATGGGTCCCACCAGAGGGGACTCATTCACAGGGGACTCATTTTCCCAAGGTGGCGAATGAGTCCCACTACTGTTGTTTGAAGGTGGGTTGTCAGGGTATGATGTTATTAAATGTTGTTTGTCAGGTTTTATGTGATTTCACATGTGAAAAGAGCCTCTAGATCAAAATTAATAGGTCTAAGGGGCCTATAAATGTTGTTTTAAAGGGGAAATAATGTGAATCCTGGACTCAAAAATGGGTCTAATTATGCATGAAATTGTCTCTTTTCTCAAGAGGGTCCAATTTTCTACAGCACATTTAGCCCCCACTTTAGCGCCCATATGACTCTATTCACATATGTAAGCTAAAGGAATCTAAACGATGCACCTTACTACATAAAAGGATACACATTCAGAAGATGAGAGAACGAAGCCCCCAGTGTAGTTATCTGCAAACCACAACATTAGGAATCGCATCCTGCAACACACATTCGTTAATTGCCCAAAAAATCCTTTTTATCTAACTCCTAGGAATCCAATTTGAGGGTAGATGTATGCCCCCCCTTGATTCTGCTTTCTTTATGAAGGTGGAATCAAGGTAGCAATCTAGCCACGTTGAAGAAGAAACACCATACCATAGGGCATTTCCAAATACCATGCCACATAACGATAGGCAAATGATGATGTCGGGTGTGGAATCATGATTCCAATGCATCAAACAACATCAAAAATGGATTACCCTAGCTCCCATTATGTTAAGTTGGAGAATGGCTATATTATAAGTTCTTTGAAAAAAAGATTATAACATTAGGTTAAAAAGTAAATAGAGGTGAAAATGAATTAAAAGGAATGGATGAAAGTAATTTGTCACTTACTATTCATTTTACCTTCATTGTAGCTTGAGAGTGACAAATAAAAGGAGAAGATGCCAAGTAGACGGGATTACACACCTTTGCAGCTGGATGATCTTTGTGACCAGGTGGCATGCGGTGAGCGATATCATGAGGTGAGTTGATTCTATAATTTTTTCCATGTGATTTGATGGTTTTTTATGTATGGATAGGTTGACTTAGGGTTCTTGGAAAAAAGTTCACAAAGTGTCCCATTTTTTTGCAAAGTGTCCCATTTGTTCACAAAGTGTCCCATTTGTTCGCAAAGTGTCTCGTTTCTTCATAAAGTGTCTCGTTTCTTTGCGAAGTGTCCCTGTTTCTTTGCGAAATGTCCAAAAAGGGTTCTAAAGTGTCTAGGGCCATTAGGGCAGCACACTAGATCAACTTTAACACACTTGCATGATGGAAATTATGAAAATTGAAGATATGAGATGAAATTTAGAGCATTTTGTGATGATTTTGATAGCTTCCCACCCGGTCATGACATCGGCTAGGGGGAAGATAGTTCACATTTTTGAGAGATCATGCGCTAGCGCTATCAGCGGTAGAGGTGGAGAATTTACAGTCAGTGGGTATCTGTTGGGCATATCTTATGCCACCCATGAGATACCATGATGCCATGTTGATGGCTTTGTGTGAGCATTGGGATGCAGATACCCGTACCTTTCATCTTCCCACCAGGGAAATGACCATCACACTTGAGGATGTACATTGTATTCTCTGAGTTCTTATTCAGGGAGCGTGAGTGTATTTCTGGGGCGATTGGTCATTCCGAGAGAAGAAGAGAGATATGTAGTATTGTTTGGATGGACCTGTACATGATGAGAGGGTTAGAGCACAGATTGAGTTTCCTATGCTACTATACTCACGAGCTCTTGTGGTTAGATGAATTATGATGCACATAGTGGCACTAGTACTCAATCCAGATGGATGAGCGACACACTTGGATGGGAGATTGGTACACTTGGTACATGGGATGTATGAGCAAAGGACAGTCTATGCCTGGGGTTGCTAAATTCTAGCACATTTGTACTATGATCTTGGTCATTTTGTATTTTGAGAGATCGACAGTATGGTCCATTGTACGCTTCTACAGGTGTGGCACCTTTAGCATATCACATGTACCAGGCCTATCAGATACCCTTGTACTATAGCAGCAAGATACCCACGAGCATTCAACTATCCTTTGTGATGACTATGGCAGTATGGTGATTTAAACTTTTGGAGGGTGAGATTCGACCAGTTGGAGGAGGATGAGGTCCTATGGAGGCCCTATCTAATCACTCAACAGTGGCCAGATCCCACTGGATAGTTACAGAGGATGCAGATGGATCGATATCTAGCAGGGAGGCATGACTACGTCGTACAACCATTCTATTATGGGCGAGTCATGCGACAGTTTGGACAGGTACAAACACCACCAAGGGCATGCCCCTTCATTATATGATCAGTGCAGAGTGCTTGAAGGCCAGGTGAAACTATTCGACTAACGATAGATCATGTATGGGAGAGTGACTCTGATGATTTAGATCACGACCAGCCACCAGTCTTCGACATTGATGATGTTGGTAGAAAAAATGAGCACGAAGAGTGGTGGTCATATGCACGACTAGCTCTTGTGTTCCCCATGGATTTCCCTCTAGGTGATGCGGAGGCAGTAGTAGATGAGGGTGATGAGCCAGAGGAGAGAGCAGAGGAGGTACGGTATAGGCTAGCAAATATTTTTATAAATGTGATCGATGAGGAGTACCAGTCTGAGGTTGATCCTGACTATGAGGATCAAGATGAGGGAGAGTATGATGAGGAGGAAGAGTATGAGGAGGATTACTATTATGAGGAGGAGCCAACCTTGAGTGAGGGTGATGAGGTAGCTATTGAGGATTGATACGAGTATGGAGAGGCCTCACATACTTACAGGACCAGATCATGAGTAGTAGCTATGGCAGACATTAGCACGCAGAGTCAGAGAGAGACTAGCACATCCTACATGCCCCCCAAAGATGAGGAGGTTGACATTCCTCATGCATCTGGAGACATAGGTGATGACATTTGATTTGATGTATGTCCTTTAGTAATTTATGCTTTATTTGTATATATATTGTGATCAGGTGAAAATCCTTGTTCCTAAACGTGCAACAATAATAAGAATGCAAGAAACAAAAACAAACATCCAACACCTCAAGA
>VDFB02271358.1:439989157-440118356 GCA_007258455.2 Sequoia sempervirens | reverse complement strand
ATAGTTTTATATAAATTAAAATATGTATGTTTTGATGATTTCATTGATATTTCTTGTACCATTTTGATATCAGGTGGCATGAAGACGTACTACATTTCAGGCACAAGTTTCAGATGTTCTTGAGATGGCATAGCCAAATTTTGTAAACATTGTTTTGAGTTGACATATATGTACATACATACTTGCACAATTAAACATTTTTTACAAATTTGTATACATGTACATACACAATTATACTTTATACTTTTATGTATCAAAATCAATATTCTATATATTTTGTTTGTTAAATGTGCATGTTTTCCTACTTTAAAACTTTAAATTTGATTATATACTCACTAAATATCATGTATATTATTGTTAAACCAATTATATCAATTGTGATTAAATATGAGACATGTACTTTGAAGTATTTCATCCCCTTAATACATCCTATTAGGACACATCCTAAATATTATACTTAATTATATCATTTGTTATGATGAGTCACCCTACTTTGAAACTTTAAATTTGATTGTATAATCACTAAACAACATGTATATTACCTTTAAATTTGGTTGCCTTGGGCAACTTCACCAAATTTTGACAACTTCTTTGATCCCCTTAAGACATCATATTAGGACCTCTTAATACATCCTATTAGGACCCCTTAAGACATCCTATTATGACATGAATTAAATAAACATTGACACTGTTTAAATTGTATAGAATATGATTGTTATGATGAGTCATCCTAAATTCTAAGTTACTTAATTATATCAATTGTGATTTAAATATGAGACATGTACTTTGAAGTATTTCATCTCCTTAAGACATCCTATTAGGAAATATCCTAAATATTATACTTAATTATATCATTTTTTATGATGAGTCACCCTAAAGTCTAATACTTGTTTATATCACTTAATATTTATACTTAATTATACTCTTATTTTATCCCCTTAAGATGTCGTATTAGGACCCCTTAAGACATCCTATTAGGACCCCTTAATACATCCTATTATGACATGAATTAAATAAACATTGGCACTATTTAATTAGCAAAGTTGGGTACACAAAGGATGAGGAAAAAGAAAGTTTATGCAAGCTTAGCGTCACAGCACGTCTGAGGATGGTACCGAGCCTAGATCCAAGCAGCGTGCGGCGTTTTCTTATGATGCGCCAGGCTTCTAAATGGAATATGCATTATGAAATGTGTATCGTTTTGAAACCTGCGATGTTTGTAGAAATATTTTTTAAATAACTTGACGTAATTCATTTTTCACCATTCTAATCCCGAATTAGAAGAAAAAAATTACACATTTTAAAAGGCCTTCGTGAACAAAATTTTGGTGCCACCTCCTCCCATCAACACTAGTGACCTCATCGACCTCTAGGTTGGTTGAATTCTTCATTTTTTTTTGCTTTATATATATTTTTTTGTTTTTTAATTAGTATTTAGTTTTTGTTTGTTTAGTGTGTTTTAGTTCAATGTTTTATAGTTTTTAATTGCATTTAAAAAATGAAAAATGTCAATGAAACAAAGAAATTTAAATTGTAAATTGAAAACCATAAAAACTAAACCTAAATTGAACACATTTAAAACTTAGAAATTTCAAAACCCTAGAAACCCTAGGTTACAAAATTTACATAGGTCCCTAAAAACTAATTTACATAGGTTAATCCTTGGACCTAAACCCTAAAACGTAAACCTAAAACCCTATTTACCCTAATTTACGTAAACCTAAAATGGGCTATTTACCCTAAAACGTAAACCTAAAACCCTAAATTAGGGCTCCTCAAGGAGGTTTAGATTACATTTTATATTTGACATAACCTTCTTTGTATGATTTTTACTCTCACTCATGGTTCTTAGTTTATTTAGGGTGGAAGTGATGAAAAGTTCAATATTAGGGGCATGTGATATAATAGAAGAGGTAAAATAAGGATGTGTAGTAAGATTTGATGACATAACATGTAGGGAGGGATTGCAAATTATAGTCCATAGGTTAGGTACACTTTGGTATGTCATTGGTGATCCACACAACTACCAATGAAATTCATAATTGACTATAAAAGAGGTACAAACAATCAATGCATAGATCTATATATTAACCAACAAATTGATTTAATTATAATATGTTCACATTTAATATAAATTTGATAGCTAATTTTATCTCAGAAAACTTCATGATTGTATAATTTAACTTGAGAAAGTGTACTAATGAAGTAAAATAATGTGCCTCATGTGAAACTATGTGCTTGATTTAATAAGTTCATATATCATGATGCTAGTTGATATGAGCATGCAATCACTCTATATCAATGTTGTTAGCTTATATAGTGTATGGTGTATTCTCTTAAAAAAACATAGAAATGCAAGTCATACTTGTTAATAGATAGACTATGTGCAATATGGATAGAGCTAGACACATAAATGTTATTAAATCAAATAAATATTAAAATGTGAAGCATGAATTATTTCTACCCATTTCTCTTATTTGGATGAGATCCTTTGTGAATTATGTAAGGATGCATTATGATCATATTTAAGCCTTAATTTATATGATGTTATTCCTGTAAGATCATATAGGTTGTGCATAATAATCTGAATTCTATTTTAACTCTCATGTGTAGTGGCATTGTTCTAGATTAGAGAGAGCTAAATGTTGTACTTTCTCTAAACTGGTATCAAAGTAGCATGGCATGAAAATTTCAATTTGGAAGGATTCAAGAATTACTTTTTGAGAAACTTGATAGATGATTCATAGAAGTATGATCGATTCTATAACCAAAGGTTTGTTTCTAAAGATTGACTTTATTTATTGAATTGATCAATTGATTCCTCACTTAATTGGTAGTTAGGTTTCTTTTTTGAAAACCCGTACGCGATCTAGAATTTATATAAATATTCAAGAGAGTCCATGCCATAGAAAAGTTTCAAAAATATATATGATTAGAAAAAAAATTGGGTCTAAATCACTTTAGATCTCCTCTTCCTTTTTAAATCATCCAAGAATGCTTAGAGGTCCAAATAGGTTCAAAATCCATCATAACTCAACAACTTACTTACAATTGAAATCTAAAATTCCTAATTGTTGACATATTGAAGCTATTCCAAGAATGTCACATATTTTATTCAAAGCACTAAGATTAGGTGGTAGGGTTTCTCATTTACTAGTAAAAATTTATTCATGTTGTCTTTTATATGTTTTCATGTCATCAAATCTCTAAATCTAAACCCTAAACCCTAATTTAGTATTCATTTTGTTGTAGGACTTTAAAATGAAATTTGGTTGCATTAGGAAACTCCACCAAATTTTATTCCCTTAAGCCATGGAACATTTTGTCCTGGTCCACCTTACTAGACATAGATCCTCTTAAGCCATCCTATCACCCTAAATCGTAAATCAATGTCTTAAGGGCTCCTAATATGACATTTCTTAAGGGGATAAAAGAGTTCTCAATATTTGGTGAATAGAGCTCAAAGCTCATCTTTTGTTTATTTTGTACATTACAGATGGAGTCCGCTATGCTTGTATATCTATGTGTCCCTTTCAATGTATTCTATTAATTTTTCATTCTTATCTTTAGTATTCTTTGAAAACAATGAATGAGATTATAAATTTTAATGTTAGTGTTAAACTTATAATTTCTTCTTAACTACTTTGTCCCACTATAGAGATCTTGTGTCTCTTATCATGAAATTTAAAAATTTAGATAAATCAATTTATGTCCTTAGATTTAATTAAATTTTTTCATACTTGATTAATACATCTATTCATTTTGTTGTAGGACCTTAAAATGAAATTTGGTTGCCTTAGGAAACTCCACAAAATTTTATTCCCTTAAGCCATGGACCATTTTGTCCTAGGACATTACTACACATAGATCCCCCTTAAGCCATCCTATACGCTAAATCATAAATCGATGTCTTAAGGGGAAATTTGACATTTCTTAAGGGGATAAATTTGGTGAATAGAGCTTGGTCACTCATCCTTTTTTATATTTTGTACATTGCAATTAGGTCGCTAGCATATATCTATGTGTCCCTTTCAATGTCTTCTATTAACTTTTCATTCTTATCTTTAGTATTCTTTGAAAACAATGAATGAGATTATAAATTTTAATGTTAGTGTTAAACTTATAATTTCTTCTTAACTACTTTGTCCCACTATATAGATCTTCTGTCTCTTATCATGAAATTTGAAAATTTAGATAAATCAATTTATGTCCTCAAATTTAATTAAATTATGTCATACTTGATTAATACATCTATTCATTTTGTTGTAGGACCTTAAAATGAAATTTGGTTGCCTTAGGAAACTCCACCAAATTTTATTCCCTTAAGCCATGGACCATTTTTTCCTAGGACCTTACTACACATAGATCCACTTAAGCCATCCTATACCCTATATCGTAAATCAATGTCTTAAGGGGGAATTTGACATTTCTTAAGGGGATCAATTTGGTGAATAGAGCTTGGTCACTCATCTTTTTTTATATTTTGTACATTGCAATTAGGTCACTAGCATATATCTATGTGTCCCTTTCAATGTCTTCTATTAATTTTTCATTCTTATCTTTAGTATTATTTGGAAATAATGAATGAGATTAAATAAATTTTAATAAAACCCCATAATTTCATTTCTACCCTTCATATTAACAACCCCACACTAGACTCAATTTAATGTGTGTACATGCTATGAATTTTTAATGTTATGGATTTTTTAATGTTATAAATTGAATGGTCTTCAAATGAAATATATTTTGAATTTGTGCATGTTCAATGTGATTTGTAAATAACTTTCAAATTGCATGCATTATTTAATTAGTTTGTTGATATATTTTTTTTAATTGTTTAACATGCAGTTGCCATATCATTGCTCACATGGATCCAATGTTTAATTTAGAGGATTTTATGCCCGATCAAGAAATTCCTATAAATCTCGTACATCCCAATCCACCACATGAACGAACCCTAGCACCTCCATTCTCCCACCTCCTAGCCACACACCCCTCCTATGGTTGATGAAGATAAATTAAGTGAGAATATCTGAGAAAACCTCATTGTCATTCAAGAAATAGATCTCTCATAAAAAATGAGCCTAGGTCCTCCCCATCTGCTTGCGGTTTGCATCTACAATGCAAGGCTATTGTCGATTCCTGGTATTTGATCTATTGATGTAGACCTAGTTAGGTTCAATCAATGGAAAGAAGAGGGAACAATTCTATATGAATGGATTGCCATATAAAGAAATCGATTGACACGAGAATTACAAACAAGCCATGTACTTATTGTACACAGTAACCCCCAAACAAAATTAGCCATTCCACCCTTAAAAACAAATTTTTAATTTTATGAATTTGTAGGCACCCGCAGATAGCTGCACATTTTTGGGACAGATGGTGGATGGTGTTTGATAGTCCACCACATGGCAATAGTGAGGTGCCCTTATACTTTTTGAGAAAGTTATGGGTTGAGTTTGAGTTGGGTAAAAAACCCAACTATTTTGATATGAGGTCATTTCAGGGAGTTGGGCATGGCATGCCCCAACATAGACTAGGAGCACGTGTCGATCCTCAGCGACGTGCTCCAATTGCTCCTATTGTTCCTCTTCCTTCTCCTAGTGTTCCCGCTGCATTTTAGCAACAAACCATGTTATCGACATTAGGAGAATTGAGTTCACTTTCAGGACATCTCACTCAACAGACTACACACGCGGCCACTGAAGTGGCCAATAGAGAGCATGGAGGCTCAAGCTATAGGGATACTTAGGCATCCACTTCAGGCGACGCACATGCATCTGGGACGGGGTCATACTTGGATTTACTATATTCTGAGGATCGTCCTACACAGGTATGTTCATATTTTGAACTTAAATTTAATTCAAGTTTGAAATATGAAAAATCCATGTAAATAATAACATCAAACTATATATATAATATAATATTAATTCAATAAGTGTTTAGTGTAGATGCATGATCACGTGATGCCTGAAACTCAATATGATCATCGTGTGCATATGTCGAGTGTTGTAGATCTGGGCTCACCTTTTGGATAGGTACTTGAACCAATATATATTAAATAATTTGTGTGGATATATATCTAATTTAATTTGAATTTGTACACATGTATTGAATTGATATATTATATCTAGATGTAGAAGTCATCGATACATAAGGTACTAACCAATACAAGGATTCACGTTAGTGAGGTGCTCACGAGGACACCATTGGCTTTCCAGTGTGTCGTTCAAAGTTTGTTAAGTTTAAATTAAATAGACATCATAGATCTAATTTATTTTTTTCATTTACATACACATGTGTCAATGATCTATATGAACTGTTGTACATCTATATGCAGGAATTTCATGAGATACCCATGGTGGGCCACACACCTAAGACATCATTGGCGTTTATGCATGGGCAATCTCAGGTGCGTGATCATGAGGTCATATCATTCGAGGTTGTAAAATTTACTTTAAATCTCCTATACAATTTTTATGGACCTTTTAAATATATATATATATATATTCGAGGTTTTCACAAATTGTTTGCTTTATATGAATATGCAGGATATAGTAGATTAGGCATTTGCATCTTCTCAAGTGACAGTTATGCTACCCATTGAAGAAAATGTGCCAGTTACAGATTCACATGATCATATGGTAATTTATGCATACTAGAAATCATTTTACTATATTTACTAGATATTTAATTAAATTTATTTTTATTTAAAATTTTATATTTTCAGAGTTTAAACATGTTTAATTATATCAAAATTTCTAAATGGAATTTAAATCTAATTTCCAGAGTTTCTTGCTTTCCTTTTATAGCATGATGCGGGTACATCTAGTCGACATGGAACAAAGAGAAGACTTGATTTGACCAATCAGCCAGAAAGTTAGATGGTTTTATATTTTATGGACTATAGATCTCTAGTTTTATTTAAATATATGTGTTGGACTTGACATATAAATTCTATGTACTATCTATCTCTAGTTTTACTTTGAACATGTTATTATCATATTTGTGTTTATTTATATCAGTTGACTTTAATGTGATGATTATATATGCAGTCAATTATGATATCTTGTTATGTTCATTTTCATGATTATATGCACTCATACATTGGACTATTTATATTTTATCTAATTTCCAAGTATTACATGCACTATATAAATTCTTATCTAGAATCAAATTATATATATATATATAATTTATCACATGGTTAGGTGACAAATTAAAACATTCCTTAAATAGTTTCTAGATCATATTCATAATAAATTAAGGGCAAGTAATTTTAACTATTTTTCAATTAGATAGCAAATATTTGAATCAATAAACAAAAAACTATCTCCTTGTATGTATAAAATGTATAATCTATACAATTGAATAATTATATAAAATGTGGTAAATAGAAGACATGAAATGTATAATATATAAAATTGGAACAAGATGTTTAAAAGTGACATCGAGACAAACATATATAATGTATGTCAAAGTTTATTACAACTATATAATATGATGGAAACATCTATGTGCATGTAGATGCAAATTAAAACTTATCAAATTTTTGGGTGAAGACCAAAGGTGTGATATTTATGAATCTCTTGATAAAATAATTTTTCAGTTCAACAATCACATCATAGACTGACTTGATGAGAACCTACAAAAATAATTAATGTAAGTAACTACAATTTTTATGAGTCATTTAAGTAAAAAATCATGCGAGAAAAAAATAGTATATAGTAAATTCCATACAAATTCAAATGATGTTTTCCATAGGATGGATTAAAGGGACCTAAGAGGATATATAGCTTAAGGGGGGTCTTAAGAGAATGCCTTAAGGGGAGTTAAGAGGATGGTTTAAGAGGATGCATCTCATGAACCCTAGGATATGGCTTAACAGGTCCTAAGAGGATGGCTTAAGGGGATGTAAGAGGGTGGATTAAGGGGAGTTGATAGAGAGCAGTTAAAGGTGTAGATAATGGATTAAAGGGGATTGCATGTCATAGACCTTGATGGCGGATTTAATAGGCCCTAAGAGGGATGGATTAAGAGGAATTATGAGAGTGACTTAGGAATGCAAAGATTATGGATTAGGATGTAGAGGATAGAGAAGCTTAAGGGTCCTTTAAGAGGGATGACTTGAAGGGATGCAAGAGGGTGGATTAAGGGGAGTTGAGATAATGAATTTATACTATCAATTAAATGTATCTAGAACTATATATAGTTACCTATTTCTAGATTCGAATTCCATTGTAATATATGTGCATCTCCTCTCTTTTTTGTAAAGCATCTAATTTTGGGAGACCTGAAACAAAAAATGATATAAAACTTTAATTAGGAAATGATTAAATACAAATATATATATCAATTAACTATATAAACAGCTAGATATACTTACCAATATTTATTTATTCTGTTGTACCATCTGCATCCTCTCTCTTTTTTAATGCATCTATGATTGTCTTGTGATCATCCATTGAAAGTGTCCATAAAACTTTATTAGCAGGCCTCCCTTGATATCTAACTAGTTTTATATTGGTTGCCAAAATCAAATGTGAATAATGTATAATCTTCTTGTGTCTTTCATAATCTTCAAATGCAGGCAATCCATTCTTTCTCATCAAATATTTTTGAAGCCAGGTGCCAACAACAACCATTGAACCAGTTGGATACTCAAAGTTGTCATCATCCACTCTAGGATGTACCAACTTATTTTTTTTCTCAACACATCTAGCCAACTAGTACTTTGTCTCCTCTTCATTTCCCTAAGGTGCAACAACAACATACACATCCTAAAAAAATAAAAAAATAATTCAATAAAGAGTGACTTATATTTAATTCACATATATTAAGCATGCATACATATAAAATTCAACTCAATAAATAATGTACCTTCTTGTACAAGATCCAAAACACGACCATAATCATCTGATGTGAACACTTGATTATCTTCAATTGTCACTCCATGTTGAACATGTGTCGATGTAGGCATTAAGGCTCTTTGTTTCCATTGTTTGACCCATTTTGTATTTTCACATGCCTCCCAATCACTTGCAATACAAAATTGACAAAGCATGCCAACTCCCTTGTCCATATTCTCCATGTCTTTGCATTGGAACTCCTAAGCGAATTCCATTTGCGGATCCATTAATTGTTTCACAATCTTGTTGAGTAAGAATATTATTTTATTTAACTAACCAAAAGAAGCATCGAATTATAGAGCTATCACTTGTTCATGTCAATAATTTTGTGTTGCACCAATCTACAATTGCACGTGCATCTCTGAATTTCGTTGCACCCTCAAATATTAGTTGCTCTCTAGCAAGAGATCTTTTCACACATGCACCTACTCCATCGTGTTCTCCCTTACCATGACCAGCTTAAAAAAAACTCCATATGTGTTGGATATTATTTTCCTTATGAACTCTACATAACCAATAAAACATTCTAGCATTTTGAATTGACTGGAGTACGAATATATCACGACTTCATATGAGTGGTGGCATTTGAGATTCCTCTCTCTTTTTAAATTTTTTTATAAAATATATCAAAACAATATTGTACAAACTTAGATGAATGCAATCGTTATCACTTACACTTAAAAATGGTACTCTCTTCATGGTACCTTATTATCTTTTGTATTATCTTCTGCATGTCTATAAACAATGTGAACAAATATAGCTACTTGCATTGAATTATAATCTGTGATTGAATTTCTTCTTGTGAAGCAAGAGTATAATTTTCAGCAAAATCAACAACTGACAATATAGTTCCAATTGGGAATGTGTTTTTACATAAACAAAATTGATTATCAAGCCAATGAGCATTATGAGAGTGTTGAACATATTTAGGTACAAACTTATCTTTAAATTCATTAATAAAAGCATGCACACTAACTTTTTCCATAATTAGCTCAACATGTTTTCCAATTTTTCCATCTTTTAAAGAATACTCAACATTTTTAAATTTTTTTACATCCACTGATTGTTGTCCAAATTCATCCTAGAAACTACTTTCATGCATACATTCTCCTAATAATGAAAAGTTACCACATCTATCACATTCTACAGAAATGCATGCTTTTAAAAAAAATGAGTTTCCATTTAAAGAGGGATCACAAAACAAACCTGCTATAAGATCTTTGATTCTTCCAGGTGGTATATTAATGCCACAAATGTCCTGCATAATTTTGTTAGCATCCAAAGTGCATCATATATATCGAAATATATCATAATAATCAAAAATTGTACCACGAGTCTTACAACAACAAAGAGATTCATTTTATTAATTCCTAGCTTTCCAAGGTTTACACTTTTCAAAATGATCTTTGATATGTTAATATTCAGTAGGTAAGATTAGAAGCATCTGTTTTTATATAATTCAGTTTGAGTCATATCTAAGAGATGCTTTGGATGAGGTTCACGATTTTTGAAACCCACCCTTAATTTTAAGACACCTCTAATGTTAGGTGATACTCTTGTATTATTATGTCAATTTTTTTGATTAAATATTTAATTTCATTAGTTAATTTCATGTCTGATCTTGGGAGTCTACCAATAAAACTCCAACATTGATTAATTGGATCCTTTTCAATACTCTATTCTTTTAGTAGCTCTTATCAAAGTTCTAGGATTTACTTTTACACATTTACTAATCTTACTTAACATTCTTTTATTTGAAGTTGTTTTATCAACTAGAGAAGTTGTTATTTATTGCCGCGACCGAGCTGCATTCTTATCTTTCCAATCGACATAGCACCAATAGCATCCAATAAGATTAGCAACACTAGATACAACTTGTTCCTCTTTTGAATCATCTCTCTTTTTGTTTACAAAGGCTTACCTAATTTTTTCATCACTTTTCTCATTTTCAACATTCTCATCAATTGCACCATGAGTTGACATTGGAATCCTAATTTATTTCTATAAAAAAATATTTTATATATTTTATTTCCATAATTTCTAATTTGTCTCGAAGAAACTTTACCACGAAGGTTATCTAGCACATCTATTTCAATTGTAAAAAAAACATTTTCACCTTCATCCATAGAAGGAGTTTCATTTTCATTCACACAAGGGGTTTCATTTTCATTTTCAAATGTAAAAGGGATTTCATTCTCATTTTCATCAATATGAGGGATTTCATTCTCATTTTCATCAATATGAGGGATTTCATTCTCATTTTCATCAATATTAGGGATATCATTCTCATTTGCATTCTCATACGATATAATTTCATCATTTTTTTGTTTTTGCATTGTTTCAACCCTAATATTATTGATCTCATCAATGGTGTATCCAGCTTCATCTAAACAAACAATATCAATATTATTAAAACTTGGGTTTGAACACATACCTGGATAGATTGTTTGAATAGGTGCATTTTATATATCATTGGGAGGTGGATTTGAAGACATACTCGAAGTTGTTTGCATATCATTCAAAGTTGAAGTTGAAGGCATAGTTGGGTTTGTCTTCGTAATTGCATTTTCTTCCATATTCACCATCTCCACATTTGCATCATTTACATTCATTTCATCATTCATGGCTTCCTCTTGAACATTCTTGGAACTAGATGCTTCCAAATCTTTCATTTGATGAATCCTTTCTCTCCTTTCCCTTTGTCTTTTTGCCTCCTTATCTTTATTTGCTTGAATTTCTTCGGGTGTCATTAACTTTCTACATCTTTTTTTGTCTTTTCTTATCACCCATGGTTACCAAACCCTTTTTGATGACAAAAAAAAAATTCAAAAAACTTATTTTCAAATTGCCACCTCCTTCAAATATTCAAATTAAACTATGTACTATGAAGATCATTTTTTCTATAAACTCTAAAGTACAAAAACATCATGAGTACATCCAAAAAATTTCTTTTTCCAAATCTTCTTCTAAAAAGTTTTTTGTACTTGATTCCACTTCAGAAAATTCAATCGGCACTTTGTCTCTTCCAACAATTTGAATAGAATATTCCCTACACAAGACAAATTTGCAATAAAAAATGTAGAAATTGACACTTTCGAACCGTATTGCAGAAAAAGAATGTTGTAGGGAAATTGTGTTTTACCAGTATTTTTTTAAATTAGGGAAAAACGACTATATTAGAAATGCGTACGCATTATGAAACGCGTATGCGTTATGTTCTAGAAATGCGTACACGTTTCATAACGCGTACGCGTTACCTTTACCCAACGGGTAAATAGATAATGTGTATGTATTATTAAACGCGTACATGTTTCATTTAAATAATGCGTACGCGTTTTTGTAATGCGTACATGTTATTTAAAATTTGAATTCCCACACCACATCTAGCCCTGGTTTTAGGCTTGGGAAAGGTTTGGCAATCCGAGCCTTAGCCTTTGACCTGCAACTAAAAAACTAAGGCAAATTGAAGAAGAATGTCCAACTTTGACAACATGGTTGATGGACTTCTTTTCTGAATCAATCTATAAAATTAAAACCCATTAGAGAAAACGATGTCTAATTTCCAAATATATAATTTTTATTAATATTGGATTATGTTTTCTATTTTTTAATTAATTTCTAAACAAATTAGTCCTTAAACTTGAAATATCAGACTTTTTTTGTTTCTTAATAACTTTTTTTGGTTAAGTTTTTTGTAATTTTTTTTGTATGGGATAAAACTTCAAACAATTATCTACACAATGAAAAAAAGAAGAGTAAAAAAATGTTTAGTTTAGGTCCAATTATGCTATTCATGCGTTGATTTTTAAAAACAACAATTAGGCCAATAAAAATTTAATAAAAAAAAAAATTCAACCAAAAATTACAAAAAAAAATTTAGACCAAACTTCATGTTGTTATCTCTCTTTTCCCAAAAGGAATTATCAAAATACTTTTATTTGGGTCAAAAAGTGTTGTTCGTACATGTGCTTGGTATTGTAAAAAAACAAGGACTTTTAAAAAGTGGTTTTTATAGATCCCTATCAAAATTTAATTTCTATAATCTGGGTATTTGAATAATTTACATATTTGGAAACTAGATTCAAAATGATAAATTTCATATTACTGACTTTTTTTAAGATTCATTGTGTAAGTGCCTCAAATTTTCAGTCCAAGCATGACAAATTCTGAAAAACAACAAAAACATTTCCACTTTTTGAGCTTTTTGTGTACCCAACTTCTTGCATCAGCCCTATCTTTAAGTGATGTTATTATCTCTAATGCAGAATACTAGAATTATTCTATCTTAAGTGGTGTAATTTTCTCTAATGCAAAATTTTGATTATAAAACTTGTTTTCCACCAACTGAACTTGCATCTTAGAAATTTTGTCCTTGAGCCTTGGCCTCTAGTTTTCAACTTCCTCCCTTTGTTTATCACCTTGTGTTTTGACTTATTCATTGTTGGTTAACAATTTTGTCTTTGTGAAATTTACTTTAGCATGACTCTTTATCGCCCATAATAAAGACAAATACGTAATGAACTATTGGAGAGATCACCATTTCATTGGTGATCTTCCTATGAATTTTGACGACATACAACTCCCTCAAATAATATAATTAGTTTGTAAAGATATGCTTTTGACCAAAAAGCATAAAAGGCATAACCAACATTGGTTCATAGCCATGATATCAATGTGATGAGACTTAGAAAAAATACTACTAATACTTTGACACAAAGATTAGAGTATTGGAAACATATAAATGATCATTCAAATAGAACCTCACTCAATTCCAAAGAGATTGAATGTAACATAAAGAAGCATCTAATTCACAAAGGAAAGAAACTCTACATGTTTATTTAAGTTCACAAAATTATGCATAAACATTAGCATTACATCCAAATATCCAATGCTCATAGACAAAGAATGACTTCAGAATGAGCGAGTCATGATGATCCTTTTTTATTATTTTCCCTTATATCAAGTGTAACCAGAATCAAAAGTTTAGACCCTTCTAGAGTCTTTTGATTGCATATTTATAAATATTCTTTCTTGAAACCATTTCAATTTTCGTAACTATCACCTTTAAAATGAGTGGTTTGTAACTACCATCAAAATATTTTCTAGTGAACTCCCCAAGTATTTATGATCCTTTTGAAATATCATAATTACACAATTCACATAAAGTTGAGTATGGCGAGCTAATATATCACTGCTCCATACATATATATGCCTCATGGCTTTTTGTACGTCAAAAAAACCTACAACTTCAAAGCTTTGCATTTAATTACACATTCACTTGTGATCATATGTGTGCAAAAAAAATTAATTAAGATTTTTTACACCAGCGTCGAAGCTTATCCTACCAAAAATCTAGCAATTTGTTCACATCATTTGTTGTGCTAATTTAATTCAAGGCATTTAGCGGTATCCTTGCCCACTAGTTGCTACTAATAGCTTCACAACTTATCTCATGGATATGATAGCCATTTATTTCCTCTATAAATTCAAAGGAGTTGCATTCCATTCTTCACATCTCAACCTTACTCTCAAAATGTCGATCACTTCGAGTGATGCAACTTCGAAAGGTGATTTCCTCCTCATTGAAGGTGTAGAGTGTAGTTCTATGAGGTGGCTAGTGGTTGAATAGTTAAGGGAGGTTTTCCTCAAAAGGAATGATGTTGAAGGAGTAATTAGGAGAATAATTGGAGAGAATTTCCTGGGCAAGTTCATGTCCATAACTCTGCACTCTTGGAGTGTTTCATATACAACATTGTCCATACTTCTAGCAAATTTGAATGGGATTCTAGAGTTGATGAAATACTAGTGAGATCGATGTATATATAGTCAATGTTGAAGTTGCCTTGGGACGTTTGAATGAATATATATGAGAATTCCTAGTTGGGTATGTCATATGCATTGATATTTCCCTCCAAATTAAAGAAATCAAACAAGTTGTTACTCTCTTGCATGTTGGGCTCAAGAGGAATGTGATGGATACTTTTTCTTATTATGTTAATTTTTATGAAAACTTGTTCTCCCCTACATAGATTGAGAGGATTCATGAGGTTGTGGAGGGAATCTGCATACTCATATTCACTCTATGTGTGAAAGCTTATACACACATTTCCTCCTTTTGATATAATATAACATATAGATATATCATTTTGGGTGATCCCACAAAGCTGGTTTACAATTTCTGAGAGAGTCTAATTTTTGCTGAAATCACATATTTTTTAGAAAATATAATGATTTAAGCCTTAAAAATTTCCATTTAAACTATTCCAATTGAAGAGGGTTTGATCAAACTACCTTAGATCAAAACCCCTTGGATAGAACCCTGCTAGTTTTAAGCCATACCTATAATAGAGTCTCCTTTACACCTATCAAAATGATGATACAAAAAACCACTTTTGATTTACCTTTTGGAGGATCAAATGAATTCATTTAAAATTTATTTTTTGCAAGTATTTAGTCCTTATTATAAGCTTCCCAAAAGTATAATTTTAAATAAATTTAATTTGATTATTATATTTATTTTTTATTTCTCGTGAATATAGATTTTTCACCGAAAATCAAGCTCTTTGTTCTGCACATGTGGAAAAATAGCAGGTTATTAAAAAAAATTTGAAATATATGAGTGCACCAGATATTTGAAGTCCTTGATCCAACAAAAAAAAAGAATTTTAATACATACAAAAATTATGTGTTATATAGTCCTCCTATGTCTAAATTATAATTGGTTTGACTTTGAAACTTGATTAAGAAAAAAATTCAATAAAACACTATGGAAACCAATTGGAGAGCACTAGATATCGTAGTTACAAATCTAAATTCGAAAAAAAAAAGAATTTTATCCTTCGTGGAGAAAAAAATTATGTGTTATACGGTAAGCGTCACTCCTTAAAAATGCTGCTTACTAAAAAAAACTAGTTTTCGAAGGAGATGGAAAAATATGTTCAATCTAATTCCAAAAATTTTGAAAAAAAAAATATTTAGAATCTACAGACAAAATGTCACAAATCACTAGTTTGCATCATCTTCAAATTCCTCATGGTGTAGCCGCTATAGGTGCCCGAAAGTGAAGATTTAGTTAGTAAAAATCATTTCAGTGCCCAGTTTGGCCAAAAATTGTAAACCAGTATTATGAGATCACCCTTTTCTATATTTTAATTTTTTTGTATAATGTGATAAATTTGAAAATATTTGGTATTGCTTCATGTTCTTTCTTCTATGTATCATTTCAATTTTCTAGGTATGACTCTCTTTAAGTCAAGTAGATACCTTTGAACATAAAATGATGATTTTAAAAGCGAGTTGTGGAACCAACGTCAGGTCCCGATGAGATTTTACCTCATTGAAATCTGACATGGTTTAGGGAAACTTTTTATTTTCCACTTGAACTTATTTATTTAAGACATAATATTTGAAAACCTAGAAGTTTGGATGATTTTGAAAAGGGACTTCAAAACCACTAAACATTATTGCTCAAGAGAAAACTTCTTTCCATCAGAAAAAGAAAGGATTATTAGGATCTATAGACCAAGGAAAAGGGGGGATGAATTCAATCAATGTGAAATGATGAAATGGCCTAGGATTCAAACACATCTTTCACAAATTTCATTAGAAAGAGAGAAGATCACAAAGGGATAGGATTGACTTTCAACCTTGAGGTGAGTCAACCCTATTTTGGACCTTGGATCTCTGCACTTTTATGATAGAAATGATTGATTTGTAATGTTTTGGAATTATTTAAAATGCATTAACTAAATGAATTATATGACCTAACACTTGAAATAAAAAGTTCTATGATAACAAAATTAAAAGTAACAATTTAAAAGTAGATCTAAGAAGGATCTAATGGTGTGCACTTGTGATGAAAAGTGGGTTTCAGGGCCTATAGCAGGACTGGTTCACTCCTAAGTGAATGGGTCCTTGATTGTCGGAAAGCCAGAAATAAAATCTATAAATGAGTTTTTGTAACTTGACAATAATGAATGCAACAAATGCAACTTTAAAAAACTGCTCCTTTGATCAACTTTCAATCCTTGTTCACCTATAAGTCTACACATACATAGAGAGAAGCAAAAATGTTTGTTTTGGGTGAATGGGGGTTTTCCTTAATCAAACCTCGTCTTTGGTAATTAAATCTTGATAATGAAATAATGACAAAATAAAGGAATTGATGAATGAAAAAAGCTTGTTACAACTCACCAAACCCTTAATTGTTGCCCTTAAAGGACTGAATTCAAACACATCACTCTAAGGCTTGGACCTTGTATGAATTGGCTTGATTTATTGATGCTTGAATGCTTTCTTGAATGTTTGAAACCTGCATCACAATGTTAGCTCCAAAACATGAACATGAACACACATGAACTTTGACACAATGATATAATCTTGATTGTTGTTGTAGATGACTGATAAATATGCTCTTCACTGCTCTTGAAAATAATATTTTCTCTTGTGCAAGTTGCCTTAATGTTAGATCATGTTGCTTAGATTTGAATTGATAAAATAACTGTATTTATAGGTGTTTATCTAATTTCTTGAAAATTAGATTCCAAAAGCTGACACTTGAAACTTGAATTTGAATAATTAAAATGCTACCAAAAAATATATTTTAACTTGTGATAGTCATAGCAGAATCCGACATTGTTTCAATAGCTTCAAGGAGGAAACACTTAAAACCAAAATAAAAAATTTACTTGGGGTGGACATGGTTGTAGGGGAATGAAAAAAACCATGGTAACAGTCATGTAAGTATTTTTCACAATGTAATTTCCCATACATACCATATGTTTGACTTTTTCATACTTTCACTTATATGTTTATCTTATTTAGACCTAAGAATTGTCATGATTTTAAATCCATACATTATCTTGCATTTAAATTTAGACTTATTGCATGCCCATGCTATGCATGTACCCCAAATGTTCCTTAAACTTTCTTGAACCATTGGGTTGCATCTTGATGTTGGTCTTGCTTTAGGTTTGAGTCTTCCTAGTGGGTGTAAAAATGCATGTAACTATAAAGAAAATAAATGGTAATATCACAATACACTCTATTTTATGGAAGATAATTCTAGAAACCAATTTCTATTGAGCTAATATACTAAACAATCTTCAACACTTGTATATTGATGATAATAGAGTTATAATGACTAGATTAGCTAAGTTCATATAGCTAGAAGAAGTAAGATTAATTTCCCAATATAAGATGAACAAGCATCAAAATTCAATAAGAAATGGTTTAACAAGCCCAATAGGGTAAAAATATTTTATAGGGAAATCTAATTCTTAATGAGATGAATACAAAGAAAGGCCCAATCACCATAAGAAACTCCAAACTCTCTCTAAGATGGACATTATCTTGTCTCTAATTAGAAGTAGTTCAATGTTTTTGAGAACTCGATTCTTAGTGGGACTACATTGTTGATTCCAATGAATAATATCAATCTCAATCCATATTTATAATTAGGTTTTCTCATTGGTATCACAATTCTATAATATATGTTCCATTCTTGTATAATTTTTATTTCTATCCATTGATTTGTAAAAGTGGGTATATTTATCTTGAAAAGGCCATGATCCTAGCTTCATCAAATTTAGGAAAGGGTAAATTCCTCCATGAACTTGACTTATATTTATTTTACAAGTATTCAGTCTAATGAGATTGTTGTCAAAGATAATATCCCTATTCCATATTCCCAACCCACCATAGCTAAGCCTATCTAAGATGATGTTGACATTATATATGAATATTGTCTAACTAGCCCAACTCACTTAGGTATGGTTTATTTCTTATTTTATAAATTGGTCTTTGCAAAGAGCTTATGCCTAAGTTCACTCCCATATTCATAGCCCCCTTGAAATTATTGGCATCCTTAAATTAGTTCAAAGTTGATATAAAAGATGTTTCTAGCATATTTGTATACCTATTGGGATTGAAGGATAAATTTTGTTCCAAATATATGTAGGAGGAGGTGATAAACTTAATGAATAAAATAAAATAAATATAGAGAAGGTGGATGAACAACCTACAAAGAAGAATTCAAACTAAAGGGGGAAGGAATACCAAGATTAATTCGTATTAGATACAAACTATATAGATAAAATAGGTTTTACAATTGTAGGCATGCTAGATGTAGATGATGTTTGTATCCCAAGTGTGTGAAAGGGCACAATTGTAAATGAATAAACTATCCATGAGTGAGAAAATAATTTTTTACTTAGTGAAAGTGGATAAAAACATGATCAATGTTACTTAGAAGGTCCTATATTTGTAACAATTATGATCCTCAAAATAGGACAAGGAAACTCAAGGAAAATGAGGGTTGTAATGAAAATTCTCGACCTTCTAGACTTGATAAAAAATAATAAGCATTGAATTATTCATTTTATGTGTGTTGTGGAGCTAAATTGACTACGCCAACACATCTGGGTGGTAGGTAAATGCTAGTGGAGGTGTTTGTTCATTCCCTAGGTCACCTGATCTTTCCAAGCTACACTATTTTGACTTGGTCTTTTAAGAGCTTTAAAAGAAAGACTACCAAACTATGATGGAGTATTTATTGAAGCTCGTGACATCTAGGAATATTTTTTGGGACTTATAAATGGATGTGGATTTCATCTATGTTAACCTCTCTTGGTTTTAGTCAACTCAACACCATTTCAACATGCCAATAAAAATGCATTCTTGCAAAAAGTGTCAATTAAGAGTAACGCAAATATGGTAAGAAACATATTTTATATTTTATGCATAATGGGAAAAACCAAAATATGCCAAAAATGTCTAGATTGGTCATTGAATGCTAGGGAATACCTTTTTCATTCCCCAAGTAATTTGATTGTTTTATCCTAAATGCTTCTAGAAAAGTCTCTTAAGAGATCTAAGTGGAAAAGTTATAAAACTATGGAAAACTAGTTCTCAAAATATGTGGCATCTACTAATGTTATGTCTAAATATACAAATGCACATAAGGTCCACCCAAAATAAAATTTCTTAGTTTTTGTTATCTCTAAACCATTTGACTATGGAAATGATGGATGCAATGTTGTAAAAAGTGTCATTTGCATTCAACACAACCATTCTAGGAGTTATATTTTACATTCTTTGTCTTGTGGGGCCCAATGGTAATGCAAAATTATTAGAGTGGATGGGTGAATCCTAGGGGATGCCCCATTTTGAACCCTATATTCCCAATATTTTTGGGATACACTATTTCAACAAAGTCTCTTATGAGACCCAAGTGCAAAAAAATACCAAACTATGATGGATTGGTTCTCAAAATATGTGATACCTATGAATATTTCATCTAAATCTACAACTTCACAAAGGATTCCTCCAATTAACCTCTCTCATTTTTTTATCTCCAAACTATTTGACTGTGATGATGGTGGATGCAATATTGCAAAAAGCATCATTTGTGTTTAGCACAACCATTCCAAAATCCATATGTTGTGTTATTTATCTCATGGGGCTCAACTAACTATAAAAACATGTTAGGGTGGGTGGGTGAATGCTATTGGATGGATTACTTTACACACTAGTTTTCTCGATCCTTTTAGGCTACACTATTCCAGTAGTCTTAAGAGACCTAAGTGCATAAATCTTCAAAACTATGATGGATCGGTTATCAAAACCCATGGAACCTATAAAAGTTGTATTTAAACATATAGTTACATGTATAGTCCCTTCAATATAACTTCTCTCATTTTTTATTATCTCCAAACCATTTGACTATGGTGATGATGGATGTAATATTGGAAAAAGCATCATTTGTATTCATCACAATCATGCCAATTACTCAAATCAAAAGATCTCAATTTTACTTATGTAATTATTCATTTATTCAATTAATCATTTATAAAAAAGTTGGACAACATTGGTAAAAAAAATGTATTGAATAAAAATCCATATAGGCATATAATGTCACATATCTATAACATGGAAAAATATGTACAAAACTGCCATATAAGCATACAACAAAGTCCTAAAGAAATCACTTCCCTCCAAAGGAAGGGAGGAGATCATGAGCCACCTTTGACTATCAAGTGGATGGAGAGGCAAGTAATGATGGTTGCTTTCAAACCTATTGTCTAGACCTCTTATCATAATTTTTTTGAAGCTCCACCTAATACAATAAACATATGCACAAATTAATATATGAAAAATGAAAGTATTATTTAACATATAATGAAATAATCACTTACCACCAACTATTAGTTTCTCCTAAGAAAATCGACGCCTCTCTTCATATTTTTGAGGGACACAAATTGGAGTTGTGATCTCTTGTGACAAGCATCAATAATCAAATTAAACTACAAATGAATATGATTTGAATTTACACTAATAGAAGTGAGATAAGACAACTATAGGATTTTATGGTGAACTCCTCAACACCCCAAGATTACCTACAAGACAATTAACTTCCACAAGAGAGAAAATGGCAGAAATATCATGTTATGATTAATGATGCAAGAATGCCAAAATAGCAGCCACAATGAATATGCCAATGTACATATGATTCCTTTCTTATATAGGCAAGGTGTGAGATAGGATTATATTTAAGATCATGACAAGTGTCTTAATCCTATCACATGATACAGCTAAGTCATAACAATCTAGGATAAGATAAGATCTAGAAATGAAAACTAAGACTTCTAGAAGGAATCTTATAACCTAAGTACACTTAACATTTGAATATGTCCCCTAAGTCCCTAGTAAGTGAATTGACTAGGTACAAGATATTTATTCACACCAACACCCCCCTTAAGTGAAACTTAGGGAGAATATTATTATGCAAATGACGTGCAAAGATGGGTCTCATCTATGAGGCCATGTTAGGTACCCATGTACAAATGCAAATGCAACCTCTCACAAACATAGAATAGGAGAAAACCCAATGGGATAAAACTCCTCCCAAAAAGAGAGATAAATACAATAATGTTATACGTATCACAAATCCAATCAATCTCCATCCACACAAAGGATGACAAGAGAGACCATAAAACCCCCCCATAATGAGATAACTTGCTACAAAGAAGCACTGGAAGCACATTTGTAGAGTAACACTGAAATCCTTAATTCGACAAGCAAATGAAAGATAATTATGTTTTCTAGAAAAGATATTAGAGTCACTCAAGTACTCAGGTTAGAATCATGATAAGAAACAACAAACTCGATGCTAGGGAACACTAGAAAACTTTCATACTGGAACAACTCTGGAATCTATGAAGCAACAGTCATTTGAGAAATGATCTGGAACTAAAATAAAGTGCAAGGATCCAAAATTGCACCCTCCAAACTGTGAAAACATCCAAGCAATCTCCAAAACACCCTTTGGGGAAAAATTGAAATAATGATAAATATAGGAAAGACACAAGAAAAGTGCATGGATGGCAATGTAGAGCTCCTCAAAACCTTTCCAATGCAACAAGAACCACAAAAATCAAAGATCATGGTAAAAATTTATGAGCTCAAGAGCCAAAAAAGGAGATTTGAATTCAACTAGAAATAAATGCTAGAAAACAAAAAAAATTGAAACATCACCTATACCACTTAAAAATACACATGACAACTTTTCGATAATATTTCATTTCAAAAATTTCACCATCTGGATCAAAATTTATGAAAAAAAGGCCTATAAAGATGACTTTCAAAGACTAATTAGGTGCAAAATTTGGCCCTCAGGGGTTGAATCACAGTCACCCATGTGACCTTGCAATGAAATGGGGTTAAAAAAATGTCTCCCAACAGTGGTGATGGCTCCCACATGCCATTGGTGGCAAGGCGGTGAGCCAAAGGCCACGTTGCTTGGGCGTAAGCCCCTGTTCGTTGCAATAGGACCGTATGCCCTGTTGCATGTAACCTGCAGCTTGAAACAATGGTTGGTGGTTTAATAAAACATAATTTTAATATATAAAAACCTTCTTAGTAATAAATAAAATGGAACCATCGATGATTAATAAACTACGTACCATGTACTTGCTGAACAAAAGATTTGACTGATGTGATAGGTAATGAACCACATATGAAGAGATGGTACAACACAAAGAATATGCCAATTCATATAGTAAATATGCAAAATTCCATAGAGATTCTCAATGACTTGACTATGAAAATCAGTATACGGGGTCGTATGACCATGCACGAATCGATACGACCGTATGGCCTAATTTTTTTGCCTCACGCCCTAACTAAAAGTGTTGGATTTTGACAATTTGGCAGTTGATCCTTAGGTTCTCAAGCCTCCCAAATACAATGGAGAGGTCAATTTTTCCCAAATAGCTCTAAAAAATTATCTACCTCTCAAATCTGACAACTAAAACCCTTGTTCAAACCCTTGTAGATCGACCAATATATGACAGGTTTTAACAAAAAATAAGCTAAATTTGACTTTCTCTGATTCCCTAGATTCAATGGAAAGGTTCTCAAGACACCAACTCACACCCAAAAAATATTTCATGCCATGATAGGTCCCTTAGATCTAGGAAGAATTTTTCAACATTAAAGCTCAATTACCATGTAGGAGTTTATGGTGAACTCCTCAACACCCCAAGATCACCTGCAAGACAAAATAACTTCCAGAAGAGAGAAAATGGCAGAAATATCATGCTATGATTAAGGATGCAAGAATACCAAAATAACAGCCACAATGAATATGTCAATGTAAATATGATGCCTTGCTTATATAGGAAAAGTGTGAGATAGGGTTAGACAAGATCATGGAAAGTGTCTTAATCCTATCACATGAGACAACTAAGTCATAACAACCTAGGATAAGATAAGATCTACAAATGACAACTAAGACTTATAGAAGGAATCTTATAACCTATGTAAACTTAACATGTGAATATGTCCCCTAAGTCCCTAGTAAGTGAAACTAGGTACAAGAAATTTATTCACACCAACAACAACAAACAAAATATAAATTTTACTAATTTGACTCGTACCTTTGTAAAAGGCACCAAAGATAATACTTTTGTGACATTTCCCACCTCCACTATCCTATGGATACTAATAGGAGTCTAATCTGATGTTGATAATTGAAAATTAAACAAAATTATTAAATTACCAAAATTTACCTAACATTATTTTACAACACATAATGATTAAAAGTAATCAAGCTTACCTTGGTGAAAGATGTTTGGTCACTTCGACTAACAGATCTTGAAATTAAAAAGCTTAATGTTCGTATGTTCAACATCCAATGTGAATGTTAAAATTACCATTTATTTAAGGTAAAAAATAGTTGCATGTACTATATTTACTATTTTTTTACTAATTACTTTCTAGTGGACTTGATATTATCATGTAATCGGAAGTTGAAGGGCCATCAAATGCAAGGCGGACACTCTAACCCTAAAAATTTATTACAATCAATCTAATAATTTATAGTTAATCTTATATTTCAAAATGAAATATAGTAAACAAATTTAACCTTGTTTAAATTTACATGTGTATCAATGCCAAATGTCTCATCTAGCATCTTATCTTCCAACAATATATGATCCAATATGGATGTGCCCTGCTATTGGACATGTGCGCCATGATCATCCTCCAACCCATTATCATAAAGAGTCCCACTGTTTTGAAATATGTGAGGTGAATTTCAAGACTTGGAAGACTCATCCTCATCACCCTATGCTAGAGGCCTAATATGTTGTAAAAGGGTTTGAGTGAGTGAGTTGATGGATTGTAAGGTCTCGACCTTAATATTCTCCACAATGGAAGGGGTTGTGGCATGCTCTTGATCTATGGCCTAGAAAGTGGTCTCCATGATTGGTTTTGGTTGTATTCGTAAAAGAGTTTCCTCAAAAAGTACTGCGAGACATCATTGTTCTTGCATGGAGGATAGTCAAAAACCATCCACCACCTATCCTAATAATTATTTTTTTCCTCTTAGTGTTAACGCCAATAGATAGGGAACCTTATTGTAGTGTCATGTAGGGGTGGATTCATTTGTGGGTCGGTGAACAATGCACACAAGTCAAATTTCAATATATATATATTTTTTCATATGATAATTTGTGGCTATAAAATTATCTTTGCTACTTCCATCTTGTTTGACAAGGTGATAATTTGGAAAGTCATAGAATCTATCCGAGGGGATAAATTTTAGTGAAGTGGCGAGGGTAGACTGATGGGAGGTTGTTCCACTCGGATCTCTCAACTTTTTAATTATTATTTCAGTTTTTTTTTTCCTATTTTCCATAGGATGTTTTCTAGCATCCCCAAAGGATGTCAAAGCATTGTCGAAGGGGTTTTCTATAGTTTTTATTCACCATGGTTTTCATGAATTGGTGGTAGTTTCTTAATTCTTGAAAATTAAACAAAATTCACTCAAAACCATTTCTATCTTTCTATCAAAATTTTACACTAAAAAACTAACAAAAATTACATCTTTAACCTTGAGGACGTGATGGTAACATTTTGACAATGAATTGGTGGTGATTTGGTGACAATTATTATTTCATTTTTTTTTTGTTTTCTATTTTCCATAGGATATTTTCTAGCATCCCCAAAGGATGTCAAAGCATTGTCAAAGGGGTTTTCTATGGTTTTTATTCACCATAGTTTTCATGAATTGGTGGTAGTTTCTTAATTCTTGAAAATTAAACAAAATTCACTCAAAACCATTTCTATCTTTCTATTTAATCAAATTTTGACACTAAAAAACTAACAAAACTTACATCTTTAACCTTGAGGACGTCATGGTGACATTTTGACAATGAATTGGTGGTGATTTGGTGACTTCACAATGTGAATGTGCACTCTTGGATAGACATCATCTATTGTTTTAGAAGTGAGAGGCCAAGTTCAAATGAGCTTAACCTCTTTGTTGTGTTTTTAATCTTTATCATAATGTGAGCACATTATAACACACTCACATTATGTCTTGTATGGGACTAAAAAGTGGTGTGGCCAGTTTTTGATCCATCATATTTTTGCACTTACCTAAATATTATCCTCTAATGAAGAATGATCAATGTCACTCATGATGTTGTTGAATCCTTAATAAATTAAGTTGGGATTTATATATAAAAAAACTATCCAATTTTGTTGATGGATTCCACACAACAAAAGGTTGCCTCTCTAAACAAGGGATGGATTTTTTGTTGTGGTATTTTGCATTGCTATTTAATATAGGTAGGTAAGGCATGGTTCTCTATGTAGCTATAGGAATATCATTGAATTTGTGACATTAGGAGGGGCAAGTTAGGAGAAGTAAGGAATGGTGTTTATGGTTTGAAAGGTAGTTCAACATGGAATTGATTACATTAAAGGAGCAATGAGATGGTATGGTGTGGTGAGCCCAATAATTAAATAACTGAAATGGTTCATCACAAGATTGAGTAAAACACAAACAACACCACATTTTCTTGCTACAAAAAAATTAGATCTTCCACTCATCTCTTCCCATATTATCTATATGGAACTTACACTCATGTGCCCCATATATACTCCATTTGTATGGCTCATTAGTAGTAGGATATTTTTTGATTTGATGGTGTGCTCAACTAGAGCAACTATTACAATATTAAAAGGTTTGGCACAAACACGCAATGGAAAAAAATAACATTTTCTTAAGATAGATTTGTATGGACAATTGACACATTACCTATCCACATCATGTTGAAATGCATGATGATTGTTTGTAAATCTGATGACACAAAAAATGAAAACTCAAAAATCTGCAACTATAAGTTGCATGTATCTTTACCAAATCATAAACATTTATCATTTACACTTGGTATGTTGTCAAAGGAAGGGTTTATGAAAACCATATATTTATATAAATTACATCACTTTTTATGTATATAGGAAATTGATATTATATTGAATTGGAAAAGCACTCATTTCATCAAACTAGAAAGGGTCCATAGATATAGAAAATAGAATGATTAAAATTTCACCACAAAGTGACTTGTGATATAAATCAATATATTTTATTCCTTGTAATGTGAGATGCACTAAAACCAAGGTTTTAGGATGTTTAACTATATAAATTACTTGAACCCATATTAAACCAGAAAAATAGCATTAATTCTCAAACTTATTAGTGGGGAAAGATTATTTTTAATATCATTAATTATAGAGGATATTCCTTTTTTGGAGATTGTATTTTTCTTGTGTGTATCACATTTAGCTCAGTTATATATTTAGTTTTTTTGGTTTATCCTACAAAGAAGAATTTCCTTTTTAGAGTCATGCAAATTGTTTAAAGATTAAGTACTCTCCAGTAAGGTTGTATATTATTTTTTGCTAGCTTACCAATATTTAAAAAAATATATAGAAATATATTTTATTCTACTGTGTTATTGGATAATAGTATAATCTAAAAAACTAGGAAAACTCAATGTGGTGAAAAGCATGTGTTTTCTCTTAATGTTTGTGTAAGTATAAAAATGTACACTTCATATATTTATGTTTTTTCATGTTATTAATGTATTTTCCTAATACTAACTTGTTTCTTTTGATATATTGATTGAATTTAATCTTAAATTTATATTTTGTTACGTTAAATCTTTTAGTTTAAGTTGGGAGAAATCAAGTTCTTAAAGTTTCCATCTTCTGAAATTATATATATTCATGGCTTTGTCTTTAAATTTAAAATTTCACATTTCTAAGACTAACTTGTACGAATATGGTCATTACCTATCAATTTGCATGTCAAATTTCTTAAGTTGTGTGTCTAATTCTTGTTTAAGGATATATTTTTAAGTCATTTTAATCATCAATTGATATTGACCCATATCACAAGAGCATCTATATTCAATCACATTAGTATCAATTTACATCTTAATCAAGCTTAGTTTTCTCAAACATAGTAGCATAAATATTCACATACTTAGTATGTGCAGGATCATGATGGGCCAAAAAGTGGTGATATGATAGGTATGTGGCTATCAAATTTTTTTTACCCAAAATTGATGAAACGAAAAGGGTTTTTAAAGGAGATTCTCAGCTTTCCACCAATACAAATTAATCTTTACTTTGAATTTAATAAATTATTATTATTCATTTTCTATTTGAATTACGACTAAAGTCTTGATTGATAGGCTGATTGAAAAACATCTAGAGCTTTCAAATGGTATCACATTTTTTGAATCTGAAACATGTGTCACATTCTATGCTTCGCATACTATAGGATTAAAAAAAATGAATTTCATGAAGTTTTGACCAAGTTAAGGTGGTCAGACATATTAGTTTTTATATTATTTGAATGTTGTAATAAAAAATTCATAATTAATTATTTACTTGGAAAAAAATTACAAAAAATATGCATCACATCGGGACATGAGTCCTCTGCTTATATCTTAAATCTTATAAAAAAAATATTATCATTTTATTGTGGTTAGGGTGGTCAGACAAACACCTACTACTTATTTTTTCCCTAAAATTTAAGTACTATTGCATTGAAATTTCAAATTTTCACCAAATAGATTTTTTTTTTTTTAAAACCTAGTAGTTTAGAAACTACATTCAATTTGCTACAGATTCTATTCTTACATATTTTTGAAAGAATATAGATAACTTATTCAAATTTTTACGTCAAGTTTCCTAACTTTGATTTTTTGGAACTTTTCACCACTTAAGGGCCTGTTTTTTCCATGATGATCCTGCACATACCCTAGTACTTTGTTTAGTATGTATTTTATCTTTTTTAAATCATCCATGTGACATGAATATTTCCAAAAAAATGAACAATCTATTTTGTTTCTATAGATGGATCCCAAAGGTCTTTTTGTAGTAATGATTTCTTGGATGTAAGTGCAAACATAATAAAATAAGTTTTGTAGATCATGAAGGTTAAAATCAGTAGTGGACGTAACTATGTACAAGAGAGGTTCCTAAAGAAAAAATCATATAATTACCACACCTTTTGTTGTAGTAATGCATATGGCATTTAAATTCTAGGTGCTCATAAAAATAATAAAAGGTAGATTAGTGAGAGATATCCCATTGTTAAAATAAGGTTTGTCAAGCTAAAAATTGGTTCTTCATAGCACAAATCCTTGGACATTACTATGTCACCATTTTTAATTTTTCTCAACATATGCATCAATTGAGTTAGTCTTTTTATAGCTCATTAAATTCTTGTTTTCCCTATTGACATTTTGTAATTCTAGAATGTGGACCCAATGATTGTGAAAAAAAACATTTTATTAATATATTTCCTAAGAAACATATATACCTTTGCTAAGACACTAGAATATAAGTTGTCTAAAAAAGTTACAATTGTAATTGAAAAAAATTAATTTAGGATGAGTTAATAATTAGACAATTACAATAGCCAATAGTGGCATGGTGTGATGGTTTTAATTTTCCATGTTGTTCTTGCCATCAAGGCTCAAACCCCATTGGGGTGTAATTGTTGAGTGTTTATGTTGGGGATGAGGTCCCTCGTTTGTGACCTCACTAGTTCATAGCTCTAGGTCAAAAGCGTTTACCCCTCTTTAAAAAAATAGATGATCACAATAATTCATTAATAGAAACTAATTTAACATGGTCAACCAATTGCAACTTATATCTGTAAGTAACATTTTTGATATAGAAAGTGGAGAGATATAATAAAAAATAGACAATTTATTCTAAAAAATAATATTGCATATATTAAAAAAATATAAGGAAATATTATATTAATTTAGTCAACAATAACTCTAAATACATCTACTTGATACTAATTATAGCCAAAATGTGTATGATTTTGAAGGTGTTAATGTTTAATAGTGTCACATAATATCCAATGTATCAATTGTTGAAAATATTTTTTAATATTTTTCACCTTTTGATAATTGTTTGAAAATAGATTGGTTGTCACATCCTTGCCAACCACATCCATGTTGGATTGACCACAAGGGAAAAAATAAAAATAAATAAAAAAGAGAGAAGAGGAGTCAACAAATTATTTAATGAGGTATGGGATACGATATGGGCTTGCTATACAGACATTAAATTGAGAGGACAAGAAGGATGGCATAAGGCATGACACCCATTTCCCTCGGTGACCAAATTTTGTGGATCACATGAAAAAATAAAAACCTACGCAGCCTTATGTAGACACGTAAAATATACCAATTGACATTGTGCATCTGATCCTGACTTACTAGCATCGTTTCTTCCTGAATCACTCCTCGGTCTAACCATTTAATCAAATCTCCTTATTTCATTAAATTCATCAATATTCCTCTATTAATTGAATAAATCATTTTATCTAATTAAGTCAATTTCTTTGTTAATTAAATCAATCCATCTGATCTAATTATCCCTATTTAATTAAATAATTAATTTTATTTGATTAAATCTCTAAAGTCTATCCATTAAATTAAATAAATTAAAACCTTGTTTAATTTAATCTAACAACCATATCTTTTAATTAAATAAATCAAAATCCTTATTTAATTAACCTCTTATCATATTCCTCTCTTATTTGATTTAAATATATCCATAAATTTGAGTCAAATAGGTCACATCATCTAACCTCTCTCATTAAATTAATTAACCCTTGATTAATTTAATCTCATCTCATGTCCTGGATCCTCTAGATAATGCAAGTTGCACATGAAAATAGATTTAATTCATTTATTAAATCTCTATTTTCCTCACAAGGCATCTTTTGGAATATTCTCTCAATTTGAATTCAAAAATTCCAAGTCAACATGTACATCCAACAAGGCAATAAATTCATCTTACATGTCCTTTGCCTTGAGCCAAGTGGCATTTATTTCATTTTCCATTCCCTCTTACATGTCATTTCAACAAATTTGAAATTCAAAATTATGCATTTGTTGGCACAATCCCCAAATCTTGCACATCCTTCACCCACTCATAGATTGACAAGTGGCATCATGCCATTGGATGAATGTTAGTCCCACATTGCTCAAATTTGGACATTCATCAATCTTGGCATTCTATAAATAAAGAGCTCATATCCTCATTTGATCATCCACAATCCATGCAAAGTTACCATGCTCAAATATCTCTCAAATTTCATTCATTATCATTGAGTTCTTAGCTAGGTTTTTGCAGATTTTTGGCTTGGAGCTCTCATCCTTCATCAACAAAGTGGATCGATCTCATCAACATATCAAGCTTACATCTTAGGAATTGGGAAAGGGCCAATTTTCACATCAAATTGGCACCAATTCCCCCATGGGATCATGAGTTTGCACATTTAATTTAGGATTCAATCTATTTTGTTCTCTTTATCATGTTTTTCATTATTTTCTTTCCTACTTTGAGTTTGTAAATGGATTTCATGGGGAATCCTTGTTTTGGCTGGCAATCTCTTGTTTAACTTCTTTATTCTTGTTTTTTTGCAGGTACCAAGGTTGGGATTCACACATTTGGCGCTAGAAGGAGGGATGGATATCATTCTTTCTCATCTTTTCTCAAAATTTCTGCGTTTTTACTCACACACAGAAAATTCCAACACTGGGAGCTCAGTGTTGCTGTTTTGGCACTGCTGACTCCTCAGCGTCACTATATGGCACTGCTTGAAATTAAAACCGTGACGCTAGACTCGTCCCGCCAAAATATTTGAATTTCTAACTCTGCCGCTGGACTTGTTGACTCACAGGAATTTTCAAAAAAAGTATCAAACTACGATGCTGGGCAAAAAGTGTGATGCAGTTGAGCTCTCTGTCCCAACACAGAGCAACGCTGACTGGAAAGCGGCGTTGTGAGGGCATCGCTGAGAAATGAAACTGCGACGTAGTTACAAGTTGCGACGCTGGAAGGGAGTAAAAAGGGGAAATTTAATTTTAGCACGTGCTTTTTGATTAATGATTAATTTGTTTTTTGTTCTCTGCTTTTTGATCTCTATACTTTCCAGAATCTGACTGGTTTTTTCCCTTGTAGGTTGGAAATCGAAAATGAAGAAAGGAGAAGCATGAAGAGGATGTTTCATCAAATCAAAGTGTTTTTAAACACTTTAGTGTTTGCTTAACACTTTTTCATGAAATTGTTATCTTTTCCATTCTTAGGACACTAATTTTCATTTGGGTTTAAAAAAAAATCTTTCCATTTCTTACAAAAGGGTAAAATGAACATTAGGATCACAACCTACTAGAGTTTGTTTATTTGGTTAACAAATTGAACAGAGTATCCCTCACTTGTCTTTTGGTGCTTAAAAAGAACTCACATTTTGCTTTGCAGATTTAAAAAGAATAAGTGCAACTTTGTTTTTCGTGAAGGCTTACTTAAACTAAAGGCATTGAAAAAGGACGTATGCGCTTCTCTCGCGCTTTATAGCAATCTTGAGAATCAAAAGGCCTTTTCCATGACTTTAGGGTGAGACAAAGCAATCACGTCCACACTTCGATTTGGGTTTAAAATTGAACAACATCTTGTGCTTGTGTGAGTGGGGGCATTGTTGTGTATATTCTCTCTCTTTGTTGCTAACGAAGATTGATCGAGTTACGAATATTGTTCTTCATTCACTTTTGTTTATCCTAGAGGGCCTGACTTGGGGAAAAAGTACTCACCCAAGGGAACAACTCAACTGGTAACACTCTAAAGCCAAGAGCATTTCTAGCCGGGATATAAATGTGGATATTGGAAGAAATGCCACTATCACGCAGTTGATTCTGACAAGATGGATCTGAAAGGGGACTCTTTCCGTATGGGTCAATCTCCACGAATGGAAAGTCCTTATTAAAACCCATGTGCTAGAATTTTCCAAAATCCTTTAATCTATTTGTTGGTGCAAGAACGGTCGTTTTGAAGCCGCCCCACACTTTTACGGTCTTTTAGTAGAAATGGAAAACATGTCATGGGAGTTTCATGGGTGTTGATGCTTGGCTGCCCCATATAAGTGAGTGTCATGGAGGGGAGCCAGTGGGGTCAAGCATCTAACCATTAGCTAAAGATAAGCGTAGCTGGACTTGTCCAAGTGGGAATCCAAAAAAAATTATCTTTCACATCCATAGGGTTGTACTTATTCTTGGGTTACAAAATGCATTGCTTAATCGAAAACATCTTGAAAACAAACACTTAACATCTTCATCCAAATTTCAAACCCTTTGGAAGACAAATACAATTGACTCAATCCATATGTTATTGCTTTCCCTTGGGATTTAAATCCTTAGAGGTTTCTAAACATTGGATTACATCTCGATTTGTCTACTAAAGTAAACAATAGGAAAACCTTTGCCTTGAGTTCATCGAATTTCCACATAACATATCTTGTGGGGTTTGAAGAAATTTAGACATTGGACATCTTAGTTTGAAAACTTAATCAAAGAAAGTGTTTTTGGTAAAACAAATCCATTAAGCAAAGCTAAGCAAAATGAACTTTCATGTGTGTTGAAGCTTCACGATTCTCAAAAAGTCCAAATCCCAAAACAAAAGTCATTGGTTCAAATGTATGTTCAAAAGGAATCATTTCTTGGTTATAAAGGTCTCTAGGAAGCATTTGCATGTTCTTCAATACCTAGGTCTGGGAAAACAAAGTGTCTTTTTTAGGTTCATCTTAGGAACAAAGTGAATCAAAATATTTTCATCCATCCTCCAAAGTATCTAGCATCATCTCACCATCACCTTTTGGAAAATCTTGAAATCATCCTTAATACTAGGCTTTTTGGAAAAATCAAAATCATCAAAATCATTGAGATTAAATCCTTGAAAACTTTATCAAAACTACCATTGGCTAGATATGTGTAGATGTATCCTTTTGCATATGCTTAGTCAAAGTTATCAAAATCATTTTTGTTTAGCTTAGTATATGTAGATGAATCTTTCTTCATATGCTTAGTGAAACTATCATCTTATTTGAATAGGTGTGGGTAGATGCATCCTTCTCCCTGCACATATTCAAATTATCATCCTTTGATCAAATCTATCCCTTAGATAATCATCCAAACATCTTAGGGTCTTTTTGTTCAAAATCAAAAGCAATCAAAATCTAAATCAAGGACAAATCCCAAATCCAAAGTCAAATCAAAATCAAAATCCGCAACATATCCGAAAGTCCTAAAAGCATAGTATCTCCTTCAATATTTTCCAAAAGATCATAACATCTACATCATCCATTCCTTACATTATCACCATATCACCTCTTGATCCTTAAGATATCCTAAATTTTTCTACTTTGGACATAAAGTAAAGATCAATCCAAAGAATCAAGAGATTCATCTCCCCAAATTCTTGAAAATTGATCCTTGTTTTATGGTTCAAACTAGATCTCAATACAAGAAGAGCATGGAAGCCAACAAAGAAACACCCGCTTCAAGTGATCTTAGCCAAACAAACGTTGAAATGAATCCTACCGAATCAAGCAATCCTTTGACCATCTCATCATCACAAAATCTGCAAGAGGAAAACCAAGGAGAGGATCTTACCTTTGGAATGTCTCACGAAGAAATAACTGAAATGCTCCAAAATCTAGACAACCATAGAATCATCAACATCATGATGAGACTTAACCCTTCGTTATACATGCTTGAATTAGCGAAACAAGGGGCCAAACTACCTTCGGATTTTGACGTGAGTACCATAGTGGAGACATCATTTCCTCCAATCTCATCCACCATTCCCATCTCATCTACACCACCATCCCAAAACATCATGCAAAACATTCCCCAAATCACGACATCTTTTGCTCCAACCCAACCCAATGTTAACAAGGGAAATGCACTTCTCAAAGCTATTCAAGCACACCCCCTTGTTAATAATCAAAACTTGGATGCAAATACCACCGTGGAACAAAACATACTTGAAAACCCATTACATAAGAATGTTCCTCTCACTTTCCATCGTGATCCATCATCAACATTTTTTCGCGCAACATCTCAAACTCCTCTCCTCACAAATTCGCAAGAGGAAGGAGACATGTTCGGACCAGGGGGCATCTTTGACACCACAACATTTTCACAAGAACTTGCACCCCTCACATTTCCACCTCTTCCACCATTACCATCATCATCCACATCACTCCTTGGTTTAGGGCTTCCCCCTCTACCAAATATCAATCAAACCACCATCCCAAGCATCAATTAAAGTATTATGCCAAACACTCAAAACTTGTTGTTGATATCGAAACAACAAATGACAAACGCACAAGCAATTGCAACATCATCAAACACCCCCTAACATCGTAAAGCATGGTCTCTCAAGGACCAATCACATCAACAACACCATCCATCACACAAAACACCATTCCAAATCCACCACCTCCCCCACCACCACCAACTTCCACCACATCAAGCCAATACAACGCGGCATTGCAAGCTGCTTTCCAAAGATGATTCCAACAAGTTTAGAAACAAAAATCCTAACAACTAGCTGCTCAACAAGCTGCTCAAGCTGCCCAAGCAGCACAAGCCACATTACAAGCGCAACAAGCCCAAGCGTTATTGCAACAACAACAACAACAAGCCGCCCAAGCTGCGCAAGCATTACAAGCAGAAAAGATGGCTCAAGCACAAGCTCTATTACAACAACAAGCACAAGCCCAAGCACAAGCCCAAGCACAAGCAGTGCAAGCTCAAGCTCAGGAAAACACCCAATATTAGGCACAACAAGCCCAATATCAAACACAACTTCTTGCACAAAGACAAGCAGCGCAATTGCAAGCAATAAAGCAATATCAAGAGTAGCAAGAAGTAGCCGAATTAGCAGCCCAACAACAAGCGTTGTTGGAACAACAACAAGAACAACAACAAGTGTTGTTGGAATAACAACAAGCACAACAACAAGCATTGTTGGAACAACAACAAGCACAAATCTTAGCGCAACAACAACAAGATCAGTAACAGGCATTGTTCATATAGCAACAGGTAGAAGCCTACCTCGCTCGACAAAACATACATATACCATCGAACAACACACCGACCAACCCACCCATCCAACCCACGAATGAAACACCCCAAAACACTTTCATCCCACCCCCTGATCCGCAAAATGATGTGACAGCACAAATCAGGTTGCTCTCGCAACAAGTGCTCGACCTTCAATCGAGGCAAACAATGAAGACACCAAGCAACTTGTGTCCCTATCCATTTGATAGGAGCCTAGTAATGAAACCATTCCCTAAGGGATTTGAGATCCCCAAATTTGACAAATATCGAGGGACGGGAAACCTTGAAGATCACATCAGGGAATTCCAAGTTCATTGCATGGAAGTCGCATACGACAATACTTATCTGATGTGACTATTTCCTAGGAGTTTGGCAGGCCACACTATGGAATGGTTCTCTCACCTACCTTCAGGAATTAGAACATTTCAAGAAATTATGGACACATTCATTAAGAACTATGCATGCAACATTGCAATGGATGTTAGTCTAGAAGAACTCTCAGCTCTGAAACAAGGAAAGCGTGAATCATTCACTTCATTCCTACAATGATGGCAATCCAAGGCCAATCGGAGCAAGTGGACCATTCCAAAAGAACAAGTTTGTACCATCATAGCCAACCTTGAAGGACGCTTGGCATTTCACCTCAAGGTTCAGGGCATCACCACGTATGATCAATTGATCTCCAAGGCACTCAACATCGAAAGAGCCCTCATGACTCAACCTACGGAATCAACATCATACCACGAACAACAAAAAAACTGCCCACCATCCAATTACAATGATAAACCTCGCACATGGGAAAGAAACAAAAACGTTACTAATGATGGTTTCGTCGATGCCAAGGTGGTCATTAGTGCCCCTCACCAACATACACCCACACCACAAATCCAAATCCAACACCAAAACAATCATCACATGACACACCAACAAAACAACAATCCAACAATCAATAATCTCAATGATCAAAGAGGACCACCCCAACGCAAAAGTTATCCCAAGCGAAAGTACACCACTTTGGGAGAACCAGTTGAGGACATAATGAAAAATTTGATAGACGAAAAACTCATCAAAGCACCTACATTTGAGAATTACCAAGAACCGGATGTCAAACCTCCTTGGTATAACGAGAATCAACTTTGTGAATTCCATAAAATCAAAGGCCATACCACAAATAGTTGCATGAGATTGAAAAACATCATCCAAGATCTCATCGATAAAAGAATCATAAACGTGGAACAACCTACAAGAAATCAGGATCTTAAGATATACACGAATCCAATGCCGAATCATGGAAAGAAAGGGAATAAAAATGATAAAGGGAAAGGCACCCAATCAAACGTAAATCATGTGTATGAAACAGTTGTCGCCTCCCTAGATGAAAAATGCATGGTCATTACTATCAAGGGCGCCTATGCCGAAGATTGTGGAGTCACCACAAGAGGGGGAAAAGTAACCATCACAGGATCATCCTAGCCAAGCAAAGTCCCTGCATCTAGATCCGTTCCTAATGGCTACAATTTCCTAGATCAACTCAAGAGAACGCCAACGCAAATCTCCATCATGTAGTTGCTAAAAATCTCATCTGCCCATAAGAAAATCCTTGAAGAAGCATTGGCCTCATCCAATGTCCCCACAGATCTTGATGTGGAGCAATTCCAAGCTATGGTTGGAAATATCATTACGCCTAATCTTCTCATATTATCTGACTAGGACTTCCCCGCTCAACCATCTCACAACCGTGCACTTCACTTGGAAGCCATAGTACATAAGAGAAAAATCAAAAGGGTCTTGGTGGATGGAGGTGCGGGTTTAAATATCTATTCTCTCAACCTCATCAAGCAGTTAAAAATATCAGAAGATTCTATCGACAAAGGGAAAGGTATCATAATAAGAGCATATGAAAATCAAGAACGAGTGTCCCAAGGCACAATCAAACTCCCTATTCAAGTAGGGCCAGCTCTCATGGAAACCACTTGTTAGGTCCCGGACCTTGACTTGCCATATAACATCCTCCTAGGACGTCCATGGATTCATGCGATGAAGGCAGTAGCATCCACTTTCCACCAATGTGTGAAATTTACACATAACGGACAAGAAGTGACCATCCACGAAGATCCTGAACCTTTCTCATATTGCAAAAATATTGAAGCAAAGTACTACAAAATCCCCCAAGTACCAAAAAATGATGAGGGCCCATCCACACCATACATCAACCCCACCACCCTCGCATCCACTTCTGAGACAAAGACACCCGCATTCCCAACATCTTTGACATCAAGCTCATCATCCAGGATGATGGTTGTGGAAGCTACAAACTCCCTAACAATGCTTTCGTGGTAGGAGAGTTACCACAATCTCCTAGATCACGGGGACTTCCACAAGAAAATCAAGCTTCCACATCCCAAACGTCTCCTAAAAACTATCCCGAATTCACAAGCTGGGGAGACCTTGGATGAGAAGTTATTGAGGTAGATCCATCACATATGCTTTATCAAGATGAAAGACCAACACCTGAATTACCAATGGATGACAGAAGCAAGGGTCTACAAATGATGCTCGCAATGGGCTACGACAAAAATCAAAGACTGGGACAAAACAACAATGGGCTCATAATACCTATCATGCCAGAGACACGACCGATAACAAATCTTGGCCTTGGACGTACCCCTCTATGTATAACCGTACGTGGCCAAATTCCTCCGGTTAGAATGGTTAATATTCCTCCTCATCCAACCGCAGCAGAAGTACACTTACCAATATCCACAGGTAGAGACATACACAACTTTATAACTGACATTTACAATAGTAGCGATGACAAGGATGCCATGACCAACCTACCTAGGTTATTTGAGGATACTGCCCTTTGCATGATTATCACCCTCTCCTTTGAAACAAACCATCAAGATCATGAAATCTGCTTAGTATACCCCCAACTGATTGACTATGACCAGCGAGGACCATCGGTTCTTGATACATTCGAAAACGATGAGGCGCTCTCAGAATTCATGGGACTGCGAGATAACATTCTAGATGGGGATCACAAAGCAAGGTTTATAATAGATTTAGAAACACATGCCTATTATGGGGAAACGATTGAATCCCTTAGTCACAAAAGTGAGAAATTAAGAATAATATCCAAGTCCTTGAGTGAAAACCACACTGTGGCACTCTCTGACCAGACCAAAGTAAAAAGAAAGGACGCATCCAACGGTGAAAACCTCTCTGAGGCACCCGAGGATGGGGGATTCAATCTTCCTTTAAGAGCCATTCATCAAGAAAAGTCAACAGTCTTGGCCAAAAAATGCAATCCGGTCAACCTAGGAACAGAGGCAACCCCACATATCACATTATACGTAGAGTCACTACTATCAGAAGAATAGGAGCTCCTAGCAGCCTTTCTAAAGAAAAGATAGATAAACTTTGCATGGAGTTATGCTGACATGCCAGGACTTGATCCAAAGACCATGGTTCACCACTTAGCAGTGTATCCAGAAGCAAATCCTGTCAGACAAAAGCTTTGAAAAATGCACCCTCATATTGCCTTATTGGTCAAAATAGAGCTAAAAAAGTTGTTAGATGCAAGATTCATCCAACTGATAGATTATCCAGAATGGGTATCAAACTTGGTACCTATTTCAAAACCTAATGGAGCCATTAGAATCTGCATAGCCTTTAGAGATTTGAACAAGGTGTGTCCAAAGGATGACTTCTCGCTTCCCAACATTAATATGATAGTAGATATGACAGCGGGACATGAGATGCTATCACTAATGGATGGATTTTCAGGATACAATCAAATAATGATAGCAAAAGAGGATCAATATAAGACAACTTTCACTTGTCCATGGGGGACTTATTGTTGGAACATGATGCCATTCGGCCTAAAGAACGTAGGAGCAACATACGAAAGGGCCATGACATTGATATTCCACGACATGATCCATAAGACGGTTGAAGACTATGTTGACGACATCCTAGCTAAATCCAAAAAGAGAAAAGATCACATAGTAACCCTAAGTGCTATTTTTGACAAACTGGAGGAGTACAAAGTCAGACTAAATCCCAAGAAGTGCATCTTTGGTGTACAATCAGGTAAATTGCTAGGATATATAGTGTCCATAAGGGGTATCGAGGTGGATCTAGCAAAAGTGAAAGCAATCCTCGAAATGGAAGCACCAAAGACATTAAGACAATTGAGAGGCCTCCAAGGCAGACTTCAACCCATTAGAAGATTCATAGCACAACTGGTGGACAAACAGAACCCATACTCTCACCTACTCCACAAGGGAGTAGCATACAAATGGGATGCCAAGTGTGAAGAGGCATTTAACAAAATCAAGGAATATCTACTGACACCACCAGTCTTAATGCCACCCATACCAAAGAAACCATTGATCTTATACGTGTCAGTAACAGCATCAACCCTTGGAGCTCTCCTAGCTCAGCATGACGAAAACGGAACGGAGAGGGCTATCTACTATATCAGCAGAACAATGGTTGGGCATGAGCTAAACTATTCATTCATGGAGAAAGAATGCCTTGCAGTAGTGTTTGCATCACAAAAATTCAGACATTACATGTTGGCACACAAGATAAAGCTCATTGCCAAAATCAACCCTCTCAAATATTTACTATCAAAGGCAATGCTCACAGGAAGAATGGCCAAATGGGTGATGATATTATCAGAATATGACATCAAATATGTGGAGAGGAAAGCAATCAAAGGCCAAGTCATTGCAGACCAACTGGTAGAAGCACCAATCTATTCAGAGAACCCTCTTGTCTTAGAGTTTCCAGATGAATCCATTTTCAACCTCAACGTAGCTGACCACTGGAAACTATACTTCGATGGCTCATACACATAACATGGATCAGGAGCCGGTGTCTTGTTCATCACACCACAAGGGGATTGCATACCAAGGTCATACAAATTGGCATTTCCTTTCACTAATAATATTGCGGAATACGAGGCTTTGACTATAGGTCTCAAAATAGCAGTGCAATGGAATATCATAGCTCTCAAAGTGTATGGAGACTCTCAATTGATCATAAATCAAGTGAACAATGAATATCAGACCAAGGACGACAAGCTCACTCCATACAAGAAATTGGTGGAGACTCTCAAAGAATCCTTCATCGAAATCACATTTGAGCAGATTCCTAGAGCCAACAACAAAGTAGCAGACGCCATGGCAATAATTGGGTCCCTACTGGATATCCCCAATAATGTTCCAAAATATGAATTCCTGATTGAGCAGCTTCTCGTACCCGCATTCGAGGTACCAGAATCAGAATATGTGTGTGAAATCATTGGTCCTAGCAATCCTTGGTATCATGACATTTACACATACCTTCGAATAGGAGTCATACCCGCTGACCTACCATCAAACCTAAAACTAACCTTTGTTAAAAAGGCATCCAGATTTGTCATCCTAGGAGATACTTTATACAGTAGGAGCATAGAAGGAACCCTACTACCCTACCTAAACGCTGAGGAGGCATTAACTACTCTAACTGAAGTACATAACGGTATCTGTGGTTCACACTCGAGTGGAATGACCATAGCCAAGAAATTGTTGAGGATGGGGTATTATTGGCCCACAATGGAAAGGGAAGCACATGATTATGACAAAAAGTGTCTACAATGTCAGCAGCATGGGGACCTCATCCATGCTCCAGCTCAAGAGCTTCATCCTATCATCACACCATGGCCCTTTTCATAGTGGGGCCTCGATCTCATTGTAAAGATAACTATGACCTCATCTGATGACCATAAATTTTTCATAACCGCAACAGAGTACTTTACTAAGTGGGTGTAAGCCATACCCATGATGTACATAACTGGGAAGCAGATCTCAAAGTTCATCCTGAACTATCTCATTTGTCGCTATGGTGTCCCACAAGCCATTATCTTAGATAATGGGACACCATTCAAGAATCAGGAGGTTCATGACTTATGCAAAAAATTCAAAATCCAACATCGCTTCTCCACCCCATACTATCCCCAAGGCAATGGCCAAGCAAAAGCTACAAACAAAACCATTCTGAAAATCCTCAAGAAAACAGTCAATGGCACAGGTCGTGACTGGCATTTGCAGCTTAATCCCGCCCTCTGGGCCTATCAAACCAGTATCCACACACCCATCGGCGCCACTCCATTCTCCCTGGTCTACGGATCCGAAGCAATACTCCCTATCGAGATCGAGTTGCCATCCCTTAGGATATCACTGCAAAACCTCATAACAGATGAAGAGTACCGGGTATTAAGATTAAATGAGCTAGAGTTATTGGATGAGCAACATATGAATGCTTTGAATCATTTGCAAGTCTATCATAATAGACACAAATAGAGCTATAATAAGAAAATCAGAAGCAAGATGTTCCAAGTCGGAGAACTAGTGTTAAAAGAAAATCAGAAGAATGTCCCAAACCCAAGCAGCAAAGGAGAATTTGAACCCAATTGGTTGGGACCATTTTTCATCATAGCAAGTTACAAGTCAGGGGCATATCAGCTATCAACACTCGAAGGGGAACCTTTGGAGGAGCTTATGAATAGCTCCCATCTCAAAAAGTTTTATGCCTAAATCTTTCAAGGTATAGAACCAAAAAATCCAAAAAATCAGAAAATGTCCTGAAAAAATGGTTACTTCGGTGAAAACCTAGCAAATAGGTGTCTTGGTAACAACAAAAAAATCAAAAGAGCAAAAAATCCAAAAAAAAAAAAATCAGAAAAAGGATAAAAAATAGTAAAGAGAAAAATCGTCCTCTAGTGAAAACCACTTCGGTGGCACTTTGGACAAGTACCTTAGTGAAAACCCGGCAAACAGGCACCTTGCATAAATCAGCACTTTCCATCCACCAGGATCTTTACGACTTTTTCAGCATCATTCATCCATTTCACTTCCATCATCCATTGCATTCGGATCTCCATCTATCACTCATCCACTCGCATCCGCACCATAGCTTGGTCCTGTGTTCGCATCATGATTCCTCCTAGTACTACTTGGCTCATCCTCAAGGTAAGTTTGTCTTGCCTTTTATCGAGTAGTCTATTGCATCACGCTGGGGGCATGTTCCAATCGGATCGGATTCGTGTATGATCTTAAAGTCCTCAAATCAGAAAATCCAAAAACATCAAAACATTAGAAAATCCAAAAAAATCAAAATCATCAAAATCCCAAAAATAAGTCAAAAAGTCAAAAATAGAGTCATCTTGTCGAACTACGTTGTCTCTAAGCTAGAACGTAGGCAAGGTTGATCTTTGATCATCCCTCGAGACATTTAGGTGAGTCCTTTAGGAGTCCATCATAATAAACTGACATCTCATCATGTATATCTTCATCTGTAAATCGGTCAAGTCATTAGTCGAACTACATGGTCTCTGTGTATATAACGTAGGCAAGGCTAATCTGTTGATCAGCCCTCGAGACCCCTAGGATAGGTCTTTAGGTTAGTCTCTTGGTCAAAATCCTAGAAAACCGCAAAACATTGGAAAATAAAAAATCAAAACATTTGAAAATCTCAAAAAATACCAAAAAAAGCCTCAGAACATTGCAAAAACATCAAAAACATCCAAATATTTGAAAAAATCCATCCACCTCATCTCGCTTGCACCCACAATAACACCATCCATAAAAAACTGATCGTCATCCTCAACCTTTGGTGAAACAATCATAAGCAAGTCTAGCAGGTTAAAAGTAAAAGTCCAAACGCCAGGTCTCAGGTTTAAGTCAATACGTAAGCAAGTTGGTCATCTCTTCATATCGGTAACTCATCATCCAAATTGGTCCCATATCAATCATCATTTAGAAAGTTGTGGATAAACGAAATGACTTGCCGCCATCCACTAACATGTCCTAGGATGAATCCTTCCTACAATGGTCATTATCTTTTGGCAATAGTTTCGGGTATTATCCTTAAAAACACATCCTCCTTTGGTTAACGATATTGAAGAACATCAGCTTGTTTGTGTGTTTTGTCTTCACCTTTGACTTATCTTATTGCGCTCATTCCAGGGACTTATCAATGATATCCCAAAACAAAGGATTTAGAGAAATAGGAATGGGGCAACGATCATTATCTTTTTTCTGTTGTGCTTGTTGGATGTTCTTGTAATATAACCTTGGCGAATACTCGCCTTGTAAGATATATATGGAGGAGGTCTAGGACAACTTGTTGACTATTGCATGGATAGGTTTACCTTTCCGTGTTTTGGTCCGAGGTGTTTGAAACTTCTAAAGTGCATCCTAGCAAGGTTTTCGTATGTTAGGTGTGAACAAGGATACTCTTATTTGTTTGTCGAGTCAAATTCCATCACACTAGGTACAACGCCATCCTGGTTTTCTATACCTTGATGCATGGTACCATGTGTGTTATCAAACATAAGAAAATGTGGCCCTTTGAAAATCCCAATTCCTCGGCAAGTAATCATCATCATCATCATCATCATTTGCATTTGCATCATCTTGTGTCTTGTTGAAATGACTTTTCTTTCCTTGCTAACTGCACTAACAAGGTACTATGACAGTTGATCATCATCATCCTCATCATCATCGATCCTGCATCCATAAATCATTAGCATATTGCATAAACATATCATATAGGAAATATATGCATTGCATTTCCATCATCATATAAACATGTCATCATAAGTATTTTTCAAAAATAGATGCATCTATTTCATTGCATTTCATCCATTACATTAAATGCATTACATCTATCACATAAACCATCGCATAAAAGCATTTCATAATCATTTTTGCATAATCATAAATAATAGGTATATAAGCATTTAATTCATTTCGCAGACATACTTGCATAGCATCATGACATCATCTCACCACATCGTATTCATATTACATTACACATTATCGTATCACTTTGCATTAACATAGCATCGCATACATCACATCATCATTTAATATGTTTAGGATAATAACATTGGTTATTCTAAGCATCTCATAAAATCATTTCATTTGCATCGTATTACGACCATCACATTCATATTACATCATCCATATCATCTCATAAGTAACATCATAAATCATTCATTGCATAAATCATCCCACATTTAAGCATAAATAGAATAGACCATCACATACAAAGCATAAATGCATTCATAATCATTTATAAACATAAGTCACATATCATATACACCATAGATCATATCATCTTACATATTAAAATCCATATCACGTATCACATTTGCATAAAATAGATCATCATATAGATAACATCATTGCACATCACATTATACATATCATAGGTTAACATAATATAGATCTGTTAGTCATAATCATAATGCATACATCATTAGAAATAAATGCATCCATAACATATAGAAATAAAATCATACATGCAAGAGCGCACATTACATCACCTCAAAATCATCATCGACTCATATATATATCATCAATAACGTAACTGTCATATTACAAAAAAATAAATTGGATCACTGTACATATATGTCAATCAATACAAAAGGCCCATCGGGCTATCAAAAATGAGCCCATAAGGCACAAAAAGTATCATAACATCTCGATCAAGCTCGGTCCCTATAAATGCTGCCCTCACCCCTGTCACCGTGACCCTCTGCTGGTCTGTGGCTGGCCCGCTCTGAATACTCTAGGACTCTCTCTACTCTGGGTACAACCTCATGATAGAACCGTCGATAATACTCTGCCTCTCGGACGACATCCCTATAAGATCGAACTGACACTGTACCCTGGGAGGAGGAGGCTGTCATACTCTCTATTTTCTATCTCCGACCTAGCTCGGTGGTTGCCTGTAGCTCTGCAGCCTGTCTCTACTGCACGGCCTGATCCCTCTCAACTCTGAGTTGCTCTCTCTCAGCCCTTGCCTGATCTCTCTCGGCTGTCACAACCTAAACCTGGGCCTGCAGCAGTGCAATCAAAGTATTTCATGCATCCTCCTGTCCTACTGGCTGTACCTGTAACTACACCCAAGGAGGACCCTCACCTCGTGGAGGTGGGACTACTGGCACCTGCTGCTGGTCCTGCATGTGCACATCTCCCTGATCTGGCTACACTGGAGGCACGAATGGTGGGTCCGGTCGAATCTCAACTCTCCATCCTCGTCCTCCCCCTCTACCTCTGACTCTCCACACATCTGGAACTGCACCCAGAATCGTCAATTGAAGTGGAGGTCAGAACCAATCCCTGTAGGCCTGAGTCGTGCCTGGATCCATGAGTCCCTGATCATAAGCCCATGGTCAGGCCACCAACTGCCTGAAGCTGTCCACGACCTCTGAAGTAGGAATGTACTGCCCCCATGACACCTGTGTCATGGTGCGGGCAAAGACTACTACATAGTCATCATCAGGCCGATCCTGCGGCTCTCCAAACTAACGCTGCACGTGCTCGGGCAGGTACCTCTCAATCATAGTGTTCTCCCACCCTTGCATATACTGGTCCTGGCGGCAGTAGAATAGTTGATCGACATTATCGGCCCATCTAGGCTGACCAAGGTATGGTCGCTAGGTGAAAACTAGCATATCGTCTAAGACCCGCCTCCAGTAGGGGATCTCGTGCTCACTGGTGTGTGTAAAGGACACACCACCTCTGTACCGACACACGAGAGGATCGTCTGGCCCCATCGAAACTAGAATGATATGTGGACGTAGCACAGAAATGTGCTCCCACGCCCAGATGTGAAGTAGAGTAACCCCTGCCCCTAGCACTCTGTCATCCATATAGACATACTCGTGGAGGTCTCTGTAAAATGTGAAGCTAAAAGAATAGGTCCCCAAGCAAAACGAACTGGTCTGTCTCAGACCATCCGCTCTCAATAGTATCCCCAGCCAGGACTAAAGTATCGCCCTCGTCTGTCTGGGGCAACAAGACCGAAAATGATAGTTGCAATCACCCAGCGGTAGGGAGGGGCTAGGATCCTGTGTCGCTCAAGCTCTATCTGCCCCTCATAGAAAACAATGTCTTGTGTTGCGAGGACTCTGTGGTAGGCCTCGCACCCCTCGTCCATATCAAAAATCGCCCGTCAGCCTTGAATTGACAATCACATAATACGCCAAACGTCCTCTAGGGTGACAGTAGCCTTGCCAGTGGGAAGATGAAATGAAGACGTCTCGCTATGCCACCTCTTGGCCAGTGCTGATAGCATCCCTAGGTGAGTGCGCACGGGCACCGCATACGCAATGTGCCATAACCCTGCAATCCAGAGTCAATCCTAGTCCCTATCGCTTAGGTCCCGCAAGAAGCCAGCCAAGTCCCGTGACCTGTGCTCTCGCAAGTAGAGCTCTCTCGCCGCATCCTGCATCAAGGAAGGTCACCGTGTTAAAAAAAAAAATTAAAAATTAAAAATTCCTTATCAAGCGTTCAAAAAACTTCCCCAACGGTGCAATTCTTGATGGCGTCACAGTTTGATTTCTAATCAAACTCTGACGCTAGGGCTAAAAAGAGAAAAATGGCACTACCGCGGTGCACTTTCCCTTCTAGCGTCACAATTTGGGTGAAATTAGGACCGCCGCGTCGCACTTTGTAAACCACCCCACCAACCTCGAGCTCAGCGTCACAGTTTTTAAATTCTAAACTGCACCGCTGCGGCGCAAAATCGCACCGCGTGGCACAGTTTGATTGCCAAGCGGTGCTATATAGCGCCGCTGCAGGTGGACCGACCCTTTAAAGCATTAATTGAAGCATTAAATGAAAAAATGAAGCTTGGTTAAGGGTCACATACTGGTGCCCCAATGCCAGGTGGCCGTTGGTACGTCTGAACTCGATCAGTGATGTGCAGGGGAAGTTGTTGTTGCGCCATATCGTCGGGAGGTCAGAGCTAAAATCTCAAATTTACTATTGGAGGTGTTTGAAAATGACTTGAAAGTGACCCCTCGGGCCCCTTTTAAGCCTAAAAATTAGGGTTTTTTCACCGTAATTGGCTGTCCTGTTAGCGTTTCAGACCCTCGAACTTGTTTCTGTCTAGTTGAGGCCTGTTTTATATCATTTTATTGCGTTTAGACACGTTTTTAGCCTCCTGAAGCCTTTCCGGACCTGTCAGGTACTTTGTCCTCTTTTTTTTGCGAGATCACCCAAAAATTGAAATTTTCGTCCAATCTCTCGAGGGGGCATTATAATGGCATGTTTCTCTCGCCATGCAGTAGTGGGGCAAGTTTTTAAAATATCGAAAAATGTTGGCTTCGATCAAGATTGTTTATTCTTTGAACCAATGCAACAAGTGCATTGCTTCAAAGAGGGGCAAAATGTAGACACGTAAAACATACCGATTGACATTGTGCATCTAATACTGACTTACTAACATCGTTTCTTCCTGAATCACTCCTCGGTCTAACCATTTAATCAAATCTCCTTATTTCATTAAATTCATCAATATTCCTCTCTTAATTGAATAAATCATTTTATCTAATTAAGTCAATTTCTTTGTTAATTAAATCAATCCATCTGATCTAATTATCACTATTTAATTAAATAATTAATTTTATTTGATTAAATCTCTAAAGTCTATCCATTAATTTAAATAAATTAAAACCTTGTTTAATTTAATCTAACAACTATTTCTTTTAATTAAATAAATCAAAATCCCTATTTAATTAACCTCTTTTCATATTCCTCTCTTATTTGATTTAAATATATCCATAAATTTGAGTCAAATAGGTCACATCATCTAACCTCTCTCATTACATTAATTAACCCTTGATTAATTTAATCTCATCTCATGTCCCATCCTCTAGATAATGTAAGTTGCACATAAAAATAGATTTAATTCATTTATTAAATCTCTATTTTCCTCACAAGGCATCTTTTGGAATATTCTCTCAATTTGAATTCAAAAATTCCAAGTCAACATGTACATCCAACAAGGCAATAAATTCATCTTACATGTCCTTTGCCTTGAGCCAAGTGGCATTTATTGCATTTTCCATTCCCTCTTACATGTCATTTCAACAAATTTGAAATTCAAAATTATGCATTTATTGGCACAATCCCCAAATCTTGCACATCCTTCACCCACTCATAGATTGACAAGTGGCATCATGCCATTGGATGAATGTTAGTCCCACATTGCTCAAATTTGGACATTCATCAATCTTGGCATTCTATAAATAAAGAGCTCATATCCTCATTTGATTATCCACAATCCATGCAAAGTTACCATGCTCAAATATCTCTCAAATTTCATCCATTATCGTTGAGTTCTTAGCTAGGTTTTTGCAGATTTTTGGCTTGGAGCTCTCATCCTTCATCAACAAAGTGGATCAATCTCATCAACATATCAAGGTTACATCTTATGAATTGGGAAAGGGCCAATTTTCACATCAAATTGGCACCAATTCCCCCATGGGATCATGAGTTTACACATTTAATTTAGGATTCAATCTATTTTGTTCTCTTTATCATGTTTTTCATTGTTTTCTTTCCTACTTTGAGTTTGTAAATGGATTTCATGGGGAATCCTTGTTTTGGCTGGAAATCTCTTGTTTAACTTGTTTATTCTTGTTATTTTGTAGGTACCAAGGTTGGGATTCACACACCTTAAAAATCCTCACGACCACCTTCTTTGGGCATTCATGAGATATTTTGGAGGAAAAACATAAGCAACAAAGGTCAATAGGAGGCAGATTAAGGGTGGGGTTGGACACACAATCTGTTGAGACGAGGGGGTGAATAAGTAGATCTAATCAATTCAAAATTGTTAACTTTTCTATGGTTATCAAAATATAGATTCTTCACAAAAAACCCCACATAAGCAATTAAATAATAAAAGCATAAGGCACACAAGTGAACACCAAATATACATGGAAACCCAAGATGGGAAAAAACACAGTGAGAAAAGATTCTTGGATCTACTGTCCAAATCTAGCCTTATAATGCAGAAATATATACAAGTGAATTTTACACACTGAAGTAGGCACCAACCTATCAAAGACACCAATCCCCTATTGAGATTGTAGGTACCAACCTACTGGAGACACAAATCCCCAATTGAATCAATGCATCAGGTAGAACACCAATCCTACTAGATTACAAAGATAAAGCTTATGGATCTTCAATTATAGCCTAAGACACCTCATACACTTCTATACTAGCTATAAATTCTCTTCCATACTTCTTATGATCTTTTGATTATGGCACACACCTTGAAATGCAACTCACACTAAATAACTCTAGCTTCAAGATTGTCTACTTGTATTTTCACTTCCTTCACCTGATCATCTTCAATTCAATTCACATTGTGCATCCATCAAACTGATGAATATATACATAACATTACATTAACACATCTTCTATGTCAACCAAGGGTCCACAAATAACCAAGTGGACATAAGGTGGACCTAAATTCAAATTACATGAAATGTGTAGCACGTTGGTCCAAAATCAAATTCTATTACCACCAAAAGAACATGATGCCATTCACTACCACATGAACCTTAAGTAGGTCCTATCTTAACACCATACACAGTATTTGAATTCTTCATGCTACTAGCCATTACCGTGCACGCCTTGAACACCAACTAGTTGACAAACATACACAAATAGCCTTCTGTCCTTAAAAACTTCTTGCATGTTGAACATATCCTCCAAAAAATCTAGCATATAATATAACTAGTTTAGGAATCTCCTCTAAAACCACAGAGAAAAAATGCATTTCTAAAAGAAATGCTAACCATAATTATATTACCAAATAAATCTGTGTGCCCTGATATCTGAGTTGAAATTTTTTGGTACAAACTTCTAGATCACCACTGTCATAGTGAATATATGCAAGAATGATATTGCAAGCATACATCAGTCATACAAACACTCCTCATAACTAGTAATATATATTTCTTGGATTTGTATCCTGATAGTAAAATTACCAACACAAATCATAGTGGAATTATGACATACAACATGCATCATCAAATCTTCTGCAACAAATGATAAGTTTGGGGGAATATAGTGACAATTCAAGTATCATTACAAAAATTTCCTTACACAGAGAACTCCTTTGATGCCAAACTTCTTACTCAACCTATGACATCAAAGACATTGTTGACAACCTTTGACATCAATGACAACCTATGTTCAATAGGGGTGTGGCTATTTAGAGGCATGAAAGAGAGAGTGGTGTGATAGTTGGGAAATATTTTATAGAACATGCACATAATAGATTCACGAAAAGGGCATTGAGAAACATGGGACAAATTTCTAAGGAAAGAAGGTGTAGTAAAAGTCAAATTCATGCTTTTGTTGGTCAGTTGGAAGGTATTCAAGGTGCTAGGTTGATTTTGGACACTATTGTAGGTTCCTTCTTTGTTCTTCTATCTACACAAGGTATCTAGGTTTGGATGTTTGTGTGAATCAATTTTTGAGCACCACTCCTAGAAAAAAGTTCTTAATTATCTGTTGATGTTCATTCATGTCTGGTTGGGAATAAAGTAACCAAGAAACTAAAAAATAACTATTAAAACTATAGTTCAATACATCTTCATTTATTCAAATTGTTCTATAAGGCATAAGAAACATATACACGATTCCCTAAAAATAAAGTTGTTACAATCTATATGACCTATTGGCATCATGAAAAGGATTACACTATTTCTCTTAGAAGGGAATCACAAATATGGGATAAACTTGTATGTAATTTATGGAAGCTTTTAAACAAGGCATGTGATTTGTTTGAAAAAATGCTTGGAAAAAATATACTCTTAGAGAGCCCTAGTGTCAAGGTAAGTTCCAAAATTATTTGTTAAAAGGGCTTTAGAAACATTTAAGAATATACAACTAGCATTCTCATTCATGCACTCCAATTGGAATTCTCGAAGAGTGTTTGAACATCCATCATGGCATAACTAAAATGAATATATGTCACATACTAAAGTAGAAAATGTCATTCCTAGCACCATAAACTTCATTAAGCCTATGTACAACAATAATAAAGAAGTTATGCACCAACTCTCTTTTGAATGGCTTCATTCTAAGATAAATTTCCCTTGTAGCCCAATTGTGTGAATAAGATTTGAAATCCCTTTAACTTTCTAGTGCCTCATGGGAGGGTGAAAGTGTGGCTTAACTAAATTAATAAGATTTAACTAGACTCACACTTTTTCCTCATCAATAAAAGTCCATACACTAGTTGTATATTGTTATTAATGTTAAAAAATTATATTTTCATGGTTACTATTGTTTGAACTTCTTGAAAGCATTGGCAACTAGAATACAATGTGTGCCTAATATTTATGATAATTGAAACTAAGGACCTATTAATGGGCTTGGTATGAGGGAACAATCCATCTATTGCACATCTACTTGTTAGGAACTTAGTTGGGTTTACCTACCTACTGATAAACACTATTATTGAAAGATGAATTTAACAAACCGATTCATAGGAAATACCCAATTGATTTTATAATATAAATATTTATATATGAGGCATGGCCCTTTTTATTAATGTATACTTGTAATTTATGACCATTGCAAATTCAATGGGTTTTTATTGACATTTTGATATAAGTAGCTAGTGTGGACATTATCTAATTTGACTAAGTATATTGGGTTGCACCATTGTATGTAGATATAGTGTAGGAAATGCATTTGTATTAAGGTGCCAAATTAGCATATGGATCTGATCTATTGATTTTAAAAACTTTACATCAATATTGTTGTTATGTTTGGATGCTTGCAAGTTGCATGATGTGACGTGAGTCATATGATACTGGTCATAATGTGTATGCAATCAATAAAAAAATATTATGGGTGGGTAACCAACCTAGTCTCTATGTCAATGAGGTGAACTTAAAAGGGTTCTAGTGTGTATATGTTAAATTATGAATATTAATAGGTGGATTTTAATTTGATACCTTGATATCCTTTAAGGGAGGTGTTATAGTATGGTTTGTTAAATTATATACATATTTATATTTTCCTAACTATTGATAAGTATTAATAATGGAAGAAATTTTTTTTATGGGGAACCTATGTGTAGGCATCCTTAAAGATACCTTGTGAGGAGAATTACATGTGAATTCAATCCGGGCATTTGGAAGAAAGTACATAGGTAGTATTTGGGCCAAGGATGCCCTATGACCTCAATTCCTTAGGGGGAGTGTCTAGGGGTGGATAACTCCAAGGTATGGGGTTGTTCCTATCTTGTTTGTGTTGGGATTAAGGTGTATGAACCTTAGAGAGTCCCAAGATTATTTATTTTATTAAACTACTCCTTTTGCTACATATTTTATTAAATTAAATTACAAGTGATATGTTTCTAAGTTGATAAATCAATTTGTGGGACCTGCTTGCAAGTTGGCTTCCTACAAGTTTGTTGGAGAGCAAAAAAGTGTGCCACTTGTCATTTGGGTACTCAATTTGGAAGAGGTGTTTATGAAAACCTCTCAAAGCTACATCATAGTGATATGTATCCTTACTTTTGGAGTTCTCACTTGACATACTTTGGAAAGATGATAAATGACACTATGTCAATTAGTCTTGTTGATTAGAAGTCAAAGGAATGTTCAAAAATGGCAGTTGGCTTGATTTTTTCTAAGTGGGATGCAATTCATGTCAAGGGTACTTAATATTTGCATAAAATATTGGAGCTTGGGCACCTTACATGTTGTTGCATGCTGGTGCATGTTGTTGCATGATTGGGAGGTTACTTTTTAAGATAGTTAGGGGTATGTGCAGGATCATCATGGAAAAAACAGGCCCTTAAGTGGCAAAAAATTTAGAAAAATCAGAGTTAGGAAACTTGACATAAAAATTTGAATAAGTTATCTATATTATTTAAAAAATATGTAAGAATAGAATTTTTAGAAATTGAATGTAGTTTCTAAACTACTAAGCTTATTTAAAAACAAAAATATCCGGTATGTGCAGGATCATCGTAAAAAACAGCCCTTAAGTGGCAAAAATCAGAAAAATCGCTGTTAGGCAACTTGACGTAAATATTTGAATAAGTTCTATATTATTTCAAAATATGTAAGAATAGAATTTGTAGAAAATTGAATGTAGTTTCTAAAATACTAGGTTTATTTAAAAATAAATAAAATCTATTTGGTGAAAATTTGAAATTTCAATGCAAGAGTACTTAAATTTTATGGACAAAATAAGAAGTAGGTGTCCTGTCTAACCACCCTACCATAATAAAATGATAATATTTTTTTGTAAGATTTTATATATAAGTAGAGGACTCATGTCCGGATGTGATGCATATTTTTTTGTAATTTTTTCCAAGTAAATAATTAATTATGAATTTTTATTACAACTTTTAGAAAATATAAAAACTCGCCCCGTCTGACCACCTTAACTTGGTCAAAACTTCATGAAATTTAATTTTTCTTTTTTTAATCCTATAGTATGTGAAGCATAGAATGTGACGCATGTTTTGGATTCAAAAAATATGATACCGCTTGAAAGTTATAGATGTTTTTCAATCAACCTATCGATCAGGACTTTAGTCGTAATTCTAATAGAAAATGAATAATAATTATTTATTAAATTCAAATTAAATCATAATTTATATTTTTGGAAAGCTGAGAATCTCCTCTAAAACCCTTTCGCTTCATTAATTTTGGGTGAAAAAAAGTCGTCAGCCACATACCCCCATAATATTGCCACTTTTGGCACCATGATCCTCGCACATACCCATCTATTTGGTGAATATTTGAAATTTCAATGCAGAGTACTTAAATTTCAGTGGAAAAAATAAGAAGTAGGTGTCTGTCTGACCACCCTAACCACAATAAAATGATAATATTTTTTTATAATATTTTAGATATAAGTAGATGACTCATGTCTTGATGTGATGCATATTTTTTGTAATTTTTTCCAAATAAATAATTAACTATGAATTTTTATTAAAAGTTTTAAAAATATAAAAACTGTATGTATGACCACCTTAACTTGGTCAAAACTTCATGAAATTCAATTTTTCTTCTTTTTAATCCTATAGTATATGAAGCATAGAATGTGACACATGTTTCAGATTCAAAAATGTGATACCGCTTTGCAAGCTATAGATGTTTTTCAATCAACCTATCAATCAAGACTTTAGTCATAATTTAAATAGAAAATTAATAATATATTTATTAAATTCAAAGTAAAGCATAATTTATATTGGTGGAAAGTCGGAGAATCTCCTTTAAAACCCTTTTTTTTCATCAATTTTGGGTAAAAAAAAAGTCATCAGCCACATACCCTACACATACCCATCATATTGCCACTTTTTGGCCCATCATGATCCTACACATACCCTTAGGACTTGTGCATGTTCTCCATTTCAATTTGCATGCATGCAAAGGTTGTGGAGATGACACATAGCATTCTTGTATGCCCATGATAGAGGTTTATAAATATGAGAAATTTATGTATTTTGTGAGATGATTTTTTTTTTTTTTGAGAAGTCGTTATGCTATCAGAATTAATCTAGAATTGTATCATAGTGTAAAGACACTTGCAAGAACATAAACTTTGTTATTCTATTGTAACTGTTTTGTTACTGATAATATGTATTGATCTATGTTTTGGTGTGGGTTATTTTATCAAAAGGATTTTCCCACATAAATTTGTGTGTTATGGTTTTATGTGTTTAAATTTAAAATTTAATTCAATGAATGTGCATCTAAACTGTAATAAAGAAAAGAGTTAAAAAAAAGTTTTCTGCAAACCTCTCTTGCTTAGATCCGTGTTTGGAAGGTTTTTTCATACCTAACTTTCCTTTTAGTTTGACCATCCCTCCTTTGTAAGCTTCACTTTGAGGTTAGAATAGCTACCTGATGGGTATGAATGAGTTAAGAAGACCTAATGATGTGTATTTAATACATAATATGTTTTTATATAGTAAGTGAAGATTGACTACTTTATAGTCGATATTTGATTATATGTACATGTTGGGTAAATGTCATCTTGTGTTGGCCATGTATAACTTTTATGTATTTTTTATATTCAACTCCATATCTAGAAATCTCTATGTATATGCGCGTGGATCTATTGATTGATATATACTTTTATAGGTCACTTGACCAGTATTGTGAATCATGTTATGTATGACCCACCCAATTGTGAATCTCCAGGGTGTTTGAGTAGTGAAATGCAATAAATGGATTGTCTAAATGATCAATGTCTGGACTATTGGTAGGGATTAGCCAACATTTACCTGGTTCATGTAGGTGGATTGCTAGGGGCTATCATGGTTATGATACGATAACAGTTAGCAAGTTGTCATTGAACCGTGCCAATGGTGGATACCTAGAGCTACTATTGTATATTTTGGATTAATCAACATTCACCTAGTTCACAAAGGTGGATTGCTAGGGGTTATTTAGCATTTGATATGGTAACAGTTGCATAGGTAGTTACCCTACCATGAGGGTAACATTAACCAAAGCTAACAATTGCATTAGGAGGGTTCACTATTAGTCACCTATAGCACATGGGCAATCAATACCAGGTGTTACTTAGGATTGTGAAGAAGATAGTTGACAATATCATTAAGGTCACCAAGTGAATATGTTGGAAGCTACTTCTTCTTGGGTGGAAAAACTTGTTGTCGGTGGCCTATATAGATGATTGAAGCTGGAATCCACCAAGTTGGATAGGTTCACTACTTGTGGAAAGATTTGGGATGGAGGATGGACCCATGGTGTAGTATGGGATGCATCAAATCCCCTTCTTGGTTTTCAAATGGTATACTTGGCTTTGTTGGGTTGAGGATGGACCCTCATTGTAGTATGGGATGCACCAAATCCTCTTCTTAGTTGTTCAATGGTGCAAAAGATCAGAGAAAAAGATGGGATCCATGGTGTAGTGCACAATACACTGAAATTCCTTTTTCCATTTGGGATGCACTAAGGGAAAGTGTTAGTTAGCCATGAAGTGGATGTGTTAGCCAGTCACTATGTGAATGTGATGTATGTTGGAGCTAGTCACTATGTATATGTGATGTGTGTGGAGCTAGTTATTGTGTATATGTGATGTATGTTGGAGCTAGTCACTATGTATATGTGATGTATATTGTAGCTAATCACTATTGTACTTGTGTTGTACATATGAGCTAGTCACCATTGTACTTGTGATAAGTGTATGAACCATTCCTTATTGTACTTGTGATATGCATACAAGCCAATCATGGTTGTACTTGTGATGCGTATGAGCTAATCACCTTGTATATATGTGATATATGCTCGAGACAGTCACTGTGTGTGATCTTGTGATTATGGTATGATATGATCCCTATGTATTTGTGTATGTTTTTGTACACTATTGTTTGGTATGGATCCAACACTTAATGACAAAATTATTATCATTTTATTGTAACTAACTAAGTTGATAACCTACATGTACTTGATTAATAGTCATGGGTTAAAGGTGAGACCAAAGATCTCATGTAAGAGGAGAGAATGAACTTCGTATAATATTGAAGGGAAAACTATGAAGCCTCTGATTTCCCATGAGGGGATACATAGGCAGGTTCATCATGAACCCTCAAGTTTTAGGGATGACCCACACCATAGGAGCTTAGCACTTTTGAGTGTAAGCATATAAGTGGTGATGTTGTTTTGTCGTCACCATGGTAAATAAAACTTTTGAAATTAACACTTCAAATTTAGATGAAAGATGCTTGGTCAGTTAAGTTGGTAGTTGACACTAATTGAACTTAAAAAAATGTTGCATCGCCCAAGGGGCGGATTTTACATTGGCATTTGTCTTTTAAATCATCTTTTCCTTCTACATGTTGCTACATGAACTATCCTATGCTAGCAACATTTTAGACCTTAAAACATTCCAACATTCTCAAAAGTTTCATCTTTTTTGAGTTGCAAACATCTTTTTTTTTTATCAACAAATGTTTTGTAAATTTTTCTATTTCAAGTCTATATTTATGATCAACAACAATTTTAGATGTTATTTTATATATAACAAGAAAAATTGCACTTTCAAAATATTTATCAATTACATGAATCTATGGCATACAAATATATAGATTATCCTTCCTTCTCTACTTTAATTTTATTTTACTTGTTGTAGAACCATCTAGATGATGTTCAATGTCCTTAATTATATACTATTCAAAAATCAATGTTCAACATGTCGATGGGGACATCCAAGATTGCTACAATGACTCATGTCAAGATTCACCAACTAATGTCAAGATTCACCAACTAATGTTGTACCAAGACTTGTAAATAATTATTAATAGTTCATGTTCTATCAAATTTTAATAAATTACTTATAAATACAATTATACATCTCAAATTTCTAAGACATTCTATATAAATTACGATTGATGTAACCATTACACCTTCTTTGGGTGCAAATGTTTAATAATATATATGAAACACAAGGAGACAATTACCTTGTCTAATCAAAATGCACTAATACATGTTAATTAAAAGCCCACTAAAAAATTACAAATGTACCAATAATTGTCCATTTTATATTCAGTAGCTACAAAAAAATAGTGCTTAATTGGATCAATTGTGCATATGTATTGGACCAATAGTGCACAATTACTAGGGCATTTGTGCATATGTATTGGATCAATTGTGCAATTTCTGTGGTGGTCAAAGTGAATGGGTATGGGGACACTAGAGAATATGTATCAGATGACAATTTAAAATGAGTACTTTTTGACCCTTCCGCCCTTAACAGTTTCCACGGCATGTGTCGTTACTACCCATAAGCCACAAATTTTTCTATAAACAGTTAAGTCACATATAGAGACAACCAAACAAAAATATCGAAATTTGATGTATTGTTTAGGATCTATAGATGCACAAAGTTAGCTATAATGACTACTTGTGCTCTTTCCCTAATCTAATTTTTGAATAAATTTAATCTAGTGCTTGCCAATATGAAATTATTAATAATAAGATACTGACAAACCACTAGTACATTCGAAGGCATGACAGGAAATTTGAGCCTCTTTCTGTGCATTCCAGAGAGGCTGGCATGCATGCACACTGTACCCTACAACAGGAAAGTGAAGTCTTTTTAGGCAACTCTCATTTCAAATACCATTATCGAAATGCAATTCAGTACCATTATATAATTTGTAATTCATGAATACCAGCAACGGTCGTCGATGTTATGTCCTGCCCTGTTTTTAAATTTACAATACATCGTGGCAGCAACGATTATTGCTGTTATGTCCTCCGCTATTTTTCAATTTACAGTACACAAGTATCAGCAGTCATATGCATTCATACTGAGCTTAAATTTACATATGACCAGAAAACTAAAATTGCCCCCATGAATCTGTGTGGTTGTAGGAGAACATTTCTTCGCATTGATCGTTGTAACAAACAAGAGTTTGAAGGCGACGCTCCAACACGGCAAACGCATCATCTCGCCGCAGCAAGCTCAAACGAACATAACGTTTTTCTACCCCAAATTCTTCTCCGCTTCGGCCAATGATTCCCGCCTTCTCCAACACCGCTGCACAATCCTCTTCTTCCTCCCTCTCGCACTTCACCCACGCGTATGCTGAAAATTTGTCATACTTAAATGAAATTCTTGCAAATAAAATCTTTCTGCTGTCACAGTTGCCTATGTTGTTTGATTTTCCTAGTTATTTCTTTGTAGATTTCATTTGTATCCTGATAATTTTGGGTCAGAATTAGGGTTTCACTGTAGTGGTACAATTTCTTACCTGGTGAGGGGCCAGTAACCTTTCTGAAAAAGTTACAGTAAAGAGGTCTCACATTCTGAAGTGAGAATCGATCAGACACGTTGAAAATCCTCTCGAGTCTCTCCCATCGCCTTCTCATGACAGGGTAAGCGTAGTGGAAAATCATCTGCTTTGAATGTGTCTGGATAGCTTCCTTTCTCTTGGAATGTCTGTAACCGCTAATCGCTGCTTTTAATAATGTCGTTGCCCTTAACTGTGTGTCGCGAGATACGCCCACCGTATTGGTTCGGACGTATCGGTACATCTTCTGGTATACATCGTAGTCTTTGATAATTGCCCATCTACAAAACGATATTTAATTGAATTGGAAAATTTTGTATGATTACAGAGTTTAGCTGTATTAACGGACATTTAATACCTAGAACTGATATATTTTATATAAGATGAACAAAATAATTTACCCTAGCCTGTTGCCTGCATGTCCAGTAAGTTTGGAGAGTGTAAAAAGCATTATATCCTCGTCCGCCGGGTGTGAGATTGCAGTGAAGTGAGGCCAGTAATAGGCGTGATCGTAAATTGTCTTTACGTTCTCGCCTTTCAAAACGGCCTCATCTAGGAGAGCGTCTGGATTGTTTGGAGATGTTACAAGCTCAATGAATATCGTTGAATTGAGGGATTCTGTTCGGTTTGTCCAAACCCTCGCGTCTGCCGTCCACAAATTGTCCCCTTAGTCAAATAGTTCCGTCTGCACTCTGTAACCCTGCATACCAAACAGAGATGATCATGTGTTGAAATTTCCAAAAGAAATATTTTATGGATTCCCCTATTAAAATTCAGAATTTTAAACTTTGCCGATTCATTATGTACGTTTTTATTTCGACTTGAATCTAGAAACAAAATAGAAAGAACATCAGTAAATTATTGAAATTTAGGGTTTCTTCATGGAAAAGATTTGAGATATTTACTGAGTAATAAGGCGTAGCTGCTACTATTTGTGCTGGGTTTGAGGCATGTGTGGGTGAAAGGCTGTTAACTGCGGCATTGATGAGCTCCGTGGAGCCTGTTCCGAGCACAATATATCTTCCTTCTGTAACAGCGTTGCCTACAAGATCATGAATGGCACGAATCTGTTTCTCCAATTCAGGGGACACCACTGATTTCTGGCCGTCGTTTATTTGATAGCTCATCCGATACCAGGCAGGAACAACGGTTGCTCCCACTTCTGCATTTGCAATCCAGAATGGCTCCAGAAAAAGAGGATCTCCACTGTAATGCAAGAACGCCTACATTGAAAACTTCAAATTTCTACAGTTGAGAAGAGTTTTTAATTTTAAAAAATCTGCTTCTATGTGTGATAAAGTTATTTTGCCTAATTTTTAGACCTACATTGGAGAGCACATGAAAGAGCTGTAAGCCAAATAAAGGCCATAAAAGACAGAATTATACATCTGTAATCCTTGTAATGAAGAAAAAAATTAATAAAATCTAATTATTCTTCTTTTAAAAGCATGAAGTTTCTACAGTTTATATTAATATATAATAGGTTTTTTTGGATTTGATTGTGTGTAATTTGTATCATTAATGTTTCAGATCAAATTTTAAGATTCATCATTCGAATGTGATATAAAGAGAAGAGAGAAAAAACATTATGATAGATCATAAAGCTTGATTCAAAAAGTTGATGGTAAAAATTACACAGTCAAATCTAGAAATCTATTGTATGTTTAAATTACTCTTCTATTTCTGATTTTATGAGTTACTTTTCTGTTATCTTTTCAAACCTTTAGAATTTTAGAAGTGCCAAACTTCTGTATAAGAGATAAATTTAAGATCTTCTATTTGCTGGTGGGTACTCTATCACTGAGTTATCAATTATCTTGTAGACCAGTTTAGTTTTGATTAGGTGTGACATATTTTTTAATGCTCCTCTTTGAGCCATGTTGGTACTCAGGGCTCTTGGCTTGGTCTGGTTCTGTTAACCTGAACTCTGATAACATGTTAAACTTTTCATGGAGTGACTAGGAATTAAACTTAAGATCTCTCATTTATTGTTGGGATGTTCTATTGTTGAACTACCAATCCTTTTGATAACTGATCTATTTTTAAGTCAAATATGACTTATTTTCCAACCAAAAAAAATAAACAAATTAACCCAAAAAAACATCAGCTCTGTACCTCCATATGTTATAAACTATTTTTTTTGGAATTTTTTGAACCCACATCAAAAAATTGTCAGCCAAAAAAGACAAAATTATACATCTATAATCCTTATTATGAATAAAAAATCCTGTAACGACAAGTCAAGAAATATAAAAAAAAACAAAAATGAAGGTAAGAAAACATAAACTCTGTACAACTAGATTTACCATTACACAAAAGACATCAGAATTCTATGGTTGATAATTTGTTAAGAAAAGGTTTTGGATAAACCTATCTAGATTCAATTCTGTTTCATTGACTTCTCACTTGAAACCTTTATGATTCAATATTTAGTCACTTGGGTTCTAAAACAACAAAATTCTGGATAGAAAACACAGTTATGTGCAGATAGACTTCCTGAAACCTGTACATTCAGAAATAAGAAATCAGGAAAAGAACATTCCGAGGGTAAAATCTAAACCCTTACCTTTCTGCGTTTGACACACAATCGGGATCGATTTGGGAGCAATTGGTCCCGTATAGCAGTCATTACATTCGCAAGTGGGAGTTCCGTCTTGATTCCGCTGGAAAGTATCAACAAAGACGTATCCATGGCCAGAGCAAGAGAATTGTGCTGCCGCCTCTGCTTCCTCCGCAGCTTTTCTGCTCCACCCGAGACCCTGCAAATTATCTGAGTTCCTACACCTTGTTAGCAGTTGCCCCTGTTTTACGATTATTACCAGACAGAGGGCGTTGAATAGAAGGGATAGTAAATAGCCCCACGGTCGACCACATTGGGAGGACTGTCGGGGAGAGTGAAGAAGCGACATCTCTGCAAATTTAGACTCCAACTCTGTCGTGCCAGATAGGAATCGATTTTTTTGGCCTTCCCAATCGAGTCACCCCATTTTGACCAATTACAGAGAGATGCACATCCAAAAACATGTTTTTTTTGTGGTGCTCAATGCACTCGCGGACCCCACAAAGGAAAAATGGTAATTAATTGTTTTCACGTGTCCTTGAAGTAACATTAAGAATTTGCGTAGTCGTTATTTGAGCGTCTTTTAGGCAATTCTAATTTGATTTGCCCTTCAAATTGGTGAGATCGAGAATTTTGTAGTGACGAATATGCACAGGAAAAATAACGTACATTTTTGGATTTGTCATGTCCCTTTCACATAAAGGTCGTAAAATAAAATTTATATTAAACTAGCATACATATATTAAATATTAATATATATTAAAACATCGAGAATTATCATTCTCTAATTTTCTTTTTTATTGATTTTTCTTTGTGATCAAATCTTTGATTTTTATTTATTTATTTATTTGTTCTTTTAGTTTATGCAAATATTTGAATTATTTTTAATATTTATTTATTTATTTGTTTTTTTGTTTCATCATATCTCTTTTATTTGATTTTTTTGTTTCATCAAATCTATCCACCTGCTTGTTAGGGTTGGTGCATTTTGGTGGAATAGATACCTTGGCTCTGAGGAAAAACATATCTCTTTTATTTGATTTTTTTGTTTCATCAAATCTATCCACCTGCTTGTTAGGGTTGGTGCATTTTGGTGGAATAGATACCTTGGCTCTGAGGAAAAAGGATTCAGCCCTGTATTGGATAGCTAAAGGATTCTGTGGATTTGATGAAAAAAAAACCTTCCAACAAAAGAAAACAATCTCCCTCATCAAAAAAATGATTTCTCACGTTCATGGTCTATTCAAAATTTGGATCAAGCTGTTTTTGCTAACACACTTAAATATGAAAATCAATTCACAAATACATTTTGATTTCTAATCATAAAAGAGTAAGACAAATTTCCAAAATCAATTCAGAAACCAATTTAACCACTGTACTTAAATATCACTCTTCAGCAATCAAACAATCAATATCAATTTTGTAATTCATCCCTATTTCAAATAATAAATAGTTAGTCAAATTTTACCCTAACTAAAATTTAAGAATTCCCAATTTAACATAGACATGAATTTTAAAATAAAATAAAAAAATTCAAAGATTTCTCAGTTACATCTGAAAATAAATTTTTTGAATAATTCAAAAGCTGATTTAATAGTTAACTTCATGGTAGTAAAAATGTAAAATTAAAAATTAAATAAAATAGGAGGAGGAATTTATCTGAAACCTGAAAGACAGAAATTGAATATAAAGCTCTGAAAATCTCCACAGTCCCCTGCAAACCCTGCTCGCAATCTCTGTTTCATGCAAATGCGAACAAACACAAAGGCAAACTTTTTAATGTTCAAAAAATTGCCCGAAAACATTAAAAACATTCAAACTCCGAGATTTATCACTCAACCTTGCGACTAATAGTGATTCCCTTTTAGGGTAAAAATTACTAAAGAACTGTCAGTGCCGAGTATATGGAAAAGCCATGACTTTGCCAGGAAAAGAATCGCTTTAACACGCCGTTCACGATTTATCGCGAGGTCTTGACCATTATTATCAGACGATATACATAGTCAAAACGCATCCCAGCAGATAGAGTGGGAGCAGCAACAATAATCAAGTTCTAGTCTGAAACAGAAGAGATTTACATACCAAAAACATAATGTTAAAAAAGAAAAAAAAAGATCTAGAGACACCTAGATATCGGACTAAACGATGTAAAACGAGTTGGAAATATTTTTGAGATTGAAAAAGTTAAACGAAATACCACATGGCAATGATCTTTTCATTTCATATTACTCGCTTAGCCGTCTATTTGTGTATAGTATGAGGATTTTCCTACTGCTTTCTCGCAGAAATCCATAAAGAATCAAGATTTTATTGTCAGTTGCGTGTCATTTGAATGCCAATTTCTAGCTGAAGAGTTTTTCCTTACACAATTTTTTTTATTTTTGATAGATGTCACTGTAGACGCCTCTCGATGTAGATGCCTCTCCACGTAATTACAAACGAGTATGATTACTTTAAATAGTTTTACATTCTTTATATAACCATTTTTAATTATTATTATTATTATTATTTTATAGAAGGATTTTTGATCAATTATTTAGTTATAATTGTCTTTTGTTTTGAAGTGTTGGTTATGATATTGCTTATAAGAAAGCTTTCACTAAGCTCAAAATAGTTCGAAGGATTGATTGCACAACCTCCATGTCTACATTTAAAACATATGTTTATAGTTATTAGACCTTCTATAAAAATATGAAATATAAAAAATGTGTTAAGACTTATGCAATGCTTAATCTAATTTTTAATATGTTATTTTAGAAATATTTTTCATTATAATTGAAAAATAATAGAATACATAACATAATGGAGGTTAGATGTGAACTTCTCTACCTCTATCTATTATCAAATAAGTTTGAGTATTTTTCACCATATTTTAACTAATACCTGATAAAATTATGTCTTAGAGAAAATAAAGAAAAGAAATCAATAAATATTTTTTGATAGATTTTCACATGTTTCAAATTTTCCATTTTAGCATAAGTTGAATGTGTTAGGAAAGGTGCCCCAACTTTGTTCCTAATGTTAAGAATACAAAAAAATATAATTTTCATATTATAAAATAGAAAAAAATGATTTTTAAGCTATAAAAGTCATTTTTGGGTAAAGTAAATATTTCAAATTATTTGACATTAATTATTTTATGTCAATACATAGATATTTTAGAGCTCTATAATTTTTTTGTTTTTAAATGGGTCCAAAAAGCCTCATGGATCAAAAGTTATAGCCTCCAAAATTTGGGTCTCCCATATTGGAAATGTAAAAGCATTTGACATATAAAAGAGAAATAAGGAGTTACACTTCTTGACTAGCTTATGACACCTACTATGAAATTTGGGTGTTGGATTTCTAACCAAGAATTTAAGTGTCAAATTTTAGACGGTTTTAACTCATAGTTTCCTAATTACAATTTGATGGTTTCATATATTATGTCTCATATTTATTGAGTGCATGAGATGGAGGTGTTGATAGTGAGTTATGTTTCTATAATTACTACATATATTTGGTTGGTGATACTCCTATAAAATCTTAGACTCTACAACCTTTGATTACTAAATAATACATCAATTTGTTTCAGAATGTGGGTTTTTTATCTTGAAAGATTTTTCTTCATATAAATCACTATGTTCTAGTATATTGTTTTTGTATTTATTTATTTATAATTGTATGACTAGGTAAATTTTACACATAGTTCCTCTCATAGATTAAGAAGTGTATTCCATGCCTCTATTTCCTTTCATTTTGTACTAGAGCATGTTTGCCTTATATTCTAGGTTTTAGCGATAAAGGTTTTTGTACTAATCTTGGATTGAGTGGGAGCTTGCATAGAAAAATATACTATATAAAAAATAGTAAGCATATTAAGGATATAAATGAAAAATTTATTAGGCATAAATTTTGAGCTTTGAAAGCTCAAGATGGAGGATATGCTCATAGATAAAGATCTATAAATTGGAGTATTTGGATCTCCAAACCTACTAATATATCACATAAAAATTGGAACAAAATGGATAGAAAATTGAAGTTCTCATTATAATTTTTTTTCTTTTTAAATTATATTGTTGAATATATATGAAGAATTCAACATTGTAGATCTCTTAAAAAAAATTGTGTGAGATTTATCAGGCTAAATCCTTGATAAATAATTTTTTTTTAGGAAATAAGTTGTATACCCTTGAAACATAGATTTTTGGGACCCAAATGCTACTCTTGCACTTCTAGGGTTTTTCACCTAAAAGGAGAGAGATTGGGTCCAAAAATGCTTATGTAACACTCAAATTAGAATGTGTATGATATGGCATGATGTAAATGAACTTAACTAAATGCAATAGGTTAATACAGATGATTGAAAACAAATGCAAAAAAAGATTTATGCCTTGTTTAAAAACACAGTGTGATATGCAAAAAGATTGAAATAATGAACAAGATGCAATATTTAACTAAACAGAAAGTTGTTTCTCAGAATGTGTGCACCTGGGAAGCTGTAGAGGATTGAAGAACCAACTGGAAAACTGATGAAGTCTGAACTCGGGCTGAATGGGACTCATTCGCCACCTTGGGTGAATCAGTCCCAGATCAGGACTTTTTTGCATAGAACCTGTTTTCTAACAACTAGGGATTTGAAATAGCATCTAACTCAAATTTGCACCTTTAGGTGGGACTCATTCACCAAGCATGGAGAATCAGTCCACTTTCTAATTTCTGTAAACTCAAAACTCAAATTTGTATCTTCACACCTACACAACAAATTTTGACGGAGACACGATTCCAAATCTCAAAAAATCCCTTAATCTAAAGATAGAGCGAAAATGGAAGATGGAATCAATAGGAAACCAAGTCCTTAGGCATGATTTGGTGGCTAGTTGCACCTCTTCACCCTAGATTTCTTCATGATTCACCATAGGCATCCATCATCAACCCTTTGTAATGTTGGATCTTGACAAGATTAGTGAACTTCAAGACCTACAAAAACCCTAGTTTGTTGTCCTAAAACTTCAACTTTTGATGATGAAACTTGTTATAGAATGTTTTGCTTTTGAAATTTCTCTTGAAGAATGATAATGAGATGATGAGATTGTGTAAAATGGCTTAAAATATGTATTTGTAGGTAACAACACCTTATTTTCCCATTAATTAGACCTAAGAGGCCAACATTCATCGAAAATAAAAGTTAAATTGATTAAATTCCCACATGATTTTTAATTTTCCTTAAAAGGGGACTCATTCACCACCCTTGGTGAATGGGTCCCACCAGAGGGGACTCATTCACAGGGGACTCATTTTCCCAAGGTGGCGAATGAGTCCCACTACTGTTGTTTGAAGGTGGGTTGTCAGGGTATGATGTTATTAAATGTTGTTTGTCAGGTTTTATGTGATTTCACATGTGAAAAGAGCCTCTAGATCAAAATTAATAGGTCTAAGGGGCCTATAAATGTTGTTTTAAAGGGGAAATAATGTGAATCCTGGACTCAAAAATGGGTCTAATTATGCATGAAATTGTCTCTTTTCTCAAGAGGGTCCAATTTTCTACAGCACATTTAGCCCCCACTTTAGCGCCCATATGACTCTATTCACATATGTAAGCTAAAGGAATCTAAACGATGCACCTTACTACATAAAAGGATACACATTCAGAAGATGAGAGAACGAAGCCCCCAGTGTAGTTATCTGCAAACCACAACATTAGGAATCGCATCCTGCAACACACATTCGTTAATTGCCCAAAAAATCCTTTTTATCTAACTCCTAGGAATCCAATTTGAGGGTAGATGTATGCCCCCCCTTGATTCTGCTTTCTTTATGAAGGTGGAATCAAGGTAGCAATCTAGCCACGTTGAAGAAGAAACACCATACCATAGGGCATTTCCAAATACCATGCCACATAACGATAGGCAAATGATGATGTCGGGTGTGGAATCATGATTCCAATGCATCAAACAACATCAAAAATGGATTACCCTAGCTCCCATTATGTTAAGTTGGAGAATGGCTATATTATAAGTTCTTTGAAAAAAAGATTATAACATTAGGTTAAAAAGTAAATAGAGGTGAAAATGAATTAAAAGGAATGGATGAAAGTAATTTGTCACTTACTATTCATTTTACCTTCATTGTAGCTTGAGAGTGACAAATAAAAGGAGAAGATGCCAAGTAGACGGGATTACACACCTTTGCAGCTGGATGATCTTTGTGACCAGGTGGCATGCGGTGAGCGATATCATGAGGTGAGTTGATTCTATAATTTTTTCCATGTGATTTGATGGTTTTTTATGTATGGATAGGTTGACTTAGGGTTCTTGGAAAAAAGTTCACAAAGTGTCCCATTTTTTTGCAAAGTGTCCCATTTGTTCACAAAGTGTCCCATTTGTTCGCAAAGTGTCTCGTTTCTTCATAAAGTGTCTCGTTTCTTTGCGAAGTGTCCCTGTTTCTTTGCGAAATGTCCAAAAAGGGTTCTAAAGTGTCTAGGGCCATTAGGGCAGCACACTAGATCAACTTTAACACACTTGCATGATGGAAATTATGAAAATTGAAGATATGAGATGAAATTTAGAGCATTTTGTGATGATTTTGATAGCTTCCCACCCGGTCATGACATCGGCTAGGGGGAAGATAGTTCACATTTTTGAGAGATCATGCGCTAGCGCTATCAGCGGTAGAGGTGGAGAATTTACAGTCAGTGGGTATCTGTTGGGCATATCTTATGCCACCCATGAGATACCATGATGCCATGTTGATGGCTTTGTGTGAGCATTGGGATGCAGATACCCGTACCTTTCATCTTCCCACCAGGGAAATGACCATCACACTTGAGGATGTACATTGTATTCTCTGAGTTCTTATTCAGGGAGCGTGAGTGTATTTCTGGGGCGATTGGTCATTCCGAGAGAAGAAGAGAGATATGTAGTATTGTTTGGATGGACCTGTACATGATGAGAGGGTTAGAGCACAGATTGAGTTTCCTATGCTACTATACTCACGAGCTCTTGTGGTTAGATGAATTATGATGCACATAGTGGCACTAGTACTCAATCCAGATGGATGAGCGACACACTTGGATGGGAGATTGGTACACTTGGTACATGGGATGTATGAGCAAAGGACAGTCTATGCCTGGGGTTGCTAAATTCTAGCACATTTGTACTATGATCTTGGTCATTTTGTATTTTGAGAGATCGACAGTATGGTCCATTGTACGCTTCTACAGGTGTGGCACCTTTAGCATATCACATGTACCAGGCCTATCAGATACCCTTGTACTATAGCAGCAAGATACCCACGAGCATTCAACTATCCTTTGTGATGACTATGGCAGTATGGTGATTTAAACTTTTGGAGGGTGAGATTCGACCAGTTGGAGGAGGATGAGGTCCTATGGAGGCCCTATCTAATCACTCAACAGTGGCCAGATCCCACTGGATAGTTACAGAGGATGCAGATGGATCGATATCTAGCAGGGAGGCATGACTACGTCGTACAACCATTCTATTATGGGCGAGTCATGCGACAGTTTGGACAGGTACAAACACCACCAAGGGCATGCCCCTTCATTATATGATCAGTGCAGAGTGCTTGAAGGCCAGGTGAAACTATTCGACTAACGATAGATCATGTATGGGAGAGTGACTCTGATGATTTAGATCACGACCAGCCACCAGTCTTCGACATTGATGATGTTGGTAGAAAAAATGAGCACGAAGAGTGGTGGTCATATGCACGACTAGCTCTTGTGTTCCCCATGGATTTCCCTCTAGGTGATGCGGAGGCAGTAGTAGATGAGGGTGATGAGCCAGAGGAGAGAGCAGAGGAGGTACGGTATAGGCTAGCAAATATTTTTATAAATGTGATCGATGAGGAGTACCAGTCTGAGGTTGATCCTGACTATGAGGATCAAGATGAGGGAGAGTATGATGAGGAGGAAGAGTATGAGGAGGATTACTATTATGAGGAGGAGCCAACCTTGAGTGAGGGTGATGAGGTAGCTATTGAGGATTGATACGAGTATGGAGAGGCCTCACATACTTACAGGACCAGATCATGAGTAGTAGCTATGGCAGACATTAGCACGCAGAGTCAGAGAGAGACTAGCACATCCTACATGCCCCCCAAAGATGAGGAGGTTGACATTCCTCATGCATCTGGAGACATAGGTGATGACATTTGATTTGATGTATGTCCTTTAGTAATTTATGCTTTATTTGTATATATATTGTGATCAGGTGAAAATCCTTGTTCCTAAACGTGCAACAATAATAAGAATGCAAGAAACAAAAACAAACATCCAACACCTCAAGATTGGGAAAAATGTTAAACTCAACAAATGTAATGATTATACCTTGCTAAGTTGCTCCTTGGTTGGCCCTTTCATCTATGATGTTGTGTATGCTCCTCTTGATGGAAAAAGATGTTAAAATGAGATGCAAGATGGATGAGTAATAGATTCAAATGTTGTGATGAAGGAAAAGTGTGCAAATTGGCTAAGTATGTTTCAAATGAAAAATTGGCAAGAGTTTGGTTTCAAATGGCTAATCTCCCTAAATGAGATAAAAGAGAGGGTATTTATAGAATAATTTGAATTCTCTAGAGAATTCAATGGTTGAGATTAAGCCACCAAGGCCAAGATGAAGGGCTATGGTGAGTTGAGGACTCACAAGCCCTCACATCTTGACATGTGGAGGGTGAGGTGGCTTAGGAAGTGATGATGTGTAAGTGAGGTGGAAGGACATGTGATGGAGGTACTTGCAAGTACCTTGATTTGACCTCTCAATGATCACATGGCGAAGAGAAGATTCCTTAGAGGAATAAAAGTGAATTTAAAATTCACAATGATTGGGAGATCTTATGGGTAAGACAATGTTCCCAAAGAGAGGTGAGAAATACCTTGGATAAAACAAGGTGTTTAAAAAGGTAAGTACTTACCCGCATGTGACTTGATGTGACAAGTCAAAGATTCTAGAAGACTTTAGCACATGTGATATGACAAGTCAAAGGTTTTAGAACTTGCATGGGGAAGAGAACATTCCTTGAAGGAATTAAAAGGAATTAAAAATTCCTTTGGGGATGGGGAGAGTTGACCAAGATGTTGATTGGATTAGCTAATTAGTGATTAGAAAATAATTAGTGGTTAAGGAAGATTAGAGGCCAACTTGCAAAATTTGGAGGATGTGACACATCCTAATCAAGGATTAGGCATGTGCACATCCCTATTGAAGAGATTAGGAGGTTGATTAGGGTTAAGGAAAAGGATGTGACATGTGAGGAATTAAATAAATGTCATATTTATTTAATTCATTTGATGAAAGGAGGGTTAAAGAGGGTAAGGTATTTAATTGTCAACTAAATACCTTAGGGATTTAGAGGAATTAAGGGTATTAATTAGATAATAGCAATATTATCTAATTAATGCAAATAAGGGGATGTTTAGATGAAGAGAGATAAATTTGGACCAATGAAAGTGTCCAAATTTAGGTGTCTACATTTTCCCCCTCTTTGAGATGGTGCTACAAAGTAGCATCATTTCAAAGAATATTAAAACATAGAACCTGGAAGAAGATGGTTAGATTGGAAAGATGCCCTAGTCATTCAAAGGAGTGACTAGGAAAAAAGATGATGGGAGTGATGACGAAGGTTAGGGATGAGGATGCCCCCTCGAGAGGACATGCGGGTTGAAGAGAACATGGGTGTGCTCTCAAAATGGATGAGATGATGAAAGGGAAGATGAAGAAGAGGATGCAAAGGGATGGATGAGAGAGGATGATAAGTGATATGAGATGGATTAAGCACAAATGGATTCAAAGACAAAGGTGATGTTGCCCTAGTCAAGCGACAAGCCAAAATGGGTTGATAATGGATGGATTGTTGTCAAGGAGGGAATGGTATATCCCGAAACAACACAAGGATAGGGAAAGAGACACCCCGATTATGATGATGATGAAAGTGTTGTTGATGAGGGAATGATACATCCCAAAACAACACGAGGATAGGGACAGATACCTCCCAATAAAAAGGGTTGTTGATGAGGGAAGGATATATCTTGAAACAACACCAAAGGATGGGGAAGGATACGTCCCAATTATGAGGATGATGATGAGGATGATTGGATTGAGGCTTGTAACATGGCTAGGGATAAGACCAAGAATTTGACTAGATGATTTGTGCTAGATTGAATGAATGAGGATGTGATTTAGATGTGAGATGGATGAAAGGAATAAAAATGATGGGGGACAAGATGCTTAGAATAACCAATCTATATTATTCTTAAGAAGATTGGGTGGATAGGGGAGGGAGAGTGATGAATGATGAATGGATGGGGGGGGATTTTGATAGATGATAGGATGGGCGATACATGCAAGACGATGGAGTGGAAAATGAAATGCAATCCTAATGCAATTTTCCATCTTCGGAGCACTAATTCTTGCTATAGCATAAGACATAAGGTGCTAGGGTCTGGAGAACTAAGGTCGATTCATGTCTATAGCACCAAATATCTGCAACTTTTATCTCTATTCCATGTATATCATCATGAAGTTAGTTAAAAGAAAGCAAACAAAAAGGTATTCTTTATGAAATAATCACTTATGCTCTACAAACATAACAAAACAAACTAGTTGAAATCCTAAGAAGCATAGTGAATAATCTATTCCATAGTGGATTGGTGTCACTTGTGAGAAGTGACCCTTTCCCAACCCTTGATAATGTCAATGATGAGGATGCAATGCCTTGAAGATGGACAAAATCAACTCTTAATTGAAGAGAGTAACTTTGCATAAGATTGTAGATGATTTGATGAAGAATCAGCCCTCTACTTATAGATTTTCAAGTTGAAAGAATGCTCATAAGAGAGCAATGTGGGATAAAGATTGGACCAATGAGATGAGGCCACTTGTCAACTTGTCATAGGTTGATGAATGAACACATTTTGGTCAATGTGCCTAAGAGGGGGAGATTCAAATTTGAATTTGAGAGTTAAAGGTTGAGTGGGGGACATGTAAGAGAGAATTTATTGCCATGTTGGATGTACATGTCAACTTGTTTTTGAATTCAAACTTGAGGGAATATTCCATTTTAGATGCCATGTTGATGGAAAATGAAGAATTTATAAATGAATTAAAATTATTTATTGGTGCAAGTGGGAAAAGCTAGAGGATGTGATGGGTGATTAGATTAGGTTAATCAGGATTAGCTTAGTTAAGATGATGTTAGATGCTTTTGACCCATTTGACTTAAATATTTTGATTTATTTAAATCAAAAGGGAGATGAAAGGTGATTTAATTAAATAAAGTTTGGTTTATTTAATTAAAAGGATGATTCCAGATTTGATTAAATAAAGGTTTGATTTATTTAATCGAGGGTGATGTTAGGATCAAGTTGATTTATTTAATTTAAATTGATGACTTTAGGAGATTGACCAAATAAACTTGATTTATTTGATGAATGGATGAATATGACCTAATCAAATGCATTATGCCAATTTTGTGTGTCTACATTTTTCCCCTCTTTGAAGCAATGTACTTGTTGGGTTGGTTCAAAGAATAATCTTACCGCGATCAAATTTTTTAAAAAATTCTAATTTTTCGGATGCCCCAGCGGAAAGAAGTACACTGGTACATTGCCCCCTCGAGAGATCGAGCGAAAAGATTCAATTTGAGGGTCGATCTCATGATAAAGAGGTTCAAAATGGATGGTTATGGATGATGATGTAATTGAGATGGTTTTAAAATGCTTAGAATAACCAATCTATATTATCCTAAACAACTTAAATGATGATATGATGTGATGATGGATGATGCGATAATGCCTAATGAATATTTTATGCAAATGTATGATATATGCAAATATATGATTTATGAGATGCTTAGACTAACAGATCTATATTATGATGATGAACATGCATGTAGGATGATATGTAGAATACTTATGGTTTGTGGATGCAAGATGGATGCACTAGTGATGATGATTAACTATTCATGACGTGATGTTAGTGCGGAAAAGAAGACATTAGATGATGACACGAGGATCCAACAAGCCAAATTTATGAGAGATGATGATGAGAAATGATGACGATAGATGGATAATTTGCTTATCAAGGATTGGGATTTTAAAAGGGTCACTTATCTTATGTTTGATAACACGCATAAGTACGATGCATCAAGGTATAAAGGACCAGGATGGCGTTGTACTTAGTGTGATGGAATTTGACTCGACAAATAGATAAGAGTATTCTTGTTCACACTTGACATATTCATCCATTCATCAAATAAATCAAGTTTATTTGGTCAATCTCCTAAAGTCATCAATGTAAATTAAATAAATCAACTTGATCCTAACATCACCCTCGATTAAATAAAGCAAACCTTTATTTAATCAAATATGGAATCATCCTTTTAATTAAATAAACAAAACTTTATTTAATTAAATCACCTTTCATATCCTTTTTGCTTTAAATAAATCAAAATATTTAAGTCAAATGGGTCAAAAGCATCTAACATCATCTTAACTAAGCTAATCCCGATTAACCTAATCTAATCACCCATCACATCCTCTAGCTTTTCTCACTTGCACTAATAAAGCATTTTAATTCATTTATAAATTCATCATTTTCCATCAACATGGCATCTAAAATGGAATATTCCCTCAAGTTTGAATTCAAAAACAAGTTGACATGTACATCCAACATGGCAATAAATTCTCTCTTACATGTCCCCCACTCAACATTTAACTCTCAAATTCAAATTTGAATCTCCCCCTCTTTGGAACATTGACCAAAATGTGTTCATTCCTCAACCTATGACAAGTTGACAAGTGGCCTCATCTCATTGGTCCAATCTTTATCCCACATTGCTCTCTTATGAGCATTCTTTCAACTTGAAAATCTATAAGTAGAGGGCTGATTCTTCATCAAATCATCTACAATCTTATGCAAAGTTACTCTCTTCAATTGAGAGCTGATTTTGTCCATCTTCAAGGCATTGCATCCTCATCATTGACATTATCAAGGGTTGGGAAAGGGTCACTTCTCACAAGTGACACCAATCCACTATGGAATAGATTATTCACTATGCTTCTTAGGATTTCAACTAGTTTGTTTTTTTATGTTTGTAGAGCATAAGTGATTATTTCATAAAGAATACCTTTTTGTTTGCTTTCTTTTAACTAACTTCATGATGACTAGCATAACACAAGACCTTAGGGATCTTGGTGGATACTACGTGGGACAACCAAGAAGACAAAAAGAAAAAGAAAAAATATCAAGATATGCCCCTATGCTGACTAGTCAGAATGCACCATAATATGAGGGATCATGGCAACCCTAACAAGTGATGATAGGGAGCTCAAATGATAAACAAAAACCAAAAGTATCAAAATATCGCAATTAAATTCAAAATGTCCTTTGCCATAGGATCAAGGGGATGGATGGGGGTTGATGAGGTCTGTTAGGAAGGATGCATCCTATTGAGACCGATGATGGATACTAACTAAAAGATTGATATGACGCAGGATATTCAAAACCAATTGGATCTCATTATACAAGTGGATCTCACTTGTTAAGAACCATCTAGACAAGGGCATAGCCCGATGACATGACACAATATAGACAAGACACAATACTAACACACCCTAAGGACCTAGGGGCTCAGGGGCCGATCAAAGATTAGCCTTGCCTATGTGTAAGCGCAGAGCCCTCGTAGTTCGATAAAAGGCTGATGACTAACCATGGATAAAAGCAAGAAGAGGACGATGATGAAAAAGACTGGATGAACAATAGTAGAAAGACTGATGGTAGATAATAAAGGAACCTCGGGGGTGGATCAAATGATCGACCTTGCCTACGTGAAAGCACAGGGGTAACGTAGTTCGGAAAATGATTGAAGATAAATGATGGATAAAGGATGATGAGATAACCTTCGATAAGGGGATAAAATGATGGGACCGATATGATAAAAACAAGATAGATTTATTGGATTGTATAGGATTGATGATGGGGATTACACGAAGCTCAGGAATGGGATAGATATCCAAATCAACAAAATGAATTGGGAGGATGATATGATGGAGAGATGAATGATGAGAAACGATAGGAGATTGGAAAGATGCGAAAGGAAGCATTGGATTGCATGGGGAGTGGCCTATATCTAGAGACCAATGACAAGGGATTACAAGATGGGATGAGGATAGGGATGAATGGATAAGAAGAGAAAGATGGGTGGATAGGAAGAGTAGGATGGGGAGATGAAAGGGATGTTATGGTGGATGAATAGAGGGATAAGGATGACAAGATGAAAGGGATGCTATGATGGATAGGAAGATAAGGATGGGGAGATGAAAGGGATTGGATGGATAGGAAGATAAGGATTGGGAGACAGAGGGGATTGTTATGATGGATAGGAATATAAGGATGGGGAGATGAAAGGGATGTTGTGATGGATGAATAGAGGGATAAGGATGAGGAGATGGAAAGAATTGTTTGGATGGATATGAAGATAAGGATTGGGAAATGGAAGGGATTGTTTGGATAGGAAGATAGGGATGGGGAGATGGAGGGGATTGTTTGAATGGATAGGAAGATAATGATGGGTAGATGGAAGAGATTGTTATGATGGATGATGTCTCCAAGGACTATGTCACAAAGGGAGATAAGTGCCCCCACTCTAAATATGTCGCGTGTCATGAGGTAGGAGGGACGCAAGACGAGTGGATGGGAAGATAAAGGAGATAACTAGAGGAGGATAGGATGGGTGAATAAGGAATACGATAGAGCATGGATGAAGGGAATGCATACCAAGAGGTGTCCAAAGCATGCATAGATAGGTGCCCCTATTTTGATCAAGATCACAAGAAGGATGGAGGGATGGGAGATAAATGGGATATGATGGTAGGATGTGGAAGATCGGTGGGATGGAGGGGATGAAAGTAGGAAGACGGGTGCATAGCTAGAAGCATAGGAAGCATAGCGGATGGAGGGAGTGCATATCAGGAAGTTGCCCCCAAGTGTGGAAAAGGACGGATGGGGATTTATGCATGATGTATGTTTCCCAGGTTTTCATCATGGTACTTATCCAAGGCACTTGTTTTCCAAGTGTTCACCAATGGACAAATTATTTCTCCTTATTTTTTTTATTTTTTTTAAATTGATAATTTTTTTTACTTTTTTTTTTTTTGATTTTTTGACGTTTTTGGATTGTTTGGATAGAAGGATGGAGATGGATAAAGATAGGGATGCGAATAATGGGATTTATAAGATACATGATAAGGATATGGATGAAGGACTCAAGCATCAAGGTCCATACGAGGTATTAAGAGCCCATGGGTGAAGCGACTGTTGGATGTTGGTACAACCTTATTAGGATAAATGGATTATGCAAGAGGATGAATTAAAGGGATTTGATGGGGAAGATATGTGTAATAATGGATGGGATGCTAGAAAAGGTATTGATAGAATGATGGGGTGGGTTTTTTCGGGACCAACATTGGCACATGTAGTGGTGTATGTGGAGAGATAGGAGGATTAATGGATGGAGGAGATGGAATAGTGAATTTTGGGACATAAGGACCCAAAATAGATTTAGGGGATGGTGGATGTGAATGATTAGCTTTTGGATTAGCAACTTTGAATGTTTTTCTAGATGCTTCATTTGAAGGCATTGCATCTTTTTTCTTTGGGATCCACATGGTTTTGATTTTTGCTTTGGTGGGCCTTTGTGGCCGATGGGTTTGATTTTGATTGTGGATTTGATTTTTCTTTTCTTCACCATGTCTTTTAGAGGGGACATGGGGAGCTTTAGATTTATGTGGATCTTTGGATTTATGCATTTTTTCTTTAGCATCCAAAGTGCATTTGATAGCAATGGGATGGGTGCGAGGAGATGCATGATGTGGAGCGATGGAGGTAGGATTATGAGGATTACGTGTAGATGGAGGATGTGTAGGTATGTGCCTTTGTTGATCCTGATTAGAGGACATGAGAGTGGGATGTTTATGATGGGTGACATGGAGGGGTGATGGATGGATGAAAGGATGAATAGGATGAGATGGAGGAGGTGATTTGGGATATATGGGCCCAAAATAGACGTAGTGGGTGGAGGGACATAAGGACTCAAAATGGATGGAGCAAATGAGGGAGGAATATGGATGGTTGTTTTGAGGCGATACGATGGACGGGGGATGGCAGCAAATGATCTGGTGGAGTGATGGGAAGAGCCTATATTTTTTTTGGAAGAGGCTCATTGAGGACGTCTAGAGGTTGTACCAACATCTTTAGATTGCGAGTCTTAGGAAATAGGTCCAAGACCTCACATACATAGTTGTTCTTTGACCTGGGTGGGCTCTAAAATTTCCCTTGCTCATGAAGGCCTAAACATTTTCCTTGATAGTTCATGTTCTTGAGCATCTGATCCATGACAGGATTTCTGTTATTTTGGAAGAACGATGCAAGTCCATTATTAAGAGGAGGATGATGGGTGGTATATATATGCTTTGTTTTTCTTCTGCAAGGAGACCACCATGGAAGAATGTGAGGGTACCAAGGGGATATACAAGTGGTGTGGGGATAGTAGGTTTAGGCGACAATGGAGGATCATGAGATGGAGATGATGGGATAGCAACATTTGGATGGGTAGTATCAGGAGAGGGATTAGGGGATATGATAGGATCTGGATTTGTGGCAGCGGGAGATAAGGGCTCATGCGATGGAGTGATCGGATCTCGAGTAACAAGGGGATCATGTGATGGGATGAAAGGGGGACTATGATATTGAGGTGGATTAGAGGGTGAGAAGGGATCATGAGATGGAGGGAGTGGATCTATAGTGACAAGGGGAGCATGAGGTGGAATGGATGAGTAAGTAGGATCTTGAGATGGATAAGGGGATATGCTAGCATGCTCTGGATCAAGGTCTTGGCAAGCTTCATCATGTGTGGGAGGTATGATGATGGAGTCTTGGAGGGACTCTTCAAGTGGGGAAGATGGAAGTATGGAGGATTCAAAGAGTTCATCGAAATGTATTTCAGTGATACTAGGGGTAGGAGAAGTGGATTGGGTGGATTTAGGAGTAGAAGATGGTGATGGGGTTTGGTTATCTTCAATGGGTTTGGTGGCTCTCAGAGTAGGAGATGGGGGCTCAATGGATTCAGTTGGTTGGATGATTTCAGCGGTTTGAGTGGTGCTAGGGGTTGTAACATCAATGATAAGTGCGATATGGAGAAGGGTCTCATCACTAGTGACCGTGGATGAGGGATTGGGATGGCATGGCTCCACGACTTCATGATGTAGGGTTACAGATGTCTTATTTGTCATAAGTCCTTGGAGAACTTTAGGAGTGAGAAACTTACATGTTCTAGGTTTAGATGGCGAGGTAGGAGTGGATGAAGGATTATGGATTGGTGAGGGATTAGGACTATGGATTGATAGATTAGGATTATATTGAGGAACAAGATTGGATGAAAGACTAGGAGTAGATGGAGGATTAAGATTGGATGTAGTGTTAAGGTAGGGATATTGGAATGATAAATTAGGAGAGGATATGGATGGTGTGTTGTAATAAAGGTATTGGGATGGTGGATTAGGATGGGAGGATTGAGATGGCAGATTGAGATAGGGAGATGTGGATGACGGATTAGAATAAGAAGATGTGGATGTTAGATTAGGATAGGTTGATGTGGATGTATAAGTAGGATGGGAATATTGGTATGGAGGATTAGGATAGGGTGACATGGATGGGGGATTGTAATATGAGTATTGGGATGATGGATTAGGATAAAAAGATGCGGGTGTCGGATAAGAAGAAGGTGTAGATGAATGATATGATGGAGATGTAGGTGAGGAAGATAATGGATATCCCTTGTCAAAGGTAACATAAGAAGCGTTATTAGGTGTGGATGAATACGTAACGTGATAGCTTGGAAGGGTGATTGGATTTTGGAAAGCAGGTGGGAAAACTTTACTAGCGATGATAGCGTCAAGGGGATCTATGTCGTATACCTCTTGATCGACAAGACTTTCATTATCATCATCGACATAATTAGGCTTTCCCTTGACTACTATTGATGGAGGATAAGGATTCATGATGAAAATAAGATGGATCAAAGCTCAGATCAGGATTGGATTAAAGATCAAATTAGGATGATTTGATGATGTGATGGGATTGATTATGATGATCAAACTTGATTATCAAAGGATGACTACAACACCAAATCTACCTCGAGATTGAAGTAGATTGATTGGGTCGAAGGTGATCGAATAGGGATGTGACTGGATTGGATTGGATAAGATCGATCAATGATTGATAAGATCGACTGATGGATCAGATAGGATGATGAAAGGGACTGTAAACCCCGTTCAGATATTACCCTAGGTGACTTGGGATACTGATTAATTAGATTAAAGAATAAATAGATGATTGCGGCACCAAATTCACTTTGAGATTGAAAGCGGATTGATTGGGCCGACGATGATGATTAACTCAGGACAAATGACAATCCTAAGTAGATGTTGATGATGACGATCAGATTTGGACACCTAGGTCAATTTGGATAATAAATTCAAATGAAGTTTAGAGGATTTGGATTAATGAATCGATGAGGGGGGAAGTGGACTCAGGCAATTAGACTCTTCACACAGAGAAGCAGACTTGACGAATGGACAATCAGGCTCGAGGAAGCGGACCTGCTGAATGGATGAACTGACTGACTGAATGGAAGAAAAGATTGGCTATGCAAGAATCAAATTCACTCAAATTGATGGGGGACTCACTCAACAAGGTGGTAATAGGCGAGAACGACTGAGAGCAGCTAAAAACGATGAAGAATGACTAAGGAAATGACCGACACAACAAGTAAAAATGTCTGTTTTAGGGTCCAGGAAGGCTATCCTGGGGTAGGTCTGCCCCTCTAAGGGCAAGTCTATACCTATTAAGTAGAACGGGTGAGAACGACCGAAAACGATGAAGAACGACTGACAAAACGACCAAAAAAGCAAGTAAAAAATGCCCATTTTAGGGTCTGGAAAGCCTATCCTAGGGCAAGTCCCACCCCCCAAGGGAAATTCCACCCCTACTAGGGTAGGTTTTCCCCTCCTAAGGAAAATGGGTGAGAACGACCAAAAAAAATGAAGAACGACTAACAAAACGATCGAAAAAGCAAGTAAAAACACCCGTTTTAGGGTCCAAGAAGCCTATCCAAGGGCAAGTCCACCCCTCCAAGGTTAGGTCTACCCCTACTAGGTTAGGTCCATCCCTCCTAAGAAGAATAGGAGAGAACAACCGAAAAGGATGAAAAATGACTGACAAAATGACCGAAAAAGCAAGTAAAAACACTCGTTTTAGGGTCCAGGAAGGCTATCCAAGGGCTAGTCTGCCCCTCCAAGGTCAGGTCCACCCCTACTAGGGAAATTCCACCCCTACTAGGGAAAGTATGCCAGTGGGTGGGTAGGTATGCCCCTACTTAGTGGAAACAGGAAAAAACAATTGTTTGGAACAGGTAAATGGGTGCACGAAATGAGGAAATGGATGTTGGATCAAGGGGATGAATGTTTGAGACAAGGAATGGATTCTTGAAATAGACGTATGAATGTTTAGAACGGGGAAATGAGTGATCAAAATGATGAAACAGGTACTCGAAACGATGAAACGGGTGTTTGGAATGATGAAACGGGTGATAAAACTGACTGTTCAAGGGACTGGTCCGCCCCTGGAGGGAAGGTCCGCCATTGGAAAAGGTCAGGTCCACCCCTAGAGGGTAGGTACACCTGTTTGACTAAAATTTGGTCAAATCTAACAGAAACAGGTTGAAACGGGACTAAGAGAGAGGGCAGGTCCACCCCTAGTGGGCAGGTTCGCCCCTCTCTAAGGGAAAGTCCACCCTTGGACAAGTCTGAACTTGATTTTAAAAAAAAATGACTATGGAAAAGGATCCAAAACACAAAAAACAATAATCAAACGATAAGGATGACTTGATTGAACAGAAAATCACCGGTTTTGCACAAAGAAAACAGTTCAAGCAGCACAATCCTAAGATTAGTAGAATGGGTATGGCCAAAAAATTCCTCTATTCTAGGATAAACAAGGTTGTTAGGGAGTCCTCGATATACACTTGGTACGTGAGGCCCAAACTGTGAACACCAGTTTGTCACAAGCATGAGCCAAGAACCTTAGCGAGATACTGAAGGCTCAGACCAACTCGTCACATCATCCTGACACTTCGCTAATTTCGACGTCGCTAGATTGGGGTACAACTTTGGTTCTCCCCCCTTTATATACCCCATCGGTACACGTGGTTGGGATCGTCCCTTGGGGTGATGAAATCCCCAAGCAGTCCCCTGAGAAAAATAAAAACGGGTGAATCAAAAGGACTTGGTAAGCTACGATTTCTCGTCACCTAGGATCACCAAATGGCGCAAGGGGATTGGATATGTCAATAGCCTACCACAAGCATGATACACAAAGTAAAATTGACCCCTCTTGGTTAAGCTATGTGCCTAAAATAATGAAAAATGATAACAAGCAGTTGATAAACATTTTAAAAACGGATGGTCCTGCAAGAAACTTGTTAGAATTTATTTTTTCGTTTTCCACCAAATGCTAATCAAATCCTTCCAAAGACACAAACAACACACGTTAGGGGGTCAGAAATCCTCAAAACAACAGAAAACAATGCTTAAATTGCAGTTTTTACCTTCTAGAAAATGTTGTTTTGGGTGGGTCTGCCCCTCTGTTTTTGGCAGGTCCGACCCTGGGTGGGCAGGTCTGCCCCTCTGCTAAAAGTTGCAAAAACTAGTTATTTCTGGGCTCTAGGGAGGGCAGGTCGACCTCTGTTTTTGGGCAGGTCTGCCCCTGGGTGGGTAGGTCCACCCCTAGTTGGGCAGGTCTGCCCCTCTGTGGGAAGGTCCACCTCTCTGCAAGGGCGGGTCTGCCTCTCTGCAACCTAAACCTGCAGACAGTGAAACAATAGAAAATGTGAGAGCAAGAGACCCATTTGTGGGTCCCACCGGTCGTGCCAGAAATGTGATCAGGTGAAAATCCTTGTTCCTAAATGTGCAACAATAATAAGAATGCAAGAAACAAAAATGAACACCTAACACCTCAAGATTGGGAAAAACATTAAACTCAACAAATGTAACGATTATACCTTGCTAAGTTACTCTTTGGTTGGTCGTCTGATCTTTGATGTTGTGTATGCTCCTCTTGATGGAAAAAGATGTTAAAATGAGATGCAAGATGGATGAGTAATGGATTCAAATATTGTGATGAAGACAAAGTGTACAAATTGGCTAAGTATGCTTCAAATGACAAATTGGAAAGAGTTTGGTATCAAATGGCTAATCTCCCTAAATGCTCGAGAAAATAGGGGGTATTTATAGAAGAATTTGAATTCTCTAGAGAATTCAACGGTTGAGATTAAGCCACCAAGGCCAAGATGAAGGGCTATGGTGAGTTGAGGACTCACAAGCCCTCACATCTTGACATGTGGAGGGTGATGTGGCTTAGGAAGTGATGATGTGTAAGTGAGGTGGAAGAAGGACATGTGATGGAGGTACTTGCAAGTACCTTGATGTGACCTCTCAATGATCACATGGGGAAGAGAAGATTCCTTGGAGGAATAAAATTGAATTTAAAATTCACAATGATTGGGAGATCTTATGGGTAAGACAATGTTCCCAAAGAGAGGTGAAAAGTACCTTGGATAAAACAAGGTGTTTAAAAAGGTAAGTACTTACCCACATGTGACTTGATGTGACAAGTCAAAGATTCTAGAAGACTTTGGCACATGTGATGTGACAAGTCAAAGGTTCTAGAACTTGCATGGGGAAGAGAAGATTCTTTGGAGGAATAAAAGTGAATTAAAAATTCACATGGGGAAGAGAGATGCCTTGGATGAATAAAAAGAAATTAAAAATTTCTTGGGGGATGGGGAGAGTTGACCAAGATGTTGATTGGATTAGCTAATTAGTGATTATAAGATAATTAGTGGTTAAGGAAGATTAGAGGCCAACTTGCAAAAGTTGGAGGATGTGACACATCCTAATCAAGGATTAGGCATGTGCACATCCCTAATGAAGAGATTAGGAGGTTGATTAGGGTTAAGGAAAAGGATGTGACATGTGAGGAATTAAATAAATGTCATTTTTATTTAATTCATTAGATGAAAGGGGGATTAAAGAGGGTAAGGTATTTAATTGTCAACTAAATACCTTAGGGATTTAGAGGAATTAATGGTATTAATTAGATAATAGCAATATTATCTAATTAATGCAAATAAGGGGATGTTTAGATGAAGAGAGATAAATTTGGACCAATGAAAGTGTCCAAATTTAGGTGTCTACATATATATATATATCATGGTGATGTGTTACTGATTGCGTACATGATCTATCTTGCAGGAGCGACGAGAGACTGGCAAGAGTTCTATTATCAAGAAGCCACAGATATAGTGCCAACATCCTTCGAGGAGGATGAGATAGATCCTGACTATGTGCCCCCACCGATCATGGAGGAGGAGCCAGAGTCACTCAGACCATTCGCGAGGCTGTGAGCAACATACGAGAGTGTGAGAAGGAAACTCTGTCAGGCTGAGAGTGCACTACAGTCAGAAGAGACCTCAGTAGAGGTAGAGAAACTACGTGTAGACTTAGCATAGGCATGAGCGAAGCAGGACCAGATGGAAAATGAGTGGCTTATAGTCGTTGGGAGGGTATAGGGTCTAGAGTATGCACTTAGTCTTAGCAGTTCGCGATCACGGTCACACACGACCATCTTAGGATGTCAAGGGACTGGATCGCAAGTGCCAGATCCCGAGGGGTCTAGCTCTCACAGACCATTTTGATATGTTATATGATTCGGAGATGTATGCAAAACTTTGATATATATACAGACATGCACCTTTGTTATTATGATGATGTATCTTTTGTTGTATGTGGATGTTAAATTCTATGTGATCAATTCAATGACTTGTGGTAAAAAGTATTTAATTAATAGCTTCATGATCTAACCGAATTAATGTGATCTAATGTAAAACAGATTGCAATTTTAGCATAGATACAACATTGGTGATGAGAAAAATGATATGTTAAATTAAATAGACTAAGAAGGATTTAACTTAACACGACGGAAAAGAGGCGAATAGTATGAAACTTAAAGTAATTATAAAATGAGAATAATCACCTTAGTGTTCTAGACAGACACAAATTTAGTTGTCAAGAACAAAGCAATGTGAAAGTTATTTAGAACAACTTTAATCAACATTGCTATACCAACCATACTATTCAAAGGGGATTAGAGATAATACCGACGCAAATGTGTGGCATTAATGGGTTCCTTAAGGGGTGTTCCATCAAGATGCTTTAAGAGATAAGCACCAGAACCATAATTAGTATCAACTATATAAGGTCCCAACCAATTAGGGCTAAAATTATCTTTTTCTTCGTTATCGACACTAAAATTTCATTGATTTTCAATAAGAATAAAATCTCTCTTAGATAACGATCTAGGGATAACATGAATGTTGTGTTTTCGTTGCAATTGTTTGATGTGAGCTTGCAGATGTTTGAGAGTGTTAATACGTTGTTTGTCGAGCATCTCAAGTTGATGTAATCATTGAGATTTATAAGTGTCATCATCAAAAAGATCTCGGAGAGAAACTTGCAAAGTAGGAATTTCTAACTCCAAGGGCATGATCACATTAGTACCATAAACAAGGCTATAAGGGGTATTTCCAGTGGATGATCAGAAAATATTTCTATAAGCCCAAAGCGCATAAGAGAGTTGCGTATGCCAGTCTTTATGATCATGACTAATAGTTTTCTTAAGGATTTGTTCAAGAAGTTTATTAGTATTTTCAGCTTGTCCATTGGATTGCGAATAGTACGGTGTGGAAAAGAAATGTTGAATGTTGAAGAGTTGGAGGAATTGTTGAACTTCGTTATTCTTGAAGGGCGTTCCATTGTCTAAAACAATTGCAGAAGGGAGTCCAAAGCGAGCAATTATGTGTTCCAGGATGAAATAAAAATTTACTTCAGTAGTGGTTGAACGAAGGGGGATAGCTTCAACCCATGTTGTGAAATAATCAGTTGTAGTTATGATAAACGTATGTCCAGCAAAAGAAGGAGGTGAAACTTTCTAATAAGATCTATACCCCATACTGAGAATGGCCAAACAGGAGCATTGGCATGAAGCTTAGTAGCAGAAGTGTGAATCAAATGGCTATGTTGTTGGAATTTGTGACATCATTTAATGTAGGTGAAGCAATCCTTCTCCATATGTCTCCAATAATAACCCATACGAATAATTTTTTGCACTAACGAACGACCTCCAAAATGACCTCCATAGGCACCAACATGAGCTTGTTCGAGCGCTAAGGGGATTTAAGAGTCTTTAAGACAACGTAGTAGGAGACCATTGAAAGATCTTCTATATAATGCATCTACAAGAATCATATATTTAGTTGCGAGTTTACGTAAGCGCTTTCGAGTATGTGTTGTTGTAGGTTCAAGAATGGTACCATCCTTTAAGTAGTTGTATATTTTATCATACCATTCACACCAAGGTGCTTGAGTTATCGTCAAAATGTGTTCTAACATAGTATCGATCAAGGGTTTCAAGATGGGATGAATAACGAATGTGAAGTCAGTAGAAGGATCGTGTGGGGATATGAGAGAAGCTGCACTTGCCATTGCATCTACATGTCAATTGTCTTTGCATGGGATGTTATTAATGGTAAATGAATCAATTTTTTCTAATAGCTTCATTGTAAGATCCTTGTATTTTAATAGTTTTTCATGTTTAGTTTGATATGTACCATTGATTTGTTTGATGACTAATTGTGAATCGCCAAAGATCTTAATATGTTTAGCATGAAGAGATAAAGCAACTTGCAATCCTGCAATCAATGCCTCATACTCAGCTATATTATTTGTACATAGGAAATTTAAACGATAGGATAAGGGAATAGGTTTACCATTGGGTGGAATTAGGAACACTCCAGCACCAAAACCTGTTTGACACTTAGGCCATCAAAGAATAATTCCCATGGTTTAATATTAGTGGTCAAGACATGATCATCAGGAAAGGAATCAGTAGTAGGTAAAGCAAAGGGAGAAGGAGCATTGGCCAAGTGATCGGTTAAGGCTTGACCTTTGATTTCTTTTTGTGAAACAAATTTAAGATCAAACTCAATTACCAACATCACCCACTTAGCTAAGCATTTGGAAAGATCAATTTTGTTGAAAAAATATTTAAGAGGATCAAATTTCGTGACAACTTGTACTTCAACATTTAGTAAATAATGTCGCAACTTACTAGTAGCGAATACAACCAAACACTATTTTTCAATTGGTGAATAACGTGTTTCATAATCAATTAAGGTATGGCTAATGTAGTAAACAGGGTGTTCTTTACCATGATCATCGCATTGAGCCAACAATGTTGCAAGAGCATGGGCAGATGCGGTGATGTACAAGATAAACGATCGATGTGGCAGGGCAGGTTGTAAAACAAGCGGAGTGGCTAAATATTCCTTTAGACTCTCAAAATCCTATTTACAATCCTCATCCCAATCAAAAGGGACACCCTTTTTAAGGAGATGTGTGAAAGGTATTGTGCGATTGGCTAAATATGCAACGAAATGACAAATAACTTGAATTCGACCTTGGAGCGTATGCAATTGAGAAATATTCTGAGGAGATGGCATGTTAACAATGGCATTTATTTTCTTTGTGTCCACCTCAATGCCTCTGTGAGAGATGACAAACCCTACGAGTTTACCACTATCTACGCCAAAGACACACTTTTTTGGATTCAATCGCATGTTGTATTCTTTTATGCGTTCAAATATTTTACAAAGGACATTCACATTGTCTTGTCGTGTTAATGATTTAGCAAGGATATCATCGACATAGTGTTCTAAAATTTTGTGAATATAATCATGAAAGATTAATTTCATTGCACGTTGATAGGTTGTGCCAGCATTCTTTAAACCGAAGGGCATCAGAACCCAACAAAATGTACCCCAAACAGTTGTAAAGGTGGTTTTGTATTGATCTTGAGGATTAATAAGGATTTGATTATAACTAGAAAATTCATCCATGAATGACAACAAAGCATGTCCAGCAGTTGAATCCATGATCATGTCTATATTAGGAAGCGAAAAATAATCTTTTAAAGAGGCTTTATTCAAGTCTTGAAAATCTGTGCATATCCTAATACTATTATCCGGTTTTGCAACTATAACAATGTTTGAGATCCAAGGAGAGTAATCAATAGATTTAATAAAGCTTGCATCAAGAAGTTTCTCTAGTTCCTCTTTAACATGCAATGCCACATTAGGATGCATTTTATGAATATTTTGATAGACGGGTTTAGCATTTGGAGCAAGGACAATGTTATGCATCACAATTTTTGGGTCAATTCTTGGCATATCAAAATATTTCCAAGCAAAAATTTCAGGAAATCATGAAGTAAAGTGGTTGTATCTTCTTGTTCTTCATCATCAAGGCACTTCCCTAGGTAAGATGTTAGAACTATGGCAAGCCTATCCATTTTATAATAGATTACAAGGAGGATACATATAAGAAGAGTGATTATAACAAGTCAAGAAGTCCTCCAAAGATGATGATGATGCCTTTGTCATAACCTGGGCTACACATTCATTAGATAGTGCATGATTGATAAATTTCAATGCCTCCTTCAACATGACCTCACATCAAGGTTGGTTCTCAAAATATGAATAATATGATAGTGGGATGGTCTATCTTAGAGATTACTCTCATCTAAAAATTATTGTTCATGGAAGAGTTGTGATACAATTCTTTGATGGATGAGTGAAGAGGTTAAAGGGTGTATATTATATGTATGGTTCAAGGGATAGAAACTACTTTACATAAGTAAATATATTGATTTGGGAATGTAGGTTATTTTCTTGTGTGGATGGAGTAAGATGATAAGAGGAGCTATGATGCTTGCTAAGGATGTTTATATAGGCACTCTATATTATAAAGATATATGTATGGTTCAGTGTAAAACCTATATGTTCTTTCAATGAAGAGATATGCAAAATCTACACCTTTACCATTGGAACATTTAGCAAAGAGGATTACACACACTTTTGATGGTTATTCTTTTTAGGTACTTAAGGATGTGTGTGTTTTGGATACTAAGATAAAATCTAGAAATATAATGTTACAACACTACAAGATTGACCACATAGGTAAAAAAGGACTAAGGGCCCTGAAAAATCTCATTGAAGAGTTAAATGATTGTAATCTTGAGTTTCATTTCTATGAGAATTGGTACATGGAAAGTAAACTCACATTCAATTTTATCCAATTCTCACAAAATTTTTAATATGTTGGAGTTAATCCATCCTCATGTATTTGGACCCATTAATGTTCTATTGATTTTTAAATCTATATATTATGTATATTTCATTGATGACTACAATATAATTCACTGAAGATATTGAATATTCTTATTCTATGGTGGCTCTCATCTTCAACTTGGATGATGACATAAGTGTGTGTGACTTCCAATTATGGGCTCTTTTTAATCTTAAGACATGTGAACAAGCCCTCAAGCTTAATTTTTCTAGTGATAGTTTATAGAATGAATTGTTAGTTAGCCCATTTTGGTACACAACAACTATTCAAGTATTCCTCCTTTCTACTATATTTGATGTTATATATCAAAAATCTTGATTTTGCTAGCCCCATATACACTTGTCTATTGTTGATGATTCTATTAATTCCCAAAATATTATTCTAATATCCACTTAGACACTTCCTCTCCCAAAATTTGGATTATTACAAGTTCATTGAGAAATTCTTCACCCTAGCTCTCATGAACCTTATATTTAGCAATATTAGTTTTAGATTAAGTGATAGTCATAAATGATTATTGATAAATGAATAGGTTCCTTGTGATTGGTTCTTTGGAGCACATTATACTATGAATTAGATGCATGGTTTCAAAGAGAATCCTTTTACATTACCCAAGGTTCTCACAAGTTGAAACTTAGCCTTAGAGTATGTTTGGTAGCTTGATGCTATCAAATTTAAATTTGGAGCTAGAAGAAAGCAAAAAGGAAATCTATGACATTCCATTTTTATTTAGGGACATAAAAATTATCAATAGATGAATATAACATATTGTGTCACCCTGGAAAACTTTAGTGGTGAATCTTTGCCAATTGGCGAATATTAGATATCAACCAAGTTGAAATTGGAAAATTAATCACACCCAACAGGGTGGCCAAATCACTCGGGTTTTATGAATTATCAGTCCAATGCATGTCCATTCGCCATCAAATTATTTTATGAGGCATATTTAAGTAATCAATTCACCGTAACAACTACGTGTTTCAAATGGACTGATTAATATTTTCGCCTGGAATCTCAGAATCACCTACATATTCGCCAATATTATTAAAGAAACATTATGTATTAGGACCCATTTCACCAATTAAAATTTACAAATAGTTGCTTGTGAGGACCCATTTCACCAATTAAAATTTACGAATAGTTGCTTGTGAGGACCCATTTTTCCAATAACATTAAAAAATAATTACATTTGAGGACGCATTTCACCAATTGTTGTGACACCTCCATGCTAATCGTAGGGCCATAATCACCTTGAAAATTACAATGTATCATTGTATAATCATGCGTGATTCACCAAATTTTTAATATACCATTTAAAAATCTTGCAGAAAATTCCTAAAATGGATTGATATAAATACAATTCAAACTGTCATTTATTCTTACACATTTTGTTCAGTTATGAAATTGTGAGCTCTTGATTCAGAAGTTGGACTTGGAACCTTGAAGTTGATCATACATAAGTTACAAACTTACAACACGTGCATTCTTGTATTAATGAATAGCAAGTCAGTGAAAACCTAAACTTAAAGGTGAGTGATCATTTCTTTATAGTGTTATAAGATTTCTTTATCTCTTTTCCATTCTTGCTTCAATCTTAAAGATGATATTAAGTATGGAATCGGATCTATATTCTCTATCCTTCTTAAACAACAAGATATTTTTTTCTAGCTTTTATTTCAAGTGAGAGATCAATATGTCGAGTAGAAAGTGCAACAAGGGTAAGACTCCTCAGGGTGGTGAAGGGACTGGGAGGCCATCAAAATGCCTAAAACGTAGAGTTACCATATAGTCTTACTTTGGAATTGGCAATGCTTCTAATTCATCAAATCAAGATGGAGCTACATCATCAACTCTTCCACCAAATATTAATTAAGAAGGAACTCACAATACCTCACTTCCACCGAAAGTTCAAGGTGAGATTGTCATTGAGTTAAATGAGTCAAATGAGGATGGAAATACCGTAGAAGATGTTCCAAGGGATACCCTGGTTAGCCAGAATGAGATAGTTGACTTAGATGATGTTGGTAGCAAGAAAAGAAAAGGAAAATCAAAAGTGGTGCACAAGTGGGAAATGATAAGGAATTTTTAGCTAGATTGGGTGTCAAATTACCCATTCATTGTACCAGTGGAGAAAGCAAACAAAGATGAAACTGCAATAGAATGCGTGTGTATGATTTGTAAATTTGGAAATGTAAAAGAGACAACAAGTTGCAACTAAAGATTGACACTATAGAAAATCATATCAGTAAATTTTATGAAAAAAAATCAGATGGAAAGGAACAATCAATCATACGATGGAAATCAAAGGAAGAATGTATTCATGTTAAGCATACCACTAAATATGAAGATCATAAGTAAAGAATATCAAAGCTTGTTGCATGTCGAGCTCAATTTGGAAATGCAATGGAAGGAGCACATTTGTCAAAAACTATTCAGATGAGTGTTGTTTTTCATATTTTCTCTAGAGGGCACTCCTATGATAGACTACCCAAAATATTTTAATTTATTATCTTTTTTGGGTGTTCCTCACTTTCCTAGCTCACATTGGTTAGTAAACGCTGGATGGGGATGGGAAAACTATCTTGCTACAGTGGAAAAGCAAGATTTAAAGGAGAAAGTAAAAGAGTCAAACTTCATTGCATTATCTTTAGATGAAGTTACTGCAGTAGTTAATACTTATTGGGTCTGTATGCATGTGTATGTACTGTAAAACAACATGTCTGCCAAGCTCATCTTCTCTATGTTCATAAAATGAAGGATAGTTAAACATCATAAAATCTATTTGAACTAGTCAAGAAATATTTGAATGAAATTGTAGGTGTGGATGACTTGACAATTGCCAAAAAGTTGGTGTGTGTAGGGTTGATGGAACTACAGTGATACAAGGTCATAGGGGTGGTGTTTGCACAAAGTTACAAAGTACTTGTGCACCATACATGTTTGGCATTCACTACATGGCCCACAAAATGAATTTAGCATTTAGAATTGTAAGCAGGTTTCCTACAGTATCAAAAGTTAAAAATCTAGTTCATGAGCTCTATGCATACTTTTTTCGAAGTCCCAAACATTTCATGGAATTTCAAAATTTTGTTGAGGGAATAACAGTAGGAAACAAGCTTCTCAAGGATGTTGATACTAGATGGATCTCCCTGCACAGATGAATGCAACGAGTTCTTTTAGAATATCAATCATTGATTGGAGTAATGTACGAGCATCGCAACATAGTAGACAAAGCTCATGACCTCTTAAATAGGCTAAGTGATATAGAGACACTCTTGACTTTAGCTGGTCTTCTCTCCATGTTGGATGAAATGAACAATCTTGTGAAGAAATACCAAGATAGAACTATGTATATTTATGAATATGCCAAACTATGTAGATATACATGCATGGCCGTCAATCATCTATATCTAGATATAACTTCTAAAAGCCCAATTTTTTCATATGGCAACAAATTACTGATTTGAATAAGCTTGATAATTATTTACATTTTAATGCAAGTGGGAACTTATGTATCTGTGTGTATGTGGATTTGAGATACCAATGTACCATTGGATGATAGCCAGGCACTCTATTAGAGAAGTATCTATTAGAAAGGAAGATTTTAACGACATTGTTAAATCTATTAGTGATAATTTGAAGGAAATTGCAAAATTTATTTCCATGGATATTTATGATAGATTCCCTCAATAAGAAATACTGAAGCCATGGGTATTGTGTATCCTCAATTTTGGGTAAACCGAGATATCCCAACCTATTTTCATGATAAAGTAAATATCTTGATCAAACACTTTTCAAAAAGTGTAAAATACAATGAGTAGACAATAGAAGGAATTAAAAATGTAGATAAGCTTAGACAACAATGTAATAATTTTTAAAGAAGTATGATGAACCAATTTGATTCCATGGTCATGGAGAAGTCCTTTGAACCAGGATCAATAACAAAGGCTTGGATAAACTTAGGTCAAAGTGAAATATTGTGTGGTTTGATATCAAAATATTTCAAAATTGTTGATTTATGTCAAACAATGATATTGGGGTCAGTGGAGGATGAGAGAGTTTTTAGTTCATTGGCATTTTTGAAATCAAAGATAAGAAACAAACTAGACAAGAATTTGTAAAATTGCTTGAGGATGAAAGGAACTGTGTATAATGTCAAAACTTTTCCTTTTGAAAGGGCATTCACAATCTGGAGGTCCATATGTGAAAGAAGAGGGTTGTGCAACACTCCAAATGCTGGTGTCGGTGGCACTAGCAGTGGGACAAATGATAGTGACTTAATGAATGTTGAATTTGAGACGTAGGGCGAAGAAAATGAAGACCAGACCCAGAATCAAGATGAATCTATTACTTTATCTTAAGTTGAACGTCAGTTTTAGGACCCTGACTCCATTTGGAAAATGGAAGTGAATTAGTAGCTTTTAGGTATTTATACTGCACTTCATGAATCATTTTTCAAACTGTAGTTGATGATATTTTATATTCTATTCCATGAAATTATGAATCTTTGCACTTCATGATATTTTATTTTATATTGCACTTCATGAATCATATTCCAAACTATATTTGATGATATTTTATATTGTATTCCATGAAATTGTGATATTTTATATTTTATATTATATTCCATGGTATTGAATTTGATATGTGATTTTGCATCATTTTTAAAGAACAACACTTATCTCACTAATAAATTCCTACTACATTGTCATTCACACATTCTTTGATAAATAACAGAAAGGAATATTAATCCATTCCTTGAACAGAAGCTAATAGTTCAACATCCATAACATAAACACATGATGTGATATGATAAATTATAAATAACTGTTGATTATTTTGAGTCAAAAGATAGTGAATACAATACTGGAGAGCAAGATAGGTCAATATTATATTCAAAATTGAAGAAATACACTTAAATATTTGAGTCATCTTTTGTTATTATAGAGCAAAATTACAACATTTCCTATATGTGTTATCAAATAGCTTACAGTAGGCATCCCAAAAGATGCTTAAATCTGGTTGTCTTTTTGATCTAGGTGTTCTATTGATTTGGAATGTGTCATAATGCTTAGGGTTCTAGTCATTCTTATGTTTTAGGGTTTATGTGTGTTCTAAACCCTCTCTAAAACCCTAGGTGTCTTTTCCTTTTACCAACATTCTAATTCACAGTTGATCGGGTTTTACTTGTTCCTAATCTCTTAAGTCATATCTTATGCCTTTGCTTCCATTTACTCATCATCCCCTTGAGCCTAGTGTTTGTAGTAGCTACCCATAGAATCCTTATAAATCTTGCCTTGTCTTATGTAAATCATAAAATTCTTTAATTCTTGTTCTTTCCCTAATTTTGGGTTTAAATATTCGCTCAATATTGTTCATGTTATAAACCTAGGTAGGTGGCCCCTTTTAAGTCATGTAATAAGTGCACGTGCTTATTAAAATCCTTTTTTATGCTTGGTGAATCCCATTGACTACTCTCTATTGGTTCCCCTCAATCCCGCATGATTAAAATAATCAAATTAAGGAGTGAGCAAGTGAAACCTATCCACCCTTTTGGTGGGTCCTACCATTGCTCAAAGGCACCAATGACTAAAGGTGTTCAAATCAATGGTTACTATGGTTTCTAACAAATAAATCTCAATCGTTCCTTGCCTCCCCACTGCTATAAGATGCACACACTTTAAACCTAGAGGGGAAGCGGGGAGGTTGACATGTAGACAGTTTCAACACTTGTGGAGATGGTGGAGCCTACAAAGTGACAAGGAGATAAATCCACATGGAATTTTTTGGCTAGTCAATGGCAACAACCATTTGTAGTCAAATTTTCAAACTTATTTGACTGAATCTGAGCCATCTATTGGGCCATCTCAATACGAGATCGACGGTTAAAATTCAAAGTTCAAGATTGAGGGAAAATGAGTTGCATCAGCCATTCTAGTTCGTACAAGCGAACCATAATGGCAGCTATGATGTAGAGCTACCAAATTGGTATGTTTTAAAGCCATAAAACTTGGTTAAAGTATAATTGTAAACTGTTAAAGCATTTAACATGTCTAAGGAGTTCTCGCTGAAATTTTTAAGCTCATTCGACGATAAGAATTAGGGTTTTCAAGCATCTGCAAAACCAGTAAGTCAAATTGCTATCTTGCTTCTTAGTTGTTTAAAAAAAAATTGTAAATGCTTGTTTTATCATTTTGTCATCAGGGTTTCTAGTTTCATTGCATTTCTTTTAAGGTTTGACATTCAATTTGAATGATTAGCCCGTTAAGTCCTATTATTACCTTGGATCAACCCATACCCTAGTTGTAAGCTTGCAATTTTCTTAGTTGTAAATCCTAGTTTGAACAAACTCTATTACTATGGCACCCAAAGTCAAAGCATCCATGCCAAAATACTAATCTTCTAAGTCGAAGCCTGCTATGAGACCTCTTGTATAGGACTTAATTGAACAATTGGTATCTTCAACCTCTGAGAAACCAAAGGGATAAAATATGTTCTTTGGCCAGGTAGAACTAAATTTGGCATCACTGATTATTATTGTACAATTAAAGATGTTTCTCTACCGTACTCTGAATGGAGTCTTTTCCAACAATGGTTGGGAAATAGGAAAGCTAGTGATACCCTTTTTGCAACCCCTGGAGGTTGGACATGGGTAAAGTATTTATACCCAACATGTTCATAGATTTTGATCTTCTCAAAGCAATTGCTGCGAACTATGACCCTTTGGTTAGGGTTGTTAGTGTTGGAAAAAAAAGGACATACAATTGAGAGGGGGGGTGAATCAGTTGTCACATAATATTTAAACTTTTCAAACTTTACTTAACTTAATCTTAGATCTGATGAGTGAACAATAAACCATGAACAATCAACACATCAGAAGCACATAGAACACTAAGATTTTTTTACGTGGAAACCCTGTTAGGGGAAAAACCATGGTGGATGTTAGTCCACAATATTATACCCTCTTAAAAGTATAATGAAAAATAATGGGAATGCACATGCATTCAAGCACACTACCTAGAGCTCACTGCTCAAGTACAAGAGGGCTCACTGCCCAAAAATACACAATAATTTGGATTAGATCCACAAGGTGTGAACTGAGAAAATAGCTTCTACACAAGCCTGATTACAGTTCCAGTTAAGCATAGAGAACCTTCTTCACACTTCGCTCAACCTTCTTCTCACTCTGCTCTGCAATCGAATGATTAGATCAATGTTTGTGCACTTTCTCTTTCTCTTTCTTTCCTTTTCTTTCACACACACTAAAACATACTAACTTCACTCAAACAACCACTCTTATATATTCGCAACATGAAATACATCAACAACTTAGTCGGCCATAAATATGAAACATATTTACAATGTTGGCCCAAATTTATAAATAAATTTTAATGCGAATCAAACATTATCGGCTAATATTATGATGAGACCCAAAAAAATATCTTCGAGTGCGCCAAACATTCAAATTTTAATCTTCAAGCATCTACAACACATTATAGCCATCATGTCGGACAAGAACATGAAAACCCAAACACACATGAGAAAAATATTTGACCATGAACACACCAATCAATGCAGATGTACAACAAGAATAGAGAATGATCTAGAAGCATCCAAAAACAACAAGAACTAAAAGAGAAGCATCAACAACAAGAGAAATTACCAGAATCACACCAACTTCAAAACGGAAACCACAGAAACACTGTCAGAACACAAATTTTCACAACTTGAACAAATCTTCATGCCAACTTCTAAAACTTCTAGTAGATGAACTATATACTCTCAGCAATAAACCCTTTATTCCACAACAGTTGATCTTCAACGTACAAAACAAAACACCTTCATTACCTTCACTATTCCACTGGTAACCTGCAACTCTTCCTTTAACAATTTTCTCAATATCCTCGACATATACAGTCTTCAATATAATAATGCTAATAGTTTTGACATCAATGACAACCACATATCAACAACACAACCACAACATCCAAAAATCTCCCCCTTTGGCATTGATGGCAATGCATGATGTGAAAAATACCATCAACTCAACTACACTTACTCCCCCTTTGGTTCTGACTTTTCTTCTCAATTGCTCTTATCCCCCAAAAAAAAAATTTCACATTTCTCTTTTCCCCTTAAAGGATTTTTCACATTGCTCTTCTCCCCCTTTGACATCAATGGCAAAGATAAGCATTACCTTCCCACATACAAGCTCTAAACCACATATCTGCACATCTGACTACTCCCCCTGAGTAGCAGCCACAGAAACATCAATTTGGATCAAGAAATATCTATGAAGCACATGGATTGATGCAAATAAATGAATCTCTAGTTCATATCAGGAGGGGTAATCACCCCTAGCATCCCTCTGAGATACTCAAAAGTATCATTTGGAAATGGCTTGGTGTTTGTAACCTAGTCTTTGGTAGGCACATACTCTAGTCTGACTTCTTTATCATTCACCTTCTCCCTCAAGAAGTGAAACTTTATTGATATATTCTTGGTCTTAGAGTGTAGCACCAGATTCTTTGATATGTTGATTGCACTTGAGTTATCACAGTATATGGCAATAGGTTCATCATATACTACTCTGATATCTTTCAACATCTACTTCATCCACATCACTTGAGTACAATTATTTGCAGTAGCAATATACTCTGCCTCAACAGTAGATAGAGAAATAGAATTCTGCTTTTTGCTCAACCAAGACACCAACTTCTTCCCTAGGAAGAAGGCACCACCACTAGTACTCTTCCTGTCATCAACATCTCTTGCCCAATCCACATCAATATATGCACTCAAAGTAAGATCATCATCCTTAGGATACCAAATTCCAAAACCAATTGTTCCTTTTAGATATTTGAAGATTCTCTTTACAATAGTCACGTGAGATTCTTTTGGATTAGCCTGAAATCTAGCAACCATGCATACAACATTCATAATGTCTGGTCTGGTCTGAGTTAAATAGAGCAATCCACCAATCATTGACCTGTATCTTGTTTGATTTTCCTTAGGAGAATCATCATTCTATGTTAACTTGCATCCATTTACCATGGGAGTACCAACAGGCTTTGAGTCTTCCATGCCAAACTTCTTTAGCAGTTCTTTCACATATTTGGACTGAGATATGAAGATCCCTTGTCTAATTGAGTAACTTGTAATCCCAGAAATAACTTCATCTCTCCAATCATACTCATCTAAAATTCATTCTTCATTTTATCAGCAAACTTCATATATAGATTATCTCCTCCAAAAATAATTTCATCAACAAAGACCTCAATAATTAATTCTTTGTCATGATCCAATATAAAATACAAGTTGATGTCAGCAATACCTTTATTGAATCCAAGCTTTAATAAGTATTTGTCCAGTCTAGCATACCAAGCTCTGGGGGCTTGCTTGAGTCCATATAGAGCTTTCTTCAATCGACAAACCATGTCTTCCTTATCAATCAGTTGAAATCCATCTGGTTGTTCAATATACACTTATTCTAGCTCACCATTCAGAAAATCTGACTTTGCATCCATTTGATAGGCTTTATAGTTCTTATATGCAGCATAAGCAAGAAATAACCTTATAGCTTCAATTCTAGCAACAGGGGCAAAGGTTTCTTCAAAATCAATACCTTCCATTTGTGAATACCCTTTACATACTGGTCTTTCTTTATTCCAAACCACTTCACCTTGTTCATTCAGCTTATTTGGAAATACCCATTTAGTACCAATCACATTTTTTTCTTTAGATCTAGGAACAAGTATCCATGTATCATTATTTTCAATCTGCATTAGTTCTTCCTTCATAGCTTCCATCCAGTGTTCATCATTGCAAGCTTCATTAACATCTTTAGGCTCAATCTTGGATATTAGGCAATATTCTTCTACAATTTTTCTCCTAGTTTGCACACCTTTATTCTTGTCTCCTATAATTTTATTTTTAGAATGATTTAGCTTCGCATACCTTGGAAATTTGGGACTCTCTTGAGCTTTCAGTTCTTCTTTTCTTTCTTTTGTACTTGCAATTGTCTCTCCTTCTTGAATTACTTGATTTACCGAAAAAAATTGAATTTGTTTTACTGAAACATATGTCACAATTTGAAGTTGATTCCGTGTCTGAGCATTCTTCCCTTTTTTGTGTTGTCTTCCTAGCCATCTGAATCATATCCACAACATTTGGATAATCTAGCAGAGTCCTCATCAACTCTGACATTTGCACTCTCAACCATTTTTCTCAGTCTTTTGTTATAGCACCGGTAGGCCTTTCTTTTAGTAGAGTAACCTAGAAAGATTCCTTCATCACTTCTTGCAACAAACTTTCCTATATCCTCATCTCTCTTGATATAACACTTGCTTCAAAAGATCTTGAAATATCTAACAATAGGCTTATAAGCAAACCATAGTTCAAAAGGAGTCTTACCAGAAATACCATTGACATTTACTTGCTTTAAAGTGTACACAATAGTGCTTACAGCTTCACTCCAATAGATGTGAGGCACATTTCCTGAACTATCATCATTGTTCTAGCAACATCCATGATTGTTATGTTCTTCCTCTCTGCAACTCCATTCTGTTGAGGGGTTCGGGGAGCAAATAACTATCTTCTGATTCCATGCTCTTCATAGAAAGAATTAAACTCCCTGAAGGTGAACTCACCACCTCTGTTTGACCTTAAGCATTTTATTTTCATACCTTTCTCATTCTCTACCATGGCCTTGAAATTTATGAACTTCTCTAATGCTTCACATTTTTCTCTTAAGAAAGCAATCCATATCATTCTAGAGTTATCATCAATAAGCAGCATAAAGTACCTTTCTCCATGAAGGCTTTTGGCTTTAGAGTGACCACATATATCAATGTGCACCAACTCTATTAATCCATTTGAATGATGTTGTTTGCTATGAAAAGAGACTCTAGTCTTTTTTCCCATCTGACACTCCTTGCAAATTGTGTTAGCAGGCTTCACTAGCTTAGGTTGATCTCTTACTGTTTGAGTGGAACTTACTTTGACAATGTTATCAAAATTCACATGACACGACCTTCTATTCCATAACCAGCTTTCATCTACTTGAGAAATTAAACAACTTTCACTAGCAGCATTCAGGTGAAAAATATTACCTTTTGTCTTTTTACCTGAAGCAATTATATTTCCAGAACTTCCAAGTATCCTACATCTTCCACCTTTGAACTGAAGATCATAACCCTTGTCCACCATCTGTCCAACATTCAACAAGTTGTGCTTCAAGCCTTTAACATAAATAACATCATCAGTGTTATGCTTACCACCAAGACAAATAGATCCTCTGCCACGAATCACACCAACATTGTTATCTCCAAATATTACAACCCCACCACCATACTTCTCAAGACTCACAAATTTTCTTTTGTCACTAGTCATATGATGTGAGCATCTGTTGTCAATAACCCACTCATCCTTTTCTTCAATTTGGGTTGCAAGAGCTTTCTCAACTTTAGCAGATTCAGTAGCCACCAGACCATTTTCCTTGAGAGCAAGGAACACCCATTCATCTTCATTTCTATTATCTTTATCAGACTCATCATTAGTCACTCCTTCAGCGTAGTAACATTTTTTTTGGAATGTAGATTTGTAAGGCTTAGATCTAGGAACTCTTTCAGGACACCTTGATGCAAAATGACCTATTTTACTGCAAGAAAAACATTTAACAGCCAACACTCCTTTATACTTACCTTGTCCTCTGCTTTCTTTCTTCACAATGAGTGCTTCCAATTCTTCTACCCCTCTTTCTTCATCTTCAAGTTGTTTCAATTATTCATCATACTTGGATGAATTTCTGGAACACTCTCCCAGATCATATCTTTGCTTGTTTCTTCCAAATATAGTAGCCTTGAATGCAGATTCAGTCTTGGGAATAGATTCACCAAATTCAGTCAACTCAATGGTAGCAATTTTACCAACCAGTGTATCCCTTGTCGCATTTGTTACTGAATTGAATTCTTCAATAGCATGAGCCTTTACTTTGTAGGAGGGATGCAATGATCTGAGCACTTTAGCTACAATTTCTTCCTCTTCTAGGGTACCACCAACACATCTAATACCCATCACAATTTCATTTACTCTTTGTATAAAAGAAGAAATATTTTCATCTTCACCCATCTTCAAATTTTCATACTTTCCTTTCAAACTCTGTAGCTTAGCCATCTCCACATGTACATCTCCTTCATACAAAGTTTCCATCTTCGTCCAAATCTCATGAGTTGTCTTCAAACCTATCACATTTTTAATTTTCGAATCTATCAAAGCACTCAGTAAAGCTTTAATAGCCCTGATATTATTCTCAACCTATTTAATCTCATTAGTAGTGGAAGGACCATTATGAGGAATAACATATGGATTCTTTGTAATCTCCCAGTAGGGTTCACCAATACACCTCAAATGACACTCCATCCTGACTTTCCATAATGAGTAGTTTATTCCATCGAATCTAGGACTGTCCTTCTTGTATGATGCCATCTCGAATCACCTCAAGCTTTTAAACTTCTTCAGAGGAACCATCTCTGATACCAATTTTTGGAAAAACAAGGACAAACAACTAAGAGGGGGGGTGAATCAGTTGCCACAAAATATTTAAACTTTTTAAACTTTACTTAACTTAATCTCATATCTGATGAGTGAACAATAAACCATGAACAATCAACACATCAGAAACACATAGAACACTAAGATTTTTTATGTCGAAACCCTGTTAGGGGAAAAACCATGGTGGATGTTAGTCCACAATATTATACCCTATTAAATGTATAATGAAAAATAATGAGAATTCCCATGCATTCAGGCACACTACCTAGAGCTCACTGCTCAAATACAAGAGGGATCACTTCCCAACAATACATAGTAATTTGGATTATATCCATAGGGTGTGAACTAAGAAAATAGCTTCTACACAAGCCTAATTATAGTTCCAATTAAGCACAAAGAACCTTCTTCACACTTCGCTCAACCTTCTTCTCACTCTGCTCTACAATTGAGTGATTAGATCAATACACTTTCTCTTTCTCTGGCTTTCCTTTTCTTTCACACACACTAACACACACTAACATCACTCAAACAACCACTCGTATATATCCACAACATGAAATACATCAACAACTTAGTCGGCCAAAAATATAAAACATATTTACAATGTTGGCCCAAATTTACAAATAAATTTTAATGTGAATCAAACACTGTCAACTAATATTATGATGAGACCCAAAACAATATCTTTGTGAGACCCAAAATAATATCTTTGAGCATGCCAAACATTCAAATTTTAATCTTCAACCATCCGCAACACGTTACAACCATCATGTCAGCCAAGAACATGAAAACCCAAACACACATGAGAAAAATCTTCGACCACGAACACACCGATCAACACGGACGTACAACAAGAATAGAGAATGATCTATAAGCATCCACAAACAACAAGAACTAACAGAGAAGCATCTGAAACAATAGAAATTGCCAGAATCACACCAACTTCAAAACTGAAACCACAGAAACACTGTCAGAACACAGATCTTCATAACTCGAACATATCTTCACGCGGACCTCTGAAACTTCAGGTAGATGAACTAGATACTCTCATCAATAAATCCTTTATTCCACAACTATTGATCTTCAATGTACAAAAAAAAACACCTTCATGACCTTCATTGTTCCACTGGCAACTTGCAACTCTTCCTTTAACAATTTTCTCAATATCCTCGACATATACAACCTTCAATTGAATAATTCTAATAGTGTTGACATCGATGACAACCACATATCAACAACACAACCACAACATCCAATAGTTAGAGCTCGTGATGGAAAAAATATGGTATGGGTTAATAAGGAAGAAGTTGCATATGCATTCAATTTGAACACTTGGAGCAGTGACATGGTTAAGATTGATGAGCAGATGTTGAGGGAGGAATACAAAAGGTTAAAACATAGCTTTAGTGTGTTGGTGTTGACCAATTTTTTGTTATCAGTAGGGAAGGGAAAATACAAAATAAGATTACTTTGGGACCCTCTAATGTTGAGACCCTCCCTATTAAGTATTTCCAACCATATTTTTAGAAGACATTTTACTCCCTCTGCCAAATTCTAGGGTTTGATCCTAGCTCTAGCATGCCAATGGCCCATATGTACATGATTGCGAGTATCCAATACCTTAACATAAATGGCTTATATGTTTCACCACCTATATAGCAGAGGAAATTCGTGAAGGATTGGTGGCCTTGAAGGGTGGGAAACTTGGTGTCATATTTTGGTGGTTTTCACTCTTTATGCATATGTTTCTTTTCAAAGGTGCAAACTATTTTGGTTAGGAGATGGGACTTAAAAGGGTTGTGGATAGTATTACGATGTTGATGCAGTCATAGACCCCTATATTGGATAGGAATGAAAAAAATACCTACTATGTGATTGCTACAAATCTTTTTTCCAACAAATTGAGACAGACTCTAATGGTGGATGTACCTAGCATCCCCAAGGAGTTACATGAAATTTTGAGGCCTGCTGAGAGGAGGCCTAATCTGAATATTTCCCACAACTGGGGGGACGTAATAACCTATAAAGATTTTACAGTTATAAGGGTATTTGGTACAAAATTAATACCCCACATACTTCCCAGGGAAGTGCCTCTAAGGATTGGGTTTTTGGAGGTAATATGGAAGCTAGGGAATGTAAATGATTTCTTCGTAGATGAGAAGCAAAAGAGAACTTTCTTCCCTACATACACTATGTTTACAGATTTTTTCATGATAACACATGGATGGAGGAATATTGTGGACCACTATCTCATGCATTATAATATGAAGATTTGGGCATACAAGACATATGATCCTAAGGGGTTCATAGCCTGGTTAATGAGGAGAAATAGGGGAGGTCGATATGTTCATACCCACACTATGCCTTAAGACCTCATTAGAAATATTTTAGACCTTGATGTCCAAGCTGATAGAATGAGGAAGTAGGGTGTTTTTGTAAAATTGGAAAGAGAAATTAAGGTAAAAGAGCCTAATTTTAAAGCTTTTTCAGATATTACTGACCCAATTTTGAAGATTGAAGCTGTGATTCAAAATCTTGACAAAGTAGTGGCAAAATTAAAGGAAAAACAAGTTGTGCAAGATAAGGGGAAGGCCCCTATGACAGAGGAAGAGTCAGCTATGCAGCCTTCCAAGAAGGTGTACATTTATTCAAGGAGGAAAAGCACAATAAAGAAGCATCAAACAGTTGTAACTCTTGCATAGTCGGAGGAGTCAAAAGTGCAGTCTCCACAACAACAACTACCTCCATTGTCACTGCAACATTCTTTTGCCCCTATAATAATTGAATTGGATTCTCCAATTAGGGAATCATTGCCTCCAAGGGAGCCATCAATAAAGAAGCAAAAGGTTGAAGTTTCTAGTCTATTTGACTGTCTTGCAGAGGAGTTAGATGATGAAATTGCTATATAACTGATGAGGAAATAATGCAAGGGATGTCATCTCCTCGAGGGAAAATAATATCATAGACTTTGAGCCTTAGGTTGAGAAAAGTTGACCTAAGCAGAATAAATAAATTTGAGGATGCCAGATTCCAAGCTTGTGAAAGCTTTATGGAAGATGATCAATTTGTCAAGACACAAGCTTTATATGTATGGAGAGCTATGAAGGATGAGTATGCAACATTGGTGCAAACAAGGAGAAGTGAGAGCCCCGAGAAGGCCCAAGAGGTTGTTGAAGCCAAGGTTCAAGATGAAATGAGGGCCAAGTATTCAAACATTTCTACAGAACAAGGCAGGGCATTGGTGAGAAAGAGTGGAGTGTTATTACTTCCAAAATGGGACATGGCATCAACAATTTCTTTTGACACTGTGAGAAGACAAGATGCCCCCATTTTTAACTGTGAAGAAGAAGTCACATTGGCTTTACAGGGGTCAACTTTTAGTCAATAGTGGGACACTCTTTCTAGTTGGGTTTGAGCCCCAACCACTAAAAATCCTAAAGTGTCAAAACTTGCCCCAAGTGTAAGAGGAGGCTTAATCATAAAAAGAGTTTTAGATACATATGCCTTGGAGGCAGCAACCATGAATGTTAATGTGGAACAATTCACCAAATCCATGGTTGAGTCATTAACGAAGGAAAGGGATAGTTTTAGAGTCAAATATAATGAGGTGGTTGTTGAGTACAACTCGAGCCAGCAAAAGATGGCTCAAATTCAAACTCAAATGGCTCTATGGAAACAAAAATTCCAAGCATTGTAGCTTGGTACCTCACATGCTGCAATCTTGCCTCCTCCTTCCCCAATTCTTTCACCTCCTCAAAATCAAGAGGAGACTACCCCCATTGAATCTGAATATGTACAAATGGCACAATCAACTCTCGAATCATCAGATGCCCCTCAATTTGAGGATGTTACCAAGGAGGAGTTGATGGAAAATCTCAATACTTATGAAGATAGGATGGATGATCTTGTTCATTTGAATAATATGAAGATTGCACGACAACAATGCTTGAGCACTTGAATAAGGGGGTAGAGAAAAGATTAATTAGTATTCATGATAATTATGCTTTGATGTTTGATGCCATTAAGAACCTTGATAGAGGTAAAGAAATTCCTATTCCTTTAATGGATAAATAGATTCCAAGGGCTCAAATGTTGAGGGATATGGCTATTGCATCCTTTCATGATGTAGATAAGCCTCCAAAGATACTTATAACCCTAAGATTTGTAACAGATATAATTGGTTCTCAAGGGTTGATCGAGTCTTTAGAGGTGAAGATTAGAGAATTGGTTAAGAAGTTTGATGATTGGAATTTTGGTCTTCTTCCATAAATTATAAATGAGAAAGGTGAAGTTAAGTATCTACAATAGTGGAAAGACCAAGCAACTCAAGCGATAACTTCCCAGGCCAAAACAATATGTGATGAAATGGATTTGGTTATGCTGAGGAACAATATGGAAAGGCTCATGCATATGGGTGATCCCACAATACTGGTCTACAATTTTTGGCCAAACTGGACACTGAACTGATTTTTTCTAACTAAATCTTCACTTTCGGGCACCTATAGCAGCTAAACCATGAGGAATTTAAAGATGATGCGAACTAGTGATTTGTGGAATTTTTTCTATAGATTCTAAATATATTGTTTTCAAAAAAATTGGAATCAAATTGCACTTCTTTTTCCATCTCCTTTAAAACATTTTTTTTTAGTAAACGCCATTTTTAAGGAGTGATGCTCACCATATACAACATAACGTTTTTTCCATGAAGGATTAAATTCTATTTTTTTTGAATTTAGATTTCTAACTACGATATCTAGTGCTTCCAATTGGTTTCATAGTGTTTTATTGAATATTTTTTCCTTAATCAAGTTTCGAAGTCAAACCAATTACAATTCAGACATAGGCAGACCGTATACAACATAACATTTTTTGTATGTATCAAATTTCAAAAATTTGTTGGATCAAGGACATCAATATCTAGTGCACTGGTATTTTTCATAAATTTTTTTTGATAATCTGCTTATTTTCCACATGTACATAAGGAGAGCTTGATTTTCGGTGAAAAACCTATGTTTAATCAAACTAAAAAAATTACATAATAAAACCAAAACAGATTAAAATTATATTCATTAGATAGCTTGTTTTGAGGACTACCATCATCCAATTGGGTCTGTGAAGTCTCCTCCATTTTCATCCTCAACTCCAGCTTCAAAGGGAAAAATTCTGGAGTTTTTTGGTGCTAGAGGAGGGAAAAGCAGGGTTCGAGCGAACCCCCCTTGGAGATTAGAACCCCCTTTCCACAACCCTTTCCTTTTCTTTTTTTCCTGAGAAATGTGGAACCCAACATTTAATGGGTTCGCTTGAAGGGGGGTTCTAGCGAACCCCCTTTGGGTTTGCTCAAACCAAATGTTCGTTTGAACCCCCAAAAACTAATTCTTTTTGCATGGGGGCATTTTTTACAACTTTTCCTTCCTCACTGGAATTATAAACCAGTTTTGTGGGTTTACCCATATAGGGGCTTTCCTTGAAGATTTTGATAAGGAAGAAAATGAGGTGGCAGTCAGGTATAACCCATATAGAAAAAAGGTAGACAATATCATGGGATTTGACTGGCCTACAAAGAAGGAGTTTGCATTATGGAAGTCCAACTATATTGACATATTGTACATATAAATTGTTGCAAGTGGGAGTGAGTGACTAAAATTTTGGTTGGTGGTCTACAATAACAGAGTTCAGCAGGGAAGTGCAATACACAACCTAGAATGAGTACAAATTAGGCCTTGGATATATCAACATTCAAATATTGCACTTTCTTAGTTTCAAATGTGGTGACAAGGATTGCAGATGTGGAATTACTTTGGTATATTCTCTCTTTCACTTTATGCTTTTCTTCTACAATTTTTAAAGCACATGGACTGCAATGTTTGCTCGTGGAAAAGATTACTTTGCATTGACTAAAGGAGCCTTTTGGAAGGTGGGAGAATATTCACCAACAAATGGAAATATTTTTTTTATCTCATATGAAATTCTCCCTCGTATTTGGAAATGTAAATGTCATTGCCTTTGGGGACGTTTTGAAATTGAAATTCAAATGTATGTCAAATGTAAATGTGACTAAATGTGTAATTTGTCCTGAAGCTTTTTTTCTCCCTTGTTGTTATAAAAGGGAATTCAAGTCCAATTGTATAGCTCTTAGGTTGAAAGAGCTTTTGAACTCATGTAAGAGAATTTTGTAATTCAAGCACAAATAAATAGAGTTAGTGTTGAGTCTTAGGTATGAATTCAAGTCTATAATAGGCATAATGGTTTTACAATAGTGATGAAATTTGAATGAGAAATTGCATATTCTAGAACAAATTCTCTCCTATATTTTGATATGTATTATTAATAAAATGATCAAGGATCCTTCTATTGGTCTTCAATCATTTTGGTTGAATGTATGATTTTTTCTCTCCTTTAATTCAAAGAATTGATTAAAATGCTCTGATGGAATCATAGGTTTGTATGACTAAGTATGAGGATTTGATAAGTAGTTCTTGTTCTGGGAGTTTTGAGTTGTTTTATTGTAATACAATATCACAATATTTTGAAAATGTTGAGTTGGGTCATTGTTCTATTACAATTTGTTTCAAATTTGAATTTGTTGCCCATGGATAAGACACTATTCTATCAATTTGGTTAACTTTGAAGCCAAGAATTCTATGCCAAGGTTTTAGGATAATAGGGTTTTAGAAAGCCCTAGGTTGTAGACCTAACAACCCTAATTTAAACAGTTGAGGATTACCAATAATTTTATGCCTAGGTTTTAGGATAATAGGGTTTTAGAAAGCCCTAGGTTGCATACCTAGCAATCCTAATTTAACTAGTTGAGGATTACCAATAATTTTATATTTCAAACTGTAGTTGATATTTTATATTGTATTCCTTGAAATTATACATCAGATTGAATAAATTAACATATTATTAATAATTTCATATTTTAATTGTCTTAAATATGTACTCAGTGATTCATCACTCAACTCAATACTTAATAACATATTAACAATAGTAGCATATACAACAATGAACATCAACAATCGTTTAATGTGTATCTAGTAGTTGAAACTAGACTTTTTCTTCAAATGATAAAATAAATAATACAAATAATTAAACATCAACAAATTACTAAATTTGAGCTTTATTATTGATTTTCATATGAAGGAATACATAGAGGCATTGGAAATGAAAAATGTCGCTAAAAAACAACTCTACACAAAGCTGAGTTAGAACTTGGAAACTCATATTATCAATATCAAATCACCGTATCACATTTTCTGGCAACTTCCACTGTTCAGGTGGTAGAATTGTCATTTTTTCTAACTAATGTTGTTTGACTTGAAGATTTGTTAAAAATTCATGATTGAAATTAGAATCTGTCTTGAATTCTTCAGTCAAAATTGCATTCTAGGTTATCAGTGGTTTGATGGAATCCAAATAGTTCACCACATCTGGGTTAAGAGGAAACTGGTCCAAATCAATCTTCCTTGCACCCTCCATCTTCTTTCTAAAATCATCCTTTCTAATGAATTTCTCATATGTGTCAAAAGCCTCTGGAAAACCAAGCTCTGTGAAGTTCCTTACCATTTCATCCAGCTTCTTCACCTTGTTTGCAGCCAGATGCCTAAATTCCTTTGTTTCATGCATTCTCAAACACTTTTGAATTATATATGACAACATCATTGAGGTAACAAGCCGATTATTAATCCCTTTTCATTTCAAATCATTGTCATTGGCTATGTAGATTATTTTTTGAACTTGATTTGTATATTTCTCTAATGCCAACACATTTTTGTTGTCCACTAAATATTTTTTGAGCTTCTTATAATGTATTTTGGTAGCATTAATAAATTGAAACAATTCACACAAATTATAAATTCTCTACATTATTTTATCCCAGATATTTTGTTTCATATGCCTCATTGTTTCTCTACAAAATGTAGTTAACTTATTTTGACAAGAGTTAATTTCATTTTTTGCTTCCATCAGCTCTGCAACCAAACTTTCATTTCTTTTTCTCTCTTTCTCCAATTTTTGTTCCCACTATTCATTTCCTTTCACAATGCTTTGTCTTAATTTTTGTGAAGTTGATTTTTCCTCATTATATTTTTTTTCTCTCAACTAACCTTTGCTTCAGTTCATTCACTTCTCTCTCATTTTTTTTATCCTCTTTGCTTGTTGATGTAGAGGCAGATTCTTTTATTCTTTTTTCTAATTCATTGCTCTTGTTATCTACTGCTTTCCTCTTTGCTTTCTCATTTGCTAGGTCTTCCTGTAACTTTTCTACTTGAGTCTGTAACATTTTTCTCTCTCTCTTGCTTTAGCAATGATGTGTACACTAATTCATTGTTCTTCTTTGATACATTAATTTTCTCAATATTTTTGAGTTTAGAAAAATCCAATTGTAAACTACTCACCTAAAATTCAGATTGATTCATTTGATTTGTTGGTTTATTTTGAACTGTGGGAACAACAATTGTGTACTCCATGATTTCTTTATTTGTGTCAAATGTGGGTAATACCATGGTTGTTGCAGGTGCTGATGTTACAATAGACGAACTCTCCATTAGTTGCTTCTTTTAATTTTTATACAATTCTAATTTCTTTTTAAACTCTTCAATGTAATTAAAACCTGGGGATGCAGGAACAATGGAACATGTTTGAATGGCAAAGGAATAGGAGTACTTGCAATTGCTAATTCTATTGCAGCCACACTAACTGTGGGACTGGGAGTTCCAACAAATAACTCCTTTGTGGTGGAAATGGTAATTGTTGTTGGACTTGGACCTATCAAAATCCTTTGCCTCTTCCATGTGCCTTGATTACTTGGTGTTTGTGTGATATCTTTTATTGTTGTCCTCTTGTGTGTAATTTTTTGTTGTAGCACATGTTGACCACTACTAGTACTAATACCCATACCATCACTATCAGTGGCATTTGCACTAGGTTCTCCACCATGAGCATGTCTAAGTTGTGATTGTATATGACCTTGAGGATTAGGATTTGAAGCTCTAACAAGATGAATTATTTTAGCTCTACTTGTATGCCCTTGGTATACTTTATCAGCTTCGAGGCCTCGCTTATCAATAGGTTTTGTATGGTCTACATCTATTACCGTACAAATTCCTTGTCCTTGGGACCCCAAACCACCACCTTCATAACCCATTTTTTGGCTATGGCTGCTCCTAAAGTATGTGCTTCTTTTTTGGCCCCACTTAAACTAGGTTTGACATAACTTTCTTCCCTATCATCATTAGCTTCATCATCAATTTTTTGATCTTCGCAATCATTAGGATGCTTTATATTCCACAATTATCTAAACTCACAATCTTCTTCATTATCTCCAAAGTCTGCAAGAGTTCTTGGTTCACCTAACTCCTTCCTTATAGACCAAAAGGCAATAATTTTTTATCGTGACCAATTTTTATCTACAACTTCCTTATCTAGAGAATATGACATTTTTACTCTACTAGATGGTTTATTACTTTTTTCATAAAAAATGGTGTACCTCCTGATTGTCTTTCAGCGCAATGCCATAATTTCTGCTGACAATTGTTCAAAAGAAATACCTTTCTTAGCAGCTCTTTTCTCCATTGCTATTTTGACCTCATCCCAAGAATCCTTGTTTCTCAAGTTTTCATGCAAGGGCTTACTGTGATGTTGAATTCTACTTGCAACACTCCTATTGGCCACAATCATTGATTTAATGATGTCACATGGATCATACTAATAGTGACAGACAAAATCAAAATTCAAAAAATTCAAAAGATCATGTGCCACACTAAATGCTTTTCTTTCGAATGTGAACCCTCCACATGAAAAAGTTAAAGAAGGAAATAAGGTCTTATTTTGCTGACCGACAAAGTATAGTTCATCAGTACTCTACATCTGCCTTACATATTTCAATGCAAAAACCCTTTTTGTTACATGTATTGGAAGTTTATATGGCTCTACTCCCAATCCATAAAATATTAGCACAGTATATTCTTCCATTAACTACTAATCAACCAATTGTATTTCTTTTCCTAGTTGAATGCAATTTCTACATGACATAGGCAATCTAGGCATTGGAGTATTTGTAATTTCTTGATGCAATGGAGCCAAAAAGTAGTCTACAAAATGACTGTAGTTCCTTTGAGAATCATGCATCCTTATCTCAGTGGTCCAATCATATACTAGAGCCATTTTCTTTTTCTCAGCATTACTATAGGGTTGAATCTGAAGCTTGTTGGTCTAAAACATTCCATTAAATTTGAATAGAAAAAAATAGCACAAGTAGGTTGTGAACCTAAATGTCTTAGTGGAATTTGAGTGTGCACCTCATTTAATCATTAAAAATTGTTCATGCATGGATTCTACAATGTGCTCAATAAAGTTATATTTGATAGGTTGAGATGGAAAAGCATAATGGATATTATATACCATTTCAAGGAGGCTTCCACCCACTTCCCAATTGCTATCTAGTTTGAGGAAAAATGCTAGCATTGAAATTGTATCTTGAACCCATGGTCTAAAAATATCAAAATCATAAGGAGGCTTATGATTACCTTTCAATTTTTTTCTAACTTGTATGTTATCCTGAACTAATTTATTTATGAAAGAATTTTTCTCCCTTTCATCCACTGCTTCATAATCACTAGCAAGCTTTTCTAGGTCAATGTGGACATTTCCAAATTCTTTGGTTGTAAACCCCAACACTTTTCCAATTTCTTCTATATTACTGGATAACAATTCTTCTTTGCTATCTTTATTAAAAATTTCTCTTTTATTATCATCATAATTTTGCGCACAAACCATGATAAATTTTGGGCAAGGGAAAACCTCATGTAACATCATGCGCCCTAATCCACTTACCCACGGTGCATTGAAACTATTAACTTGCATTTGGTTTGCAGCCTTATTCTAAGATGAAAATATAAGTTTTGAGGTACACCTACCATAGATTTAAGGATCATAAATATCATAGTATTCATCAGTGAAACCTAGGGTTTTAAACAATCCAACATAATGTATTTTTTAATCTAATTTTATTCTACCTTTCCCAACAACTTTCTTTGGTTTGCTAGTGGTGCTGGTGGTAGAAGTTCTTATACAATGTGAAATTGTGAATTTCCTCTTAGTCCTCCTTAATTTTTCTTAAGTCTCTCAACCCTAAACCCAAACTTCAAAGTTTGACAAAATAAGATTTTAAGAAACAGTTAAACATAGCCATAGAAATTTTTTCTTTCACTTACCCAGATTTTGATTCTTGAAAATATTAATACTGATTGGCTTTGTTGTAACCCAAAATCTCCCCGATGCACTGCAATGAGCAATCTGAAATCTCCATGTGTTTTGAATCTATCACTTAAAAATAAAATCACTTAGCAGTTGAAATTTCACTTATTTTCTTCAAATATTAAAGTGAATGAAACATCAATGTGTTTCCACCAGACTACACAATTAGTACATTACATAATTTCCATAATGAAACTTAGAAATAAATTCTCAAAAAAATTCTCAACTGTTGATCTTTATAAATCTAATGGTTATAGGGTGATTATGGAGGTTTGAGTTTGCAAGCCTAGCGCTCTATGCATTTCATTCTGAAATGCAACTACAACCATCCATCAAATGTTTATTGAACAGTTGAGTAATTTATGATATAAACAATAAACATGTTTTTTAAATTAAAGATAGTAGGTTTCCACAATCCATATCATAGATTTGTATTGCTTCTGGATTCAATTGTGTAAGGATTTTTTTGCATCAACATTTTGAATCACACTCCGTGATCCATCATCAGGATGAAAGAGAGCCAAAGGATTTTCTCCTCTAGCTCTCTTTCATCCTGATGATGGATCACAGAGTGTGATTCGAAACATTGATGCAAAAAAATCCTTACACAATCGAATCCAAAAGCAATACAAATCTATGTTTTTTAAAGTTGTTTTAAACTTTAGTGCGCCAGGATTGACATCAAGGCCAAGGGGTCGATAACTTAACATTGCAAAGGACTTAATAAAATGAATAATGATATTGGGAACTGGGAGAGAAGTTGAACGACAAATTAGAAATCAATAACATTTCGGTAAAACCTAGCAAGAGTGACAAAATGCAAATTTGTGACAAACGAATATGTGACTTGATGGCAATTTTCTTTTTTCTTTTTTATTGCTTTATGTTTTAAATCTGCATGCAAATATTTTGAATAAATAGATAATACTTAATTTCTTAAAGGAAAAAAAATCGATTTGAATAGAGTCATAGACACTGAGCTCAAAAAATAATTCTTTACTGTAAATGAATAACACAACCATTTATTTTATTACTGTAACTAAATTATAATGTTACATTATTACATATCTTTTTAAAGATGAGTAGAGCATGCAAGCTCTTGTTTTGTATAAATGGCATATGTCACTTTACATCGACACAATTGATTCCAAGCTACTACTTGTGACAATGGATTACAAATTGATTCCAAGATTCTTCTGGTGACAACGTAATACAAATGTCGATCTAAAAATAAATGCATGGGGCTTGCCAGGCCAACCATGCTAGGGAAATGGGAGCTATGAAGATACAAAATGCACTTATACTCTTTGAGAACCAGATGCATGCAGAAGATGAGGGGTAGTAAATCCTCTCCCATCTTTTGCATGCAACTTCCATGCATTGGGATAGGTATTATCTCCATTAGAGCTCCTCATCCTAGTTCAAAACCTATCTAAGAAGTCAGGTAACCAAATCCCACAAAGCTGGTTTACAATTTCTGGGAGGAACTGATTTTTGCTGAAATCACATATTCTTATGAAATATAATGATTTAAGCCTTAAAAGGTTCCTTTTAAATAATTCCAATTGAATATGGTTTGATAAAACTACCTTAAATCAAACCCCCTTGGATAGAACTCCGCTAGTTTTAAACCATACCTATAACAGAGTCTCCTTTACACCTATCAAAATGTTGATAAAAAACCACTTTTGATTTACCTTTTGGGGATCAAATGAATTCATTTAATTTTATTTTTTGCAAGTATGTAGTCCTTATTATAAGCTTCCCAAAAGTATAATTTTAAATAAATTTAATTTTATTATTATATTTATTTTTTATTTCTCGTGAATGTAGGTTTTTCACGGAAAATTAAGCTCTCTATTTTGCACATGTGAAAAAATATCAGATTATTAAAAAAAAAAATTAAAAATATTAGTGCACTAGATATTGAAGTCCTTGATCCAACAAAGAAAAATATTTGAATTTTGATACATTCAAAAAGTTACTGCTATATCCGCTATGTCTGAATTATAATTGGTTTGAATTTGAAACTTGATTAAAGAAAAATATTTAATAAAAAACTATCTAACCAAGTGGAAGCACTAAATATCAGAGTTACGAATCTAAATTTGAAAGAATTAGAATTTTATCCTTCATGGAAAAAAAGTTATGCGTTATACGGTGAGCGTCACTTTTTAAAAATATTATTTTTTGAAAAAAACTAGTTTTCGAGGGAGATGAAAAAAGAGGTGCAATCTAATTCTAAAAAAATTGAAAAAAATATATTTAGAATCTATACACAAAATTTCATGAAACTCTATTTTGCATCATCTTCAAATTCCTCACGGTTTAGCTGCTATAGGTGTTCGAAAGTGAATATTGAGTTAAAAAAAATTATTTTAGTGTCCAGTTTGGCCAAAAATTGTAAACCACTATTGTGGGATCATGAACTAAAGGAAATTGGTCTTTCACTCTGTAATAACATAACTAGAGGCAGAAGAATTTAGAGTATCCCTGATATTAATACCACATTATCTTCTTCCTTATTAAGCTTAAAAAATGAAAACCATTATGACAATTTAGAACATTGCACTCAATAGTAAAGCCTTTAGCCTTCAACGAATGATTTTGGTTGTGCTCACTATCCCTATTTATGGGCCACTAGGCCACTACCAACATGTTCCATGTTTACTTGTGAGTCATGTCGCATGTGAGGTTGGGTATAATGATAATTGTGACTCACGCAAACCAAAAAACCAACTTAATCGATTTGTGTAACTTAAGCCTTACATTTACAATTAAAATGTTTAATTTGATTGATGTTTGGCTACATACAAACTATACCTCAAGCTAGCAAGCTGTAAAAATCACCACTCAAACGATATGAAATCATTACAAATCTTGTTTCAATTGATCACCAGATTAATGACATCATCATCTACAATACATCGTGCAGTTTTTAATATCAAGCTATCCAATCAATCGCTTTGGATGGACATATGACATTAATCCACGCCACCGCCTGTAGTACCACAACCACACTTTCTTCAAAAAGATTGAGAATTAAATAAAAGGTGGAGTACTTCAAGGCATTGGAAAGAGAGAATTAAATGTCTTGTTTTACCTTAATCATTATCAATGTCCACTAATAAGTCACAATGAATTTTGCTCACTTATGATTAGAACTATATGTTGATAATACCTTAATCATTATCAATGTTCACTAATAAGTCACAATAAATTTTTCTCACTAATGATCAGAACTATATGTTGATAATTACTACTAGTTTTAAAAGCCACATTTTTATATTGAACAAAGCAAAAAGGATTTACAAAAATGGTGCCACAAAAAATATTTTAATTTAAGTAGCTAAAGACTGAAGTACATACTACATAGCCAGCCTAGCCAAAAAGCCACTAACCATGACAAAAAAATAGTCACAAAATACATATTACAAGAACTGTTACATTGTACAATAAAATATAAACATGTGACATGTCACACAATTCATTACTAAATTTTTTGTAACAATAGTTGAGGCCATCAACCAGGTGTTTGAGTAGAAGATGAATCAAATTTAACAAAGTAACAGTAGAGAAGAAAAGCGAATCACCCAAAACCTTCCTCCAAAACTCCAGAATCTTTAATGATTCACTTTTCATATCACACAATAGACCATATCTCATATTAACTAGGGCAAGAGCCTGCGTTGTAGAAGCATGCAATTCCACTTTCTGGAAGATTCCACCAATAGGCACTAACCCACTTTCAAAATTGTAATGCTCCAGTGCCAACTCCAACGAAGAAATAAAGTAAATGAAAGGCTACAAATAACGTACTACCAGTGTCTTCACCAGATCTTTATTGAGTAGAATGTTCATGCAAAATTTGGAAAAGAAAGCCAAAGCTACCTCAGAATATAGAGCACAAGGGTTGTTCTGAAGCCATTCCCTACCCACAATTATTCTTATAACATCCTCAACCTGCACATAAGGAATTGTAAAAACCATACCCAGCTTTCGGCTATCGTATGCATCGTTGCTTCTTTTCTCCCAAAAACATTTGGGTAGGATGACACGCCATGAAGACTCCATAATATCAATGCTAAATTGAGAATAGAGAAGAAAGAAATCAAAGCCAAATATATTATAAATGATATGAAGAACATCAAATTGGTGAAGTATATATAGAAGTTAGAGAAAAGACAATGACATCAAATACTCACACTTAACATTTGGTTCACCACTTGATGTGACAATATTATTTCAAAAAATTGTGACAATATTTTTCCAAGTTACCCGCGGGCTCCACCATCTTCATGAACGCAGAGAAAATCCACGTGTCAGCCTCCCCACTTCCTTGTTGGGTTTAACCCGTGTGCAACTTTCAGCAACAGGGAGGCAGGGAGCGGCCCAAATTAAATTGGGTGCTTCACATCTATGTGCTCTTTACCTTAAGATCATTCACCTATGCATAACCCTCAGACCAGATGGATAGCCCAGATTAAGATGTTTTTCTTGCTTTAAAACATGTGCTTAAAAGGCTCCTTTAGTAGTGCAGGCTTTAACATTATTCAACCTTATGTTGAAATATTTCCTTAATATTTCACACCTTGCTATAGTTCCTTCAACAGTTTTGATCGTTCCACATGGCACTTCCTTGCCTCCCCATTGAAGGACAGTAGATGTAGGTGGGTCTCTCACGAGCTGGCAGGGAGCGGTCAAGGTTGACCCACTTCACCCTATCTCGACAATTCATTTCTCAAACCCATCATTTGCCTAGGTTGAGGGGCCGGTCACCATGATGACTCTAAAGGCTTAAGTCATAACTTAAGCGACCTTCAACTACCAATAGCCAGTCAACGATAAAATATTATTTTGGTTGTCATTACTTTAAGTGATTTAATAAGTAATAAAATGTCAACCATTGATTTTTGGAAATCTAAAGGTTCTAGTGTTATTTCAAAGGTTTGAATTCACAAGTCTAGTGCTTCAGACATTTGCTTTCAGAATGCAACTACAGTCGTCCATCAAAAATTCATCGAATGGTCGCGGGTTATATTGATTTGCATTGACATATGGCTTCAGACATAATGAATATGTTGACACTTGTCCCCATTCTGGACACTTTATGAAGGAATTTGGATGTGTTGAAATTTTTTCCTAAAATAGAACAATATGTAGCATTTGATATTTTCGCCACCCACGCTATGATTTATTATTAGCATTCCAGTTTATTTCACCAATGAATTTTTCTATTGGATTGAGATTATGCTTAATTCACCAATGGTTTTTTTCCTTCATTTGAAAAAATGTTTAATTTTCCAATGAAAATATTTTTTTTGGTTTGAAAACATTTTTGAATCGCCGACAAAAATATTTTATTTGTTTGAGCAAACCTTTAATTCACCAATAGAAATAACCTTGTTGGTTTGAAAATATGTTTAATTCACAAATGTAAATATTTTATTGGTTTGAAAAAGGTTTTAATTGTTGGTTTAAAAAAAATGTAATTCACTAGGATTTTCCACATACTTATAGTGATTACAAAAGATTCGCCAATTGAGATTTTTTTTTCTTGAAAAACGAAAAAACATTTCTAATAAGATTAATATTTTTATTGAGAAGTATACAAGATTTTCCAAGATTTTACACCTTTTCCGAGGGGGGGGGGGTTCTTAAAGTTATCCATGTGTTCTACTAAAATTGGTAGACTTGGGCCTAGATATCATAGAATACTATTGGTCATATGATACAAGTGGTTTCATGGTGAGTTGGGTAGCTAGATTAAAAATAAAAGAAGTATTTGTAGACTAGAGTTGACCAAGAAATGAAGTGAAAAGTTCTCCTAAGGAAGACCCCTCATATGTGTATGCAAATACTCACAAGTTCCCAACAAATTCTCTTCCCCCTTGGGAATTTTTTTATAACATGGCGTGTGTCTATGATCCTTCTTAGATCATGATAATATACTTAAAAATGGCACTTAAGAAGGTTGAATGGAGTGCAGATAAATTTAAGCTTGCTAGAAATATTGACAAGAGGTAGTTGGAATGGAAAAATTATATGGATTAGTCTCCACCTATAAGTGCTCCAAATTGTAGGTCCCAAATCCCTAAGGTTGGATAGTCTACCAAGTGTTAGGAGTGTCAAATTGGGAAGAATAATACAAATCCTATATTCAAGTTGGACAATTGAGGACTAAATTTTGAGGTGTATAAGAACTCCTTCACTTATATCTCTACTAAATTGATGCATGGGGCTTCCCTAAGTTGCTTCAATAAATATCACTACAAAATAAAAACACTCACCTTGACACAAACCATACTAATTGCATAGTATATCCCTATTTTTGTTGTCACTTCATGCCGATATGTTGGTTTGGGGAACTCAAGGTTAAACACCTTACTAAAAAAATATAATGGATTATTATCTAAGAGTAATAACCTCTTATGATATTATATACATCTAGACATGACAATGAAAATACACTAGAATAGCTAAAATAGAAAATATGTTCATATTATTTTGTTGTGAGTGTATTGGGATGATGGGGAGATGGAGCCAGTAGTAAACTAGTTCTTTTAGAAAATTGGACAATAGAGTCTTTGAGTTCATAGAAAATATGTAATAACTAAAACAAAAGATGATACCTTAATCAAGATACCAAAAAATACTAAGCCTTTCAAAATGCATAGGTGAGCTACTTAGTAATCGATAACATACTTGTACATTTCTTTTATTGTGCTAAAAAGATACCTTACAAAAACTTTGCGAGGATTTTATAGTCATTTGTTTTTCCAAATAAACAACAAACATCTAGAAATGTATACCATACATAAGGAGACACTCAACTAAGGCTAATTCTACATTTAATCATTTAAAGATCTACAAAGATTACAAATATTTATTGCGAATTTGGTATGAAACCAAATCATTTCAATACCAAAATACCTTTACCCAAAACTAGAAATTGAAAAATTACCACTTCCTATGGATATTACTAATCTACTAGTTTTGCAACTACTCCTCTTATTTCATCCTCCTTCCTGGTAAATCTAGAAAGTATATGTCTTTCAACACCATCAAGAAATCTTGGAGAAAGAACCATGGTTGTTTGTAATTAAAGATTCCTCCCACATGTCTACTTGTATCACCTTCACATGGCCATACACTTGCAACCATGCCCTTTACATCAACAACATACGCTTGTGTACACCATTCATGTCTTAGAGGTCCATAGGTACCAAGAATCATTTGAGAGTCCTCATCTATTGAATATCACCAATTTTGAGACCATTATTGGTGTCTTAATTTGTGCAAGGAGGTAGGTAGAGATTTTTGTTCAAATAGTGAAGTTTTGAGACTTTGCATGATAAAAGGGGAAGAGGGGAAAATACCCCAAAGTTTCAATAGGGATGTCAAGATGAGAAACTCCAAAAAATTGAAATTTACAAAGTTTCTGGAGGAAAAAGTTGGTAGTTTAGGAAAGGATGTATGGATGACCAAGTCTAAAACCCTAAAATTCAAGTAAAAGGGACTTAGATGGGAAAAACTTATTTTGATGGAAAAGCATGCCAAGGATGATATGTCCAATAGAGATGTTGAGATGAGGAAATTTGGAAATCCAAAATTTGTAAAGTAATTTTTTGGAGAAAAAAGTTGGTAATTGAGGTTTAAGGATTCATGGATGATCAAAACTAAAATCCTAAAATTCAAGTAAAAAGGGCTTAGAGGGGAAAAGGAACTTAGAGGGAAATACATGCCAAGGATGACAATTTTTATAGGGATGAAAGGTTCAATAGGGAGGCCAAGATGAGAAACTTTGGAACTCTAAAATTTTCCTAAAATTACCTAAAGAATAGCCAACTCACTAGACACTTTTGAAGAAGATCCAATTTTCCCCATCCTAACATCCATGGATTGTTAGAATATGGGTCCAACGTTCCTTAGCCCAAATGGGCATCAAACAAATACAAATTTTCCCCATGAAATTGTGAAGTTTGTCTTATGTTGCTCATATTCCTTGACCATAACTTAATTGTATTTGAAGAAGCCATCCATCATGAACATCAACTTTGACCATGTTTCCCACTATAGTAGATGATCCACACTAAGCAATGCATAATTTTATTCGATGGAATTAACATTTAGACTTATAAAATCAATGTGTAACCTAATTTCTCTATTTGTATTTCTTATTAGAACAAGGTTAGAGACCCTCTATGAATGTACGATTGGTTTGATTATACCTCCCTCTTTTCGCTTCATAAATTTCTTTTGTATTTGAGGGGTGATAAAGGGTTGATGGGCTACTTCTTTTGTTTGAAGGGTTTTGTAACATGATCCAATGGGATAGTATGTTGGAAAAAATCTTTCTTGTAAGCTTTTAGCTCATCACAAGATGGAAAATCACTTTTTATACCTTTTTAAAAATACCACAAGCATTTTCTTCTTTGCTAGTTTTCATTTCTTCCCAAGGCAATTCATCAAGGGTTCCCAAATTCAAACCTTCAACATCTTCCTCACTAACTATCTTACTCATTATATTTAACAATCAATATTATCAAACATTCTCTCTGATACCACAAGACCTCTTGGAATCGTATTTATTTTGAGTTGTATAATTTTTTTAAAGAGACTATATTTTCCATCTTGATTTTTTTTTCATGGGTTACTTATCAATGAGCTATCTTGTTGTTGTAGGTTTTTATTTTCCCAGTGAGTTAATTTATTTTCCCTTATTCATAGGTTTTTCCTCCACTTTTATTAAACTTTCTTAGGATAATAAAGTGATCTTATTATTTAATAGCTAAGAGATAAGGTGGTAAGGTTTCCCCACCCTAAAAGGGTGGAGCATGTACTATTTTCATCATTTTATTTAATATTGGTGGTCACTTTCTATTGGTTGATTTTCCACCTCCATCCTCTACTTAGTTCTATATAAACACACTACCTAGCTTGTATTTGGATCTTAGAATCTCTTAATGCATTTATGTCATTCTGACATTGCATATCTCTCAAAGACACTAGTTTGCATTTTTTTTCAGTTTATGTGGCTTAGAATTTCTTATAAAGTTCCTTGGGTTATAAGTCTATTTCAGATTTCTATCATGGTATCATATCTTTTGTTTTCAGAATTTTGAGTTCGTAGATTTCTAATTGAGAGTTCATATTTTTTATGAGAGACCTTGTAAAATCCCAGATGCTCTTTTCTTGCATTTTGAATGATTTGAAGGATCATAAAGGATTTATCAAGATCTAATAACCTCTTCATTTTACATATGTGTTTGTAATATATGGGTGATTGTAGAAATTTTGGTTATATTGGTAGATTTTTTTACTATTTCAATGCATCTAGGAGGCTTGAGAAAGTCAATATTGGATTTTGCTACATCCGATTTAGCGATCGATTGACATAGTTGCATGTTGGGGTTTGAAGCTTAGATCTTACAAACAACTTTTTGTTGTAGAACTATTGGCCCAAACAAACCTTGCTATTGCATTCGAGAGATTGAGGAGATGAATTTTGACATAAAAATCGCCCATATTTAATGCCAAGAGCCATTGAGGATTATTTTTGCTAGGTGGGTCATATAGCCCCCCCAATGCAGTAAAATACGACATCAGTAAAAAAAATTCAAAAAAATATTAAGCACTTAAATAATTTCTTAGTGCTTTTGTTATAAGTGCTTAATAAAGAACTATGACCTATGGGGCTTAACCGCACACGTAGCCAAAGGCTACTCGCATAATGGCTAAGCCGTCCACACTGTTAAACTGCCTACAAACTCCTTGGACCGTTAGTAGTTGCAACCTTAAGCCGCCCAGTAGTGGCTACTCTAAAGCTTCCAACAATTAAGACAAAAATTATGACCCGCTCCATCTGACCATGACCACATGGTTTATAAACTACTTCATTTCTGCAGACTGCTGCCCAGCAACTACTACCATCGGCGGCACCGCCCAACAACCACCAGGGCCCTCATATAGGCCAAATTGGGCTTCTTCAAACTTCTGTAATGGAATCTTGGTTTTGAATGGTTTAGATTTTGACTTCCTTTGAACTCCTTTTTGGCCAGGAACTAGGAGAGAGGGACCAAGAGTTGCGCACCTAACTCGCTCCTCAAAAATCCTACTTGGAAATTTCAAATCAATTAATTTTTTTTAATAAAGAGCTTACTCTATAAGTCCCCCGCTTATAACAAAGCTCTCAAATACATCATCAAATATGATGCCACATCAGCATGCTTTTTGTCAAGGTGTCCAAAAAGGCACCGTTTAAACCCCTTACCAATACTTGTGTATTCACATCACCAGTAGTTGAGCGCTGATGTGGCATCACATGATTGGTTGCTTTTTAAATCAAAAGAATACATTTTGTTTAATTATGGGTAGTAAAGTCACAACTATTGGCATTATATAAACAACTATTGACATTATATATACAACTATTGGGCATTATATTAACAAAAACATTCTCAACTATTGAAACATGCTCAATATTTTGGTCCTTCCCTATACATACATGCCATTTTTTTATGTTTCATATATTTAATGCATAGGATAGGATGAACATGTTTTATGGATTACAACACAATTGCAAAACTCAATGATAGTGTGCATATTTATAGGGGAGAGGGTGAGGCGGTGGTGTAGGCTATGATAGTGTATTTCTAGGGTGGTGAATAAGTAAGATAGGAACCCGCATCCATAACCTCCTCATGATATAAAATATCTTGATTAATATTGTATATATTTATCTATGTTTTCAAATGTTGAATAATAAGCAACACCCTGTAAATCACAATGATATGTGTTGTTTATTTCAAATTTCAAAAAACCTTTAGCAAATAGTAGAACATGTTGTTTTCGTTGTATGCATAAAATATAAACAATAATGATATATTGTATTAAAATAAATTTTTATTTCACTTTTATCATTAATTTCAAAGAGATTCCAATTTAAACATTCTTACAACAACTCTCAAATAAGACTGATACTTGATATGAAATGTATGAGTGCTAATATTTCCAAAAGAAAAACATGACATATGAATCATAAACATAAATCAAACAGTTTAATCAATTTTATTCTTAGAATAACTCTCAAGTATGCATACTTTGGAACCTACAACAAGTGTCTAAAATTGAGAAATGTGTAATGTAGAATCAATAGGTGTGTTTAAAGCTACAACAACTGTCTAAAACTATGAAAAGTGCAATGTAGAATACAAATTGAATTTATAGGCATTTGAAAATATTATGTGGAGCGAGTGGAAGAATTTGAATTGTTGGAGGGAGTTTGTTTTAGGCACAACTAAAATTAATGAAAGATGTATTCTGAAATTTAATTTGAATACTACGTATCATTTTGATTCGAGAGATGTTTTGTGATGGTTTGAATGAGTTTGACAATACTCATTAATGGTTGATATGATTTGAAAGATTGGCTTAGTAGCATGTATAAATATGATTTGAGAGGTGTTGTAAGAATATTTAAATTCAATTGTATTTGAAAATTTAGAAGGCATGAAATAAATAACACATATCATTATGAATTTATAGATCTTGTTTATAATGTTTTTATATTGTTGTTATATTATAAAATAATTCTTAATAGTGAACCTAAGAACTTTTTTTTGGTCAAATGTATCTACAAGCTGGACAAATGTCATGTCCATGATAGATGAAATGTAAATTGGTTTTGTACATGTCTTATCAATATATTTGTGAAAGTGGTTTTATATTGGAAATATTAATATCTATTCTCATTCACTTATATTTGGGAAAATGGAAAGTAATTACCCAAACATTGATTGGACCAATAGTTGACATAATAGATACTTCTATTTACTTATTAAAAATAAAGTTTGAAAAAAAAAAGGACTATTATATACGTAGCATAAATAAAATAATTGTCAACTAGTGCGACCTAGGCTATCAACTCCTATCCCCACCATTAGAGCTTGCACCACCATGAAACTATTTCCCCTATAAAAACTCCCTCTCAAAAAGCACACAAAAAATTTGTTATATAAATACTATAAAACTATTTTGTCGAATTATCTTAGGTATTAAAAGCAATCCCTATTTATTTGTAATTTAACATAAGTTTTAATCTACGACCTTAATCTAAAAGGGACTTGACAAGTTCAGCCATGCACATCGTTTTCCCGTGCACATCGAAGGTGAATAAAAAATTCATAATCTCACCCATTTCCAGGGAAAATCTGATTTGTCTATAAGACGCTCAAATAACGACTGCACGATGATGCAATCCTCTGACACCTGGCACTGCTCTGTTATTTGAACGGCGAGTGAAAGCGACTAGTTTTCAAGTTTCCTTTGTGGGGTCCGCGACTGGATAGCACACCACACAAAAAAAATGATTTTGGATGTGCGTCTCTCTGTAATTGGTCAAAAGGAGATCGAAGAATATTCATTTTTCGATCTATGGAGTTCCTCGATTGGGAAGGCCTAAATAATTGATTCCTATCTGGCCTGGCAGAGTTGGAGTCTAAAATTGCAGAGATGGTTAATCAGACGTCGCTCCTTCACTCTCCACAGTCCTCCCAATCTCGTCGACCGTGGGGTTATTTACTATCCCTTCTATTCAACGCCCTCTGTCTGGTAATAATCGGAAAACAGGGGCAACTGCTAACAAGGGGCAGCAATTCACATAATTTGCAGGGTCTCGGGTGGAGCAGAAAAGCTGCGGAGGAAGCAGAGGCTGCAGCACAATACTTTTGTTCTGGCCATGGATACGTCTTTGTTGATACTTTTCAGCGGAATCAAGACGGAACTCCCATTTGCGAATGTAATGACTGCTATACGGGACTGAATTGCTCCCAAATTGATCCCGATTGTGTGTCAAACGCAGATAGGTAAGCGTTTACTCTTCACCTTCCGAATGCTCTGTTCCCGATTTCTTATTTCTGCATATACAGGTTTCAGGAAGTCTATCTGCACATAACTGTGTTTTCTATCCAATTTTTTGTTGTCTTCGAACACAAGGGACTAAATATTAAATCATGGTGGTCTCAAATGAGAAGTCAAAAAAATTAGAATTGAATCTAGATTAGATCTATCCAAAACCTTTTCTCAACAAATTATTAACCATAGAATTCTGATGTGCTTAGTGTAACGGTAAATCTATCTGAACAGAGCCTCTGTCTTCTAGCTTTTTCTTTATAAAGGTTTAGGTTTAATTTGTTGATCTTTCTTCTTTTGGAAAATGATATTTAAACCAAAAGTCAAATAGAATTGTAGTTCAGTGGGAGAGCATTTTTGGCAAATTGGAGGTCCTAAATTTAATTCCTGAAAAGTTTAACATGGTCAGCATAATCAGATCTTGTTAGAAGCCTCAAACATAAAACCTAATCAAAACTGAACTGGTCATAGAAAAATTGGTAACTCAGTGGTAGAGTACGTATCACAAAATAAGAGATCCTAGATCGAACTCCGATATAAATGTTTAGCACTTTTAAAACCCTGAAGGTCAAATCAAAAGTAGAAGAGTATTTTATATTTAGATGTTCAATATGAAAGATTTTATTGACTTCCCTTTAAAGGATTTTTTTGTTCATTATAAAAACTAGAGATGTATAATTCTGTGTCTTCTGGCCTTCATTTGGGTTGCAGCTCCACTGTGGGTCTAAAAATTAGGGAAACTAACTTATCACACATAGAAGTGGATTTTTTTAAATAAAAAACTATTCCTCGACTGTGGAAATTCGAAGTTTTCAATGGGGGCGTGTATCTTTTTTTGTTTTATAGTGGAGATCCTGTTTTTCTGGAGCCATTCTGGATTACGAATGCGGAAGTAGGAGCAACCGTTGTACCTGCCTGGTATCGGATGAGCTATCAAATAAACGACGGCCTGAAATCAACAGTGTCCCCTGAATTAGAGAAACAGATTCGTGCCATTCACGCTCTTGTAGGCAACGCCGTTACAGAAGGAAGATATATTGTGCTCGGAACAGGCTCCACGCAGCTCATCAGCGCCGCAGTCAACAGCCTTTTACCCACACATGCTTCAAATCCAGCACAAGTAGTAGCAGCTACGCCCTTTTACGGGGTAATATCTCAAATCTTTTCCATGAAGAAACCCTAACTTTCAGTAATTTATCGATTTTCTTTCTATTTTGTGTCAATTTGCTTTCTATTTTGTGTGCAGATTCAAGTCGAAATAAAAACGTGCACAATGAATAGCCAAATTTTAAAATTTTGAGTTTTAATAGTGGAATCCATAAAAATATCTTTGGAAATTTCGACATATAGTACATCTCTGTTTGGTATGCAGGGCTACAGAGTGCAGACGGAATTATTTGACTCAGAGGACTATTTGTGGACGGGAGACGCGAGGGCTTGGACAAAACGAACAGAACTCCTCAATTCAACGACATTTATCGAGTTCGTAACGTCTCCAAACAATCCAAACACTCTTCTGGATGAGGCCGTTTTGAAAGGCGAAAACGTAAAGACAATTTACGATCATGCCTATTACTGGCCTCACTTCACTGCTATCTCCCGCCCGATGGATGAGGATATAATGCTTTTTACACTCTCCAAACTTACAGGACACGCAGGCAGCAGGCTCGGGTAAACTATTTCGTTCTTCATCTTATATATATCTGTTAAAGCCATTAAAAGACCTTTAATACAGCTAAACTCTGTAACCATACAAACTTTTCCAATTGAATTTAAAATTGATTGGCAGATGGGCAATTATCAAAGACTACGATGTATATCAGAAGATGTACCGATACGCCAGCGCGAGTACCTTCGGCGTATCTCGCGATACACAGTTAAGAGCAACGACATTATTAAAAGCAGTAATAAACGGTTACAGACATCCCAAAAGAATGGAAGCTATCGTCACACAGTCAAAGCAGATGATTTTCCACTACGCTTACTCTGTTATGAGAAGGCGGTGGGAGAGACTTGAGAGGATTTTTAACGTTTCTGATCGATTCTCACTTCAGAATATCAATCCTCTTTACTGTAACTTTTTCAGAAAGGTTACTGGCCCCTCACCAGGTAAGAAATTGTTCCACTACAGTGAAACCCTTATTCCGATCCAAAATTACCAGGATACAAATGATATCTTGAAACAAATAACTAAGAAATTCAAACAACACACGCAACTGTAACAGCATAAAGATTTATTTTTGCAAGAATTTCATTTAAGTATGACAAATTTTCAGCATACGCGTGGGTGAAGTGCGAGAGGGAGGAAGAGGAAGATTGTGAAGCGGTGTTGGAGAAGGGGGGAATCATCGGTCGACGCGGTGAGGAATTTGGGGCAGATAAACGTTATGTTCGTTTGAGCTTGCTGAGGCGAGATGATGCGTTTGCCGTGTTGGAGCGTCGCCTTCAAGCTCTTGTTTGCTACAACAATCAATGTGAAGGCATATTCTCCTCCAACCAGATAGATTCATGGGCGCAATTTTAGTTTTCTGGTCATATGTAAATATATGCTCAGCATGTATGCATATGACTGCTGCTACTTGTGTACTGTAAATTGAAAAATAGCGCAGGACATAACGGCAATCATCGTTGCTGAAACGATGTATTGTACATTTAAAAACAGGGCAGGACATAACATCAACAATCGTTGCTGGTATTCATTAATTATAAATTATATAATGCTACTGAATTGCATTTCGTTATTGTTATTTTAAATGATAATTGCCTTACACCAAGTTCTTGGAATGCACAGAAAGAGGCTCAAATTTCTTGTCAGGCCTTTGAATGTACTAATTGTATGTATGCCACACAGTATTATTTTGTTAGTAATTCGTATTAAACTAGAAAGTTAAGCATGATGACAAGGCAATTGATTTACATAATAGTGTAGGGGTGGTTTACGTTAAATATAGATATTCTATTTCTTTTTTTTTAAAGATGTTATTTTTCTTAGGTATGTTAATATTTAGTTTTAATTAAAATAAATATTTAATTAGTTTTAGTTTGATTTTTATTTTGGGTTTATTTTTTATTTAAGAAAAAATTTGGTAATAACTTTTTTTTGAAAAATAGTAAATATTATATTTATATGCGATTTTTAATTTATTTTTTGAAAAATTGTTTCATTTGATTTTTTATTATTTATCTTTATTTTATTTTATCATATAATTAT
>VDFB02271358.1:439891374-439989057 GCA_007258455.2 Sequoia sempervirens | reverse complement strand
TAACATCTCGATCAAGCTCGGTCCCTATAAATGCTGCCCTCACCCCTGTCACCGTGACCCTCTGCTGGTCTGTGGCTGGCCCGCTCTGAATACTCTAGGACTCTCTCTACTCTGGGTACAACCTCATGATAGAACCGTCGATAATACTCTGCCTCTCGGACGACATCCCTATAAGATCGAACTGACACTGTACCCTGGGAGGAGGAGGCTGTCATACTCTCTATTTTCTATCTCCGACCTAGCTCGGTGGTTGCCTGTAGCTCTGCAGCCTGTCTCTACTGCACGGCCTGATCCCTCTCAACTCTGAGTTGCTCTCTCTCAGCCCTTGCCTGATCTCTCTCGGCTGTCACAACCTAAACCTGGGCCTGCAGCAGTGCAATCAAAGTATTTCATGCATCCTCCTGTCCTACTGGCTGTACCTGTAACTACACCCAAGGAGGACCCTCACCTCGTGGAGGTGGGACTACTGGCACCTGCTGCTGGTCCTGCATGTGCACATCTCCCTGATCTGGCTACACTGGAGGCACGAATGGTGGGTCCGGTCGAATCTCAACTCTCCATCCTCGTCCTCCCCCTCTACCTCTGACTCTCCACACATCTGGAACTGCACCCAGAATCGTCAATTGAAGTGGAGGTCAGAACCAATCCCTGTAGGCCTGAGTCGTGCCTGGATCCATGAGTCCCTGATCATAAGCCCATGGTCAGGCCACCAACTGCCTGAAGCTGTCCACGACCTCTGAAGTAGGAATGTACTGCCCCCATGACACCTGTGTCATGGTGCGGGCAAAGACTACTACATAGTCATCATCAGGCCGATCCTGCGGCTCTCCAAACTAACGCTGCACGTGCTCGGGCAGGTACCTCTCAATCATAGTGTTCTCCCACCCTTGCATATACTGGTCCTGGCGGCAGTAGAATAGTTGATCGACATTATCGGCCCATCTAGGCTGACCAAGGTATGGTCGCTAGGTGAAAACTAGCATATCGTCTAAGACCCGCCTCCAGTAGGGGATCTCGTGCTCACTGGTGTGTGTAAAGGACACACCACCTCTGTACCGACACACGAGAGGATCGTCTGGCCCCATCGAAACTAGAATGATATGTGGACGTAGCACAGAAATGTGCTCCCACGCCCAGATGTGAAGTAGAGTAACCCCTGCCCCTAGCACTCTGTCATCCATATAGACATACTCGTGGAGGTCTCTGTAAAATGTGAAGCTAAAAGAATAGGTCCCCAAGCAAAACGAACTGGTCTGTCTCAGACCATCCGCTCTCAATAGTATCCCCAGCCAGGACTAAAGTATCGCCCTCGTCTGTCTGGGGCAACAAGACCGAAAATGATAGTTGCAATCACCCAGCGGTAGGGAGGGGCTAGGATCCTGTGTCGCTCAAGCTCTATCTGCCCCTCATAGAAAACAATGTCTTGTGTTGCGAGGACTCTGTGGTAGGCCTCGCACCCCTCGTCCATATCAAAAATCGCCCGTCAGCCTTGAATTGACAATCACATAATACGCCAAACGTCCTCTAGGGTGACAGTAGCCTTGCCAGTGGGAAGATGAAATGAAGACGTCTCGCTATGCCACCTCTTGGCCAGTGCTGATAGCATCCCTAGGTGAGTGCGCACGGGCACCGCATACGCAATGTGCCATAACCCTGCAATCCAGAGTCAATCCTAGTCCCTATCGCTTAGGTCCCGCAAGAAGCCAGCCAAGTCCCGTGACCTGTGCTCTCGCAAGTAGAGCTCTCTCGCCGCATCCTGCATCAAGGAAGGTCACCGTGTTAAAAAAAAAAATTAAAAATTAAAAATTCCTTATCAAGCGTTCAAAAAACTTCCCCAACGGTGCAATTCTTGATGGCGTCACAGTTTGATTTCTAATCAAACTCTGACGCTAGGGCTAAAAAGAGAAAAATGGCACTACCGCGGTGCACTTTCCCTTCTAGCGTCACAATTTGGGTGAAATTAGGACCGCCGCGTCGCACTTTGTAAACCACCCCACCAACCTCGAGCTCAGCGTCACAGTTTTTAAATTCTAAACTGCACCGCTGCGGCGCAAAATCGCACCGCGTGGCACAGTTTGATTGCCAAGCGGTGCTATATAGCGCCGCTGCAGGTGGACCGACCCTTTAAAGCATTAATTGAAGCATTAAATGAAAAAATGAAGCTTGGTTAAGGGTCACATACTGGTGCCCCAATGCCAGGTGGCCGTTGGTACGTCTGAACTCGATCAGTGATGTGCAGGGGAAGTTGTTGTTGCGCCATATCGTCGGGAGGTCAGAGCTAAAATCTCAAATTTACTATTGGAGGTGTTTGAAAATGACTTGAAAGTGACCCCTCGGGCCCCTTTTAAGCCTAAAAATTAGGGTTTTTTCACCGTAATTGGCTGTCCTGTTAGCGTTTCAGACCCTCGAACTTGTTTCTGTCTAGTTGAGGCCTGTTTTATATCATTTTATTGCGTTTAGACACGTTTTTAGCCTCCTGAAGCCTTTCCGGACCTGTCAGGTACTTTGTCCTCTTTTTTTTGCGAGATCACCCAAAAATTGAAATTTTCGTCCAATCTCTCGAGGGGGCATTATAATGGCATGTTTCTCTCGCCATGCAGTAGTGGGGCAAGTTTTTAAAATATCGAAAAATGTTGGCTTCGATCAAGATTGTTTATTCTTTGAACCAATGCAACAAGTGCATTGCTTCAAAGAGGGGCAAAATGTAGACACGTAAAACATACCGATTGACATTGTGCATCTAATACTGACTTACTAACATCGTTTCTTCCTGAATCACTCCTCGGTCTAACCATTTAATCAAATCTCCTTATTTCATTAAATTCATCAATATTCCTCTCTTAATTGAATAAATCATTTTATCTAATTAAGTCAATTTCTTTGTTAATTAAATCAATCCATCTGATCTAATTATCACTATTTAATTAAATAATTAATTTTATTTGATTAAATCTCTAAAGTCTATCCATTAATTTAAATAAATTAAAACCTTGTTTAATTTAATCTAACAACTATTTCTTTTAATTAAATAAATCAAAATCCCTATTTAATTAACCTCTTTTCATATTCCTCTCTTATTTGATTTAAATATATCCATAAATTTGAGTCAAATAGGTCACATCATCTAACCTCTCTCATTACATTAATTAACCCTTGATTAATTTAATCTCATCTCATGTCCCATCCTCTAGATAATGTAAGTTGCACATAAAAATAGATTTAATTCATTTATTAAATCTCTATTTTCCTCACAAGGCATCTTTTGGAATATTCTCTCAATTTGAATTCAAAAATTCCAAGTCAACATGTACATCCAACAAGGCAATAAATTCATCTTACATGTCCTTTGCCTTGAGCCAAGTGGCATTTATTGCATTTTCCATTCCCTCTTACATGTCATTTCAACAAATTTGAAATTCAAAATTATGCATTTATTGGCACAATCCCCAAATCTTGCACATCCTTCACCCACTCATAGATTGACAAGTGGCATCATGCCATTGGATGAATGTTAGTCCCACATTGCTCAAATTTGGACATTCATCAATCTTGGCATTCTATAAATAAAGAGCTCATATCCTCATTTGATTATCCACAATCCATGCAAAGTTACCATGCTCAAATATCTCTCAAATTTCATCCATTATCGTTGAGTTCTTAGCTAGGTTTTTGCAGATTTTTGGCTTGGAGCTCTCATCCTTCATCAACAAAGTGGATCAATCTCATCAACATATCAAGGTTACATCTTATGAATTGGGAAAGGGCCAATTTTCACATCAAATTGGCACCAATTCCCCCATGGGATCATGAGTTTACACATTTAATTTAGGATTCAATCTATTTTGTTCTCTTTATCATGTTTTTCATTGTTTTCTTTCCTACTTTGAGTTTGTAAATGGATTTCATGGGGAATCCTTGTTTTGGCTGGAAATCTCTTGTTTAACTTGTTTATTCTTGTTATTTTGTAGGTACCAAGGTTGGGATTCACACACCTTAAAAATCCTCACGACCACCTTCTTTGGGCATTCATGAGATATTTTGGAGGAAAAACATAAGCAACAAAGGTCAATAGGAGGCAGATTAAGGGTGGGGTTGGACACACAATCTGTTGAGACGAGGGGGTGAATAAGTAGATCTAATCAATTCAAAATTGTTAACTTTTCTATGGTTATCAAAATATAGATTCTTCACAAAAAACCCCACATAAGCAATTAAATAATAAAAGCATAAGGCACACAAGTGAACACCAAATATACATGGAAACCCAAGATGGGAAAAAACACAGTGAGAAAAGATTCTTGGATCTACTGTCCAAATCTAGCCTTATAATGCAGAAATATATACAAGTGAATTTTACACACTGAAGTAGGCACCAACCTATCAAAGACACCAATCCCCTATTGAGATTGTAGGTACCAACCTACTGGAGACACAAATCCCCAATTGAATCAATGCATCAGGTAGAACACCAATCCTACTAGATTACAAAGATAAAGCTTATGGATCTTCAATTATAGCCTAAGACACCTCATACACTTCTATACTAGCTATAAATTCTCTTCCATACTTCTTATGATCTTTTGATTATGGCACACACCTTGAAATGCAACTCACACTAAATAACTCTAGCTTCAAGATTGTCTACTTGTATTTTCACTTCCTTCACCTGATCATCTTCAATTCAATTCACATTGTGCATCCATCAAACTGATGAATATATACATAACATTACATTAACACATCTTCTATGTCAACCAAGGGTCCACAAATAACCAAGTGGACATAAGGTGGACCTAAATTCAAATTACATGAAATGTGTAGCACGTTGGTCCAAAATCAAATTCTATTACCACCAAAAGAACATGATGCCATTCACTACCACATGAACCTTAAGTAGGTCCTATCTTAACACCATACACAGTATTTGAATTCTTCATGCTACTAGCCATTACCGTGCACGCCTTGAACACCAACTAGTTGACAAACATACACAAATAGCCTTCTGTCCTTAAAAACTTCTTGCATGTTGAACATATCCTCCAAAAAATCTAGCATATAATATAACTAGTTTAGGAATCTCCTCTAAAACCACAGAGAAAAAATGCATTTCTAAAAGAAATGCTAACCATAATTATATTACCAAATAAATCTGTGTGCCCTGATATCTGAGTTGAAATTTTTTGGTACAAACTTCTAGATCACCACTGTCATAGTGAATATATGCAAGAATGATATTGCAAGCATACATCAGTCATACAAACACTCCTCATAACTAGTAATATATATTTCTTGGATTTGTATCCTGATAGTAAAATTACCAACACAAATCATAGTGGAATTATGACATACAACATGCATCATCAAATCTTCTGCAACAAATGATAAGTTTGGGGGAATATAGTGACAATTCAAGTATCATTACAAAAATTTCCTTACACAGAGAACTCCTTTGATGCCAAACTTCTTACTCAACCTATGACATCAAAGACATTGTTGACAACCTTTGACATCAATGACAACCTATGTTCAATAGGGGTGTGGCTATTTAGAGGCATGAAAGAGAGAGTGGTGTGATAGTTGGGAAATATTTTATAGAACATGCACATAATAGATTCACGAAAAGGGCATTGAGAAACATGGGACAAATTTCTAAGGAAAGAAGGTGTAGTAAAAGTCAAATTCATGCTTTTGTTGGTCAGTTGGAAGGTATTCAAGGTGCTAGGTTGATTTTGGACACTATTGTAGGTTCCTTCTTTGTTCTTCTATCTACACAAGGTATCTAGGTTTGGATGTTTGTGTGAATCAATTTTTGAGCACCACTCCTAGAAAAAAGTTCTTAATTATCTGTTGATGTTCATTCATGTCTGGTTGGGAATAAAGTAACCAAGAAACTAAAAAATAACTATTAAAACTATAGTTCAATACATCTTCATTTATTCAAATTGTTCTATAAGGCATAAGAAACATATACACGATTCCCTAAAAATAAAGTTGTTACAATCTATATGACCTATTGGCATCATGAAAAGGATTACACTATTTCTCTTAGAAGGGAATCACAAATATGGGATAAACTTGTATGTAATTTATGGAAGCTTTTAAACAAGGCATGTGATTTGTTTGAAAAAATGCTTGGAAAAAATATACTCTTAGAGAGCCCTAGTGTCAAGGTAAGTTCCAAAATTATTTGTTAAAAGGGCTTTAGAAACATTTAAGAATATACAACTAGCATTCTCATTCATGCACTCCAATTGGAATTCTCGAAGAGTGTTTGAACATCCATCATGGCATAACTAAAATGAATATATGTCACATACTAAAGTAGAAAATGTCATTCCTAGCACCATAAACTTCATTAAGCCTATGTACAACAATAATAAAGAAGTTATGCACCAACTCTCTTTTGAATGGCTTCATTCTAAGATAAATTTCCCTTGTAGCCCAATTGTGTGAATAAGATTTGAAATCCCTTTAACTTTCTAGTGCCTCATGGGAGGGTGAAAGTGTGGCTTAACTAAATTAATAAGATTTAACTAGACTCACACTTTTTCCTCATCAATAAAAGTCCATACACTAGTTGTATATTGTTATTAATGTTAAAAAATTATATTTTCATGGTTACTATTGTTTGAACTTCTTGAAAGCATTGGCAACTAGAATACAATGTGTGCCTAATATTTATGATAATTGAAACTAAGGACCTATTAATGGGCTTGGTATGAGGGAACAATCCATCTATTGCACATCTACTTGTTAGGAACTTAGTTGGGTTTACCTACCTACTGATAAACACTATTATTGAAAGATGAATTTAACAAACCGATTCATAGGAAATACCCAATTGATTTTATAATATAAATATTTATATATGAGGCATGGCCCTTTTTATTAATGTATACTTGTAATTTATGACCATTGCAAATTCAATGGGTTTTTATTGACATTTTGATATAAGTAGCTAGTGTGGACATTATCTAATTTGACTAAGTATATTGGGTTGCACCATTGTATGTAGATATAGTGTAGGAAATGCATTTGTATTAAGGTGCCAAATTAGCATATGGATCTGATCTATTGATTTTAAAAACTTTACATCAATATTGTTGTTATGTTTGGATGCTTGCAAGTTGCATGATGTGACGTGAGTCATATGATACTGGTCATAATGTGTATGCAATCAATAAAAAAATATTATGGGTGGGTAACCAACCTAGTCTCTATGTCAATGAGGTGAACTTAAAAGGGTTCTAGTGTGTATATGTTAAATTATGAATATTAATAGGTGGATTTTAATTTGATACCTTGATATCCTTTAAGGGAGGTGTTATAGTATGGTTTGTTAAATTATATACATATTTATATTTTCCTAACTATTGATAAGTATTAATAATGGAAGAAATTTTTTTTATGGGGAACCTATGTGTAGGCATCCTTAAAGATACCTTGTGAGGAGAATTACATGTGAATTCAATCCGGGCATTTGGAAGAAAGTACATAGGTAGTATTTGGGCCAAGGATGCCCTATGACCTCAATTCCTTAGGGGGAGTGTCTAGGGGTGGATAACTCCAAGGTATGGGGTTGTTCCTATCTTGTTTGTGTTGGGATTAAGGTGTATGAACCTTAGAGAGTCCCAAGATTATTTATTTTATTAAACTACTCCTTTTGCTACATATTTTATTAAATTAAATTACAAGTGATATGTTTCTAAGTTGATAAATCAATTTGTGGGACCTGCTTGCAAGTTGGCTTCCTACAAGTTTGTTGGAGAGCAAAAAAGTGTGCCACTTGTCATTTGGGTACTCAATTTGGAAGAGGTGTTTATGAAAACCTCTCAAAGCTACATCATAGTGATATGTATCCTTACTTTTGGAGTTCTCACTTGACATACTTTGGAAAGATGATAAATGACACTATGTCAATTAGTCTTGTTGATTAGAAGTCAAAGGAATGTTCAAAAATGGCAGTTGGCTTGATTTTTTCTAAGTGGGATGCAATTCATGTCAAGGGTACTTAATATTTGCATAAAATATTGGAGCTTGGGCACCTTACATGTTGTTGCATGCTGGTGCATGTTGTTGCATGATTGGGAGGTTACTTTTTAAGATAGTTAGGGGTATGTGCAGGATCATCATGGAAAAAACAGGCCCTTAAGTGGCAAAAAATTTAGAAAAATCAGAGTTAGGAAACTTGACATAAAAATTTGAATAAGTTATCTATATTATTTCAAAAATATGTAAGAATAGAATCTGTAGCAAATTGAATTTAGTTTCTAAACTACTAAGCTTATTTAAAACAAAAAATATCTATTTGGTGAATATTTTGAAATTTCAATCTGATGGTACTTAAATTTGAGGAAAAATAAAGTAAGGATTAATGCAATCTAACCACCCTAACCACAATAAAATGATAATATTTTTTTTATAATATTTTAGATATAAGTAGATGACTCATGTCTTGATGTGATGCATATTTTTTTGTAATTTTTTCCAAATAAATAATTAACTATGATTTTTATTAAAAGTTTAAAAATAAACTTCATTATGTATGACCACCTTAACTTGGTCAAAACTTCATGAAATTCAATTTTCTTCTTTTAATCCTACTAATTATATGTGAAGCATAGAATGTGACACATGTTTTAGATTCAAAAAATTTGATACCGTTTGAAGCTATAGATGTTTTTCAATCAGCCTATCAATCAGGACTTTAGTTGTAATTCAAATAGAAAATGAATAATAATTATTTATTAAATTCAAAGTCAAGAATAATTTATATTGGTGGAAGCTGAGAATCTCCTTTAAAAACCCTTTTTGTTTCATATTTTGGGTAAAAAAAAAGTCATCAGCCACATACCCTACACATACCCATCATATTGCCACTTTTTGGCCCATCATGATCCTACACATACCCTTAGGACTTGTGCATGTTCTCCATTTCAATTTGCATGCATGCAAAGGTTGTGGAGATGACACATAGCATTCTTGTATGCCCATGATAGAGGTTTATAAATATGAGAAATTTATGTATTTTGTGAGATGATTTTTTTTTTTTTTGAGAAGTCGTTATGCTATCAGAATTAATCTAGAATTGTATCATAGTGTAAAGACACTTGCAAGAACATAAACTTTGTTATTCTATTGTAACTGTTTTGTTACTGATAATATGTATTGATCTATGTTTTGGTGTGGGTTATTTTATCAAAAGGATTTTCCCACATAAATTTGTGTGTTATGGTTTTATGTGTTTAAATTTAAAATTTAATTCAATGAATGTGCATCTAAACTGTAATAAAGAAAAGAGTTAAAAAAAAGTTTTCTGCAAACCTCTCTTGCTTAGATCCGTGTTTGGAAGGTTTTTTCATACCTAACTTTCCTTTTAGTTTGACCATCCCTCCTTTGTAAGCTTCACTTTGAGGTTAGAATAGCTACCTGATGGGTATGAATGAGTTAAGAAGACCTAATGATGTGTATTTAATACATAATATGTTTTTATATAGTAAGTGAAGATTGACTACTTTATAGTCGATATTTGATTATATGTACATGTTGGGTAAATGTCATCTTGTGTTGGCCATGTATAACTTTTATGTATTTTTTATATTCAACTCCATATCTAGAAATCTCTATGTATATGCGCGTGGATCTATTGATTGATATATACTTTTATAGGTCACTTGACCAGTATTGTGAATCATGTTATGTATGACCCACCCAATTGTGAATCTCCAGGGTGTTTGAGTAGTGAAATGCAATAAATGGATTGTCTAAATGATCAATGTCTGGACTATTGGTAGGGATTAGCCAACATTTACCTGGTTCATGTAGGTGGATTGCTAGGGGCTATCATGGTTATGATACGATAACAGTTAGCAAGTTGTCATTGAACCGTGCCAATGGTGGATACCTAGAGCTACTATTGTATATTTTGGATTAATCAACATTCACCTAGTTCACAAAGGTGGATTGCTAGGGGTTATTTAGCATTTGATATGGTAACAGTTGCATAGGTAGTTACCCTACCATGAGGGTAACATTAACCAAAGCTAACAATTGCATTAGGAGGGTTCACTATTAGTCACCTATAGCACATGGGCAATCAATACCAGGTGTTACTTAGGATTGTGAAGAAGATAGTTGACAATATCATTAAGGTCACCAAGTGAATATGTTGGAAGCTACTTCTTCTTGGGTGGAAAAACTTGTTGTCGGTGGCCTATATAGATGATTGAAGCTGGAATCCACCAAGTTGGATAGGTTCACTACTTGTGGAAAGATTTGGGATGGAGGATGGACCCATGGTGTAGTATGGGATGCATCAAATCCCCTTCTTGGTTTTCAAATGGTATACTTGGCTTTGTTGGGTTGAGGATGGACCCTCATTGTAGTATGGGATGCACCAAATCCTCTTCTTAGTTGTTCAATGGTGCAAAAGATCAGAGAAAAAGATGGGATCCATGGTGTAGTGCACAATACACTGAAATTCCTTTTTCCATTTGGGATGCACTAAGGGAAAGTGTTAGTTAGCCATGAAGTGGATGTGTTAGCCAGTCACTATGTGAATGTGATGTATGTTGGAGCTAGTCACTATGTATATGTGATGTGTGTGGAGCTAGTTATTGTGTATATGTGATGTATGTTGGAGCTAGTCACTATGTATATGTGATGTATATTGTAGCTAATCACTATTGTACTTGTGTTGTACATATGAGCTAGTCACCATTGTACTTGTGATAAGTGTATGAACCATTCCTTATTGTACTTGTGATATGCATACAAGCCAATCATGGTTGTACTTGTGATGCGTATGAGCTAATCACCTTGTATATATGTGATATATGCTCGAGACAGTCACTGTGTGTGATCTTGTGATTATGGTATGATATGATCCCTATGTATTTGTGTATGTTTTTGTACACTATTGTTTGGTATGGATCCAACACTTAATGACAAAATTATTATCATTTTATTGTAACTAACTAAGTTGATAACCTACATGTACTTGATTAATAGTCATGGGTTAAAGGTGAGACCAAAGATCTCATGTAAGAGGAGAGAATGAACTTCGTATAATATTGAAGGGAAAACTATGAAGCCTCTGATTTCCCATGAGGGGATACATAGGCAGGTTCATCATGAACCCTCAAGTTTTAGGGATGACCCACACCATAGGAGCTTAGCACTTTTGAGTGTAAGCATATAAGTGGTGATGTTGTTTTGTCGTCACCATGGTAAATAAAACTTTTGAAATTAACACTTCAAATTTAGATGAAAGATGCTTGGTCAGTTAAGTTGGTAGTTGACACTAATTGAACTTAAAAAAATGTTGCATCGCCCAAGGGGCGGATTTTACATTGGCATTTGTCTTTTAAATCATCTTTTCCTTCTACATGTTGCTACATGAACTATCCTATGCTAGCAACATTTTAGACCTTAAAACATTCCAACATTCTCAAAAGTTTCATCTTTTTTGAGTTGCAAACATCTTTTTTTTTTATCAACAAATGTTTTGTAAATTTTTCTATTTCAAGTCTATATTTATGATCAACAACAATTTTAGATGTTATTTTATATATAACAAGAAAAATTGCACTTTCAAAATATTTATCAATTACATGAATCTATGGCATACAAATATATAGATTATCCTTCCTTCTCTACTTTAATTTTATTTTACTTGTTGTAGAACCATCTAGATGATGTTCAATGTCCTTAATTATATACTATTCAAAAATCAATGTTCAACATGTCGATGGGGACATCCAAGATTGCTACAATGACTCATGTCAAGATTCACCAACTAATGTCAAGATTCACCAACTAATGTTGTACCAAGACTTGTAAATAATTATTAATAGTTCATGTTCTATCAAATTTTAATAAATTACTTATAAATACAATTATACATCTCAAATTTCTAAGACATTCTATATAAATTACGATTGATGTAACCATTACACCTTCTTTGGGTGCAAATGTTTAATAATATATATGAAACACAAGGAGACAATTACCTTATCTAATCAAAATGCACTAATACATGTTAATTAAAAGCCCACTAGAAAATTAAAAATGTAATTGTCCATTTTATATTTAATAGCTACAAAAAATAAGTGCTTAATTGGATCAATTGTGCATATGTATTGGACCAATAGTGCACTATTACTAGGGCATTTGTGCATATGTATTGGATCAATTGTGCAAATTCTGTGGTGGTCAAAGTGAATGGGTATGGGGACAATAGAGAATATGTATCAAACGACACTTTGAAATGAGTACTTTTTGACCCTTCTGCCCTTAACAGTTTCCACAGCATGTGTCGTTACTACCCATAAGCCACAAATTTTGCTATAAGCAGTTAAGTCACATATGGAGACAACCAAACAAAAATATCGAAATTCGATGTATTGTTTAGGATCTGTAGATGCACAAAGTTAGCTATAATGACTACTTGTGCTCTTTCCCTAATCTAATTTTTGAATAAATTTAATCTAGTGCTTGCCAATATGAAATTATTAATAATAAGATACTGACAAACCACTAGTACATTCGAAGGCATGACAGGAAATTTGAGCCTCTTTCTGTGCATTCCAGAGAGGCTGGCATGCATGCACACTGTACCCTACAACAGGAAAGTGAAGTCTTTTTAGGCAACTCTCATTTCAAATACCATTATCGAAATGCAATTCAGTACCATTATATAATTTGTAATTCATGAATACCAGCAACGGTCGTCGATGTTATGTCCTGCCCTGTTTTTAAATTTACAATACATCGTGGCAGCAACGATTATTGCTGTTATGTCCTCCGCTATTTTTCAATTTACAGTACACAAGTATCAGCAGTCATATGCATTCATACTGAGCTTAAATTTACATATGACCAGAAAACTAAAATTGCCCCCATGAATCTGTGTGGTTGTAGGAGAACATTTCTTCGCATTGATCGTTGTAACAAACAAGAGTTTGAAGGCGACGCTCCAACACGGCAAACGCATCATCTCGCCGCAGCAAGCTCAAACGAACATAACGTTTTTCTACCCCAAATTCTTCTCCGCTTCGGCCAATGATTCCCGCCTTCTCCAACACCGCTGCACAATCCTCTTCTTCCTCCCTCTCGCACTTCACCCACGCGTATGCTGAAAATTTGTCATACTTAAATGAAATTCTTGCAAATAAAATCTTTCTGCTGTCACAGTTGCCTATGTTGTTTGATTTTCCTAGTTATTTCTTTGTAGATTTCATTTGTATCCTGATAATTTTGGGTCAGAATTAGGGTTTCACTGTAGTGGTACAATTTCTTACCTGGTGAGGGGCCAGTAACCTTTCTGAAAAAGTTACAGTAAAGAGGTCTCACATTCTGAAGTGAGAATCGATCAGACACGTTGAAAATCCTCTCGAGTCTCTCCCATCGCCTTCTCATGACAGGGTAAGCGTAGTGGAAAATCATCTGCTTTGAATGTGTCTGGATAGCTTCCTTTCTCTTGGAATGTCTGTAACCGCTAATCGCTGCTTTTAATAATGTCGTTGCCCTTAACTGTGTGTCGCGAGATACGCCCACCGTATTGGTTCGGACGTATCGGTACATCTTCTGGTATACATCGTAGTCTTTGATAATTGCCCATCTACAAAACGATATTTAATTGAATTGGAAAATTTTGTATGATTACAGAGTTTAGCTGTATTAACGGACATTTAATACCTAGAACTGATATATTTTATATAAGATGAACAAAATAATTTACCCTAGCCTGTTGCCTGCATGTCCAGTAAGTTTGGAGAGTGTAAAAAGCATTATATCCTCGTCCGCCGGGTGTGAGATTGCAGTGAAGTGAGGCCAGTAATAGGCGTGATCGTAAATTGTCTTTACGTTCTCGCCTTTCAAAACGGCCTCATCTAGGAGAGCGTCTGGATTGTTTGGAGATGTTACAAGCTCAATGAATATCGTTGAATTGAGGGATTCTGTTCGGTTTGTCCAAACCCTCGCGTCTGCCGTCCACAAATTGTCCCCTTAGTCAAATAGTTCCGTCTGCACTCTGTAACCCTGCATACCAAACAGAGATGATCATGTGTTGAAATTTCCAAAAGAAATATTTTATGGATTCCCCTATTAAAATTCAGAATTTTAAACTTTGCCGATTCATTATGTACGTTTTTATTTCGACTTGAATCTAGAAACAAAATAGAAAGAACATCAGTAAATTATTGAAATTTAGGGTTTCTTCATGGAAAAGATTTGAGATATTTACTGAGTAATAAGGCGTAGCTGCTACTATTTGTGCTGGGTTTGAGGCATGTGTGGGTGAAAGGCTGTTAACTGCGGCATTGATGAGCTCCGTGGAGCCTGTTCCGAGCACAATATATCTTCCTTCTGTAACAGCGTTGCCTACAAGATCATGAATGGCACGAATCTGTTTCTCCAATTCAGGGGACACCACTGATTTCTGGCCGTCGTTTATTTGATAGCTCATCCGATACCAGGCAGGAACAACGGTTGCTCCCACTTCTGCATTTGCAATCCAGAATGGCTCCAGAAAAAGAGGATCTCCACTGTAATGCAAGAACGCCTACATTGAAAACTTCAAATTTCTACAGTTGAGGAAGAGTTTTTAATTTTAAAAAATCTGCTTCTATGTGTGATAAAGTTATTTTGCCTAATTTTTAGACCTACATTGGAGAGCACATGAAAGAGCTGTAAGCCAAATAAAGGCCATAAAAGACAGAATTATACATCTGTAATGCTTATAATGAATAAAAAAATTAATAAAATCTAATTATTCTTCTTTTAAAAGCATGAAGTTTCTACAGTTTATATTAATATATAATAGGTTTTTTGGATTTGATTATTTAATTTGTATCATTAATGTGTCAGATCAAACTTTAAGATTCATCATTCGAATGTGATATAAAGAGAAGAGAGAAAAAATATTATGATAGATCATAAAGCTTGATTCGAAAAGTTGATGGTAAAAATTACACATAGTCAAATCCAGAAATCTATTGTACGTTTAAATTACTCTTCTATTTCTGATTTTACGAGTTATTTTTCTGTTATCTTTTCAAACCTTTAGAATTTTAGAAGTGCCAAACTTCTGTATAAGAGATAAATTTAAGATCTTCTATTTGCTGGTGGGTACTCTATCACTGAGTTATCAATTATCTTGTAGACCAGTTCAGTTTTGATTAGGTGTGACATATTTTTTAATGCTCCTCTTTGAGCCATGTTGGTACTCAGGGCTCTTGGCTTGGTCTGGTTCTGTTAACCTGAACTCTGATAACATGTTAAACTTTTCATGGAGTGACTAGGAATTAAACTTAAGATCTCTCATTTATTGTTGGGATGTTCTATTGTGGAACTACCAATCCTTTTGATAACTGATCTATTTTTAAGTCAAATATGACTTATTTTCCAACCAAAAAAAATAAACAAATTAACCCAAAAAAACATCAGCTCTGTACCTCCATATGTTATAAACTATTTTTTTTGGAATTTTTTGAACCCACGTCAAAAAATTGTCAGCCAAAAAAGACAAAATTATACGTCTATAATCCTTATTATGAATAAAAAATCCTGTAACGACAAGTCAAGAAATATAAAAAAAAAAAAAAATGAAGGTAAGAAAACATAAACTCTGTACAACTAGATTTACCATTACACAAAAGACATCAGAATTCTATGGTTGATAATTTGTTAAGAAAAGGTTTTGGATAAACCTATCTAGATTCAATTCTGTTTCATTGACTTCTCACTTGAAACCTTTATGATTCAATATTTAGTCACTTGGGTTCTAAAACAACAAAATTCTGGATAGAAAACACAGTTATGTGCAGATAGACTTCCTGAAACCTGTACATTCAGAAATAAGAAATCAGGAAAAGAACATTCCGAGGGTAAAATCTAAACCCTTACCTTTCTGCGTTTGACACACAATCGGGATCGATTTGGGAGCAATTTGGTCCCGTATAGCAGTCATTACATTCGCAAGTGGGAGTTCCGTCTTGATTCCGCTGGAAAGTATCAACAAGACGTATCCATGGCCAGAGCAAGAGAATTGTGCTGCCGCCTCTGCTTCCTCCGCAGCTTTTCTGCTCCACCCGAGACCCTGCAAATTATCTGAGTTCCTACACCTTGTTAGCAGTTGCCCCTGTTTTACGATTAGTACCAGACAGAGGGCGTTGAATAGAAGGGATAGTAAATAGCCCCACGGTCGACCACATTGGGAGGACTGTCGGGGAGAGTGAAGAAGCGACATCTCTGCAAATTTAGACTTCAACTCTGTCGTGCCAGATAGGAATCGATTTTTTTGGCCTTCCCAATCGAGTCACCCCATTTTGACCAATTACAGAGAGATGCACATCCAAAAACATGTTTTTTTTTTGTGGTGCTCAATGCACTCGCGGACCCCACAAAGGAAAAATGGTAATTAATTGTTTTCACGTGTCCTTGAAGTAACATTAAGAATTTGCGTAGTCGTTATTTGAGCGTCTTTTAGGCAATTCTAATTTGATTTGCCCTTCAAATTGGTGAGATCGAGAATTTTGTAGTGACGAATATGCACAGGAAAAATAACGTACATTTTTGGATTTGTCATGTCCCTTTCACATAAAGGTCGTAAAATAAAATTTATATTAAACTAGCATACATATATTAAATATTAATATATATTAAAACATCGAGAATTATCATTCTCTAATTTTCTTTTTTATTGATTTTTCTTTGTGATCAAATCTTTGATTTTTATTTATTTATTTATTTGTTCTTTTAGTTTATGCAAATATTTGAATTATTTTTATTATTTATTTATTTATTTGTTTTTTTGTTTCATCATATCTCTTTTATTTGATTTTTTTGTTTCATCAAATCTATCCACCTGCTTGTTAGGGTTGGTGCATTTTGGTGGAATAGATACCTTGGCTCTGAGGAAAAAGGATTCGGCCCTGTATTGGATAGCTAAAGGATTCTGTGGATTTGATGAAAAAAAAACCTTCCAACAAAAGAAAACAATCTCCCTCATCAAAAAAATGACTTCTCACATTCATGGTCTATTCAAAATTTGGATCAAGTTGTTTTTGCTAACACACTTAAATATGAAAATCAATTCACAAATACATTTTGATTTCTAATCATAAAAGAGTAAGACAAATTTCCAAAATCAATTCAGAAACCAATTTAACCACAGTACTTAAATATCACTCTTCCGCAATCAAACAATCAAATATCAATTTTGTAATTCATCCCTATTTCAAATAATAAATAGTTAGTCAAATTTTACCCTAACTAAAATTTAAGAATTCCCAATTTAACATAGACATGAATTTTAAAATAAAATTTAAAAAATCAAAGATTTCTCAGTCACATTTGAAAATATTTTTTTTGAATAATTCAAAAGTTGATTTAATAGTTAACTTCATGGTAGTAAAAATGTAAAATTAAAAATTAAATAAAATAGGAGGAGGAATTTATCTGAAACCTGAAAGACATAAATTGAATAAAAGCTGTGAAAATCTCCACAGTGTTAATATTAAAATGAGCAAAGAAACGAAAAGAAAAACATAAATTAAGAACAAGACACGAGAGACAAATTTTATAGTGGCTCGGCAATTTCCTACATCCACTTTCAACAACATGGAATCTCTTTATTAATTCTCAAGTTACATTACATATTCAACACAGTAGCAACATTTATAAAATGGTCTCCATTCCAATAAATGGAAAAATCAATCTATGAGAGAAACTTGTCAATAGAGGCAAAAGGAAACCTTATCCAGTTTGTTTGAGCAACTTGCCAATTTGGGCTTCACCAAACCCAACAATCTCCCACTTGAAGACCAAATGGATGCTCAGAGATCTCCCCCACTGCAGGCATTTACATCAGCCACAACAATGATTTGAGCTTCGCAAAAAAAATTTCACAAACACACCGAATAAATCGCTTCCAAGCTTCCCAATCAAATGCAACACCTTCCATTATTACTTCTCCGATTGTCAAAAGGAAAAAATCAAAAGTACGACCCCCGAAATAAAAAAATCAACACATTATTCTCTTCCATTCTAGTCGCCTTTTTATCTAAGCCATAAGCAATGGCAACAACTCCAAAAAGCTTGCTAAGCTCTTCATCATTCCTCATTGCTAGCAAACCATCCAGATAGTAATCCTCATCATTGCCACCCAGAGGAGAAAATTCCTCAAATTCCTTCCTCCTCTTGGTACACACGCCTACAAGCTGCTTAACGACATCCCTTAATAGGCTCCATGCTTCCGTCTCAAAAGCCATTGCATTGTAATAAACCGAATTCCTCTCTGACATATTTTCAAACAGTTTCCTAGCAATCTCTATACTGCCACATTTAGCATACATATCCACAAAAGCACTAAAATTTTTGAGCCTATAACCGCCGTCATTGTCATCCCTATCAAACTCCTCTATCTTTTTCTGCATTCTCCAAAAAATTGCTTCATCCAGTTCAAAAGAAAACAGTGATTTATCACACCATTGAATTCTTTCAGGGCGGTGATGAGCAAACAAACGATTATGTTCTCCAATTCCCTATTGCTTATGTGTCTGCATATGTCCTCCAATACTTTGCTTTTGCAGATGAGAACTCCCCTGTTGCGTTCCCTGTGTATTAACTATTAGAGGCAGTGTATGAGTTTCAAATGGTTGCGTATTGTTTTGGAGAGGCAACGACTGATACATTAAAGGTTGCTTACAACATAATTTGAAGGCATCAAATGATGCATAGGAGGTGGCATACAACATGGTAAAGGTTGTGAAGAGTGTGAAGAAGGCTGCACATGATCATGGAAAGGCACCTCATGGTTAAGAGGTTGCGTATTGAATAAGGAGGGCATCATAGGATATAAAGAAGGTTGCACATTAATAGTAGAAGGCAGCAAATTAAAAAGAGAAGCCTGCACTACACTAAGAGGAGGAAGTGATGTAAAGAGTGTGGGGTGCGAAGAGCCTATCGCAGGCTGCACTGAAAAATCAGAGGGCTGCAAAACACTTACTTCAAGGGCATGAATATTTGATGAAGTTTGTATAGAAAAAAGACTTATTTTAGATCGTTCTTCCTTATTTTCTTCATTTGCAACAATGGCATATTCTTCAACGATGCGCTCTTGTTTCACAACCGTCTGGACGACTGCTGCCATGACAATATTTTCACCGACCTCCTCATCCCAGACTCCAACTGGAATTGTTGCTTGCACATCTTCATCTTTTTCTTCATAAATGGTGATACCCAACTTCAACATCTTATGAATTCTTGAAGCAAAGGTATTTGGATCATCTAGGTGAAAGCCAGAAGTGAGAAAAACCATTTCATAGAGGAGCAATACCAGGTCCTTTACAGACTTACCACTCTTATTAGCCTTTGCCCTCTTCTGCAACTCCTTCATGATGGATTTCCTATGTTGTGCATCACCGGTGCATTCAAGAAGTGTTTGAAGCTCAATCTTGAGATCTTCTAAAAAATATTCTGGTTCAAATTCAACTCCAAATCCAAAATCCTTCTCCTCTACATCTAAATCCTTTTCATTTGTCCAGCCATCCCACCAATGTACACATTTTGTTGTAGCTTTCACATCAACATATGTTGCTGATGTATCCTCTATTTCTTTCAGCCTTTGAAGGCTCACCAAATCAAAATCCTCACCTCCCAAATCCTGTGGAGGCATTTCCCACACATACCTCGCCTGGGTAGTGCTCAAGGAATCAGGATCAACAACAGGAGATTCATCTACTTCCATCGGCATAGTTTCATCTAGCTCAATGTCAGTGTTTGATTCCATCATGCCAAGAAACTCCTCAATAATAAAATCAGCTTCATCATTTATTTCATCCAAAAACATATGATGAATAGCACCCACTTCATCATCACTCAATCTAGAGCCACACGACCAAGATATGAGAGCTTGAACCCAATCATCCCAGTTGGGACTCTCTTCCATAACAGCTTTGTCATCTTCATCATCTGAAACTCCCACTTCATCAGGATCTAACACCCAATCGTCTTCCATCTCTGCTCAATACTTCTCCATAGCCCAGAAATTCTTCACCAATTTCCAGCACCGAGCTTTAGGCTTTGATACCAATTTTTAATATTAAAATGAGCAAAGAAACGAAAAGAAAAACATAAATTAAGAACAAGACGCGAGAGACAAATTTTATAGTGGCTCAGCAATTGCCTACATCCACTTTCAACAGCAGGGAATCTCTTTATTAATTCTCAAGTTACATTACATATTCAACACAACATCAACATTTATAAAATGGTCTCCATTCCAATAAATGGAAAAATCAATCTATGAGAGAAACTTGCCAATAGAGGCAAAAGGCAACCTTATCCAATTTGTTTGAGCAACTTGCCAATTTGGGCTTCACCAAACCCAACACACAGTCCCCTGCAAACCTTGCTTGCAATCTCTGTTTCATGCAAATGCAAAAAAAAACAAAGACAAACTTTTTAATGTTCAAAAATTGCCCGAAAACATTAAAAACATTCAAACAATGAGATTTATCACTCAACCTTGTGACTAATAGTGATTCCCTTTTCGGGTAAAAATCACTAAAGAACTGTCAGTGCTGAGTCTATGGAAAAGGCATTACTTTGCTAGGAAAAGAATTGCTTTAACACGCCGTTCACGATTTATCGTGAGGTCTTGACCATTATTATCAGATGATATACATAGTCAAAATGCATCCCAACAAATAGAGTGGGAGCAACAACAATAATCAAGTTCTAGTCTAAAACAGAAGAGATTTACATACCAAAAACATAATGTTAAAAAAGAAAAAGAAAGATCAAGAGACATCTACATATCGGACTAAACGATGTAAAACGAGTTGGAAATATTTTTGAGATTGAAAAAGTTAAACAAAATACCACATGGCAATGATCTTTTCATTTCATATTACTCACTTAGTCGTCTATTTGTGTATAGTATGAGGATTTTCCTACTGCTTTCTCTTAGAAATCCATGAAAGAATCAAGATTTTATCGCCAGGTGCATGTCATTTGAATGCCAATTTCTAGCTGAAGAGTTTTTCCTTACACAATTTTTTTTATTTTTGATAGATGCCATTGTAGACGCCTCTCAATGTAGATGCCTCTCGACATAATTACAAATGAGTATGATTACTTTAAATAGTTTTACATTATTTATATATCCATTTTTAATTATTATTATTATTTTATAAAAAGATTTTTGATAAATTATTTAGTTATAATTGTCTTTTGTTTTAAAGTGTTGGTTATGATATTGCTTCTAAGAAAGCTTTCACTAAGCTCAAAATAGTTCGAAGGATTGATTGCACAATCTCCATGTCTGCGTTTAAAACATATGTTTATAGTTTATTAGACCTTCTATAAAAATATGAAATATAAAAAATGTGTTAGACTCATGCAATGCTTAATCTAATTTTTAATATGTTATTTTAGAAATATTTTTCATTATAATTGAAAGATAATAGAATACATGTAACATAATGGAGGTTAGATGTGAACTTCTCTACCTCTATCTATTATCAAATAAGTTTGAGTATTTTTCACCATATTTTAAATAATACTTGATAAAATTATGTCTTAGAGAAAATAAAGAAAAGAAATCAATAAATATTTTTTGATAGATTTTCACATGTTTCAAATTTTCCATTTTAGCATAAGTTGAATGTGTTAGGAAAGGTGCCCCAACTTTGTTCCTAATGTTAAGAATACAAAAAAATATAATTTTCATACTATAAAATAGAAAAAAATGATTTCTAAGCTATAAAAGTCATTTTTGGGTAAAGTAAATATTTCAAATTATTTCACATTAATTATTGGATGTCAATCCGTAGATCTTTGAGAGCTCTATAACTTTTTTGTTTTTAAATGGGTCCAAAAAGCCTCATGGATCAAAAGTTATAGCCTCCAAAATTTGGGTCTCCCATATTGGAAATGTAAAAGCATCTGACATATAAAAGAGAAATAAGGAGTTACACTTCTTCACTAGCTTATGACACCTACTATGAAATTTGGGTGTTGGATTTCTAACCAAGAATTTTTAAGTGTCAAATTTTAGATGGTTTTAACTCATAGTTTCCTAATTACAATTTGATGGTTTCATATATTATGTCTCATATTTATTGAGTGCATGAGATGGAGGTGTTGATAGTGAGTTATGTTTCTATAATTACTACATATATTTGGTTGGTGATACTCCTATAAAATCTTAGACTCTACAACCTTTGATTACTAAATAATACATCAATTTGTTTTGGAATGTGGGTTTTTTTATCTTGAAAGATTTTTCTTCATATAAATCACTATGTTCTAGTATATTGTTTTTGTATTTATTTCTTTATAATTGTATGACTAGTTAAATTTTACACATAGTTCCTCTCATAGATTAAGAAGTGTATTCCATGCCTCTATTTCCTTACATTTTGTACTGGAGCATGTTTGACTTATATTCTAGGTTTTAGTGATAAAGGTTTTTTTACTAATCTTGGATTGTGTGGGAGCTTGCATATAAAAATATACTATATTAAAAATAGTAAGCATATTAAGGATATAAATGAAAAATTTATTAGGCATAAATTTTGAGCTTTGAAAGCTCAAGATGGAGGATATGCTCATAGATAAAGATCTATAAGTTGGAGTATTTGGATCTCCAAATCTACTAATATATCACATAAAAATTGGAACAAAATGGATAGAAAATTGAAGTTCTCATTAGATTTTTTTTTTCTTTTTAAATTATATTGTTGAATATATATGAAGAATTCAACATTGTAGATCTCTTAAAAAAAATTGTGTGAGATTTATTAGGCTAAATCCTTGATAAATAATTTATTTTTAGGAAATAAGTTGTATACCCTTGAAACATAGATGTTTGGGACCCAAATGCTACTCTTGCACTTCTAGGGGTTTTCACCTAAAAGGAGAGAGATTGGGTCAAAAAATACTTATGTAACACTCAAAGTAGGATGTGTATGATATGATATGATATAAATGAACTTAACTAAATACAATAGGTTAATCCAGATGACTGAAAAAAAATGCAAAACAAAGATTTATGCCTTGTTTGAAAACATAATGTGATATGCAAAAAGATTGAAATAATGAACAAGATGCAATATTTAACTAAACAAAAAGTTGTTTCTCAGAATGTGTGCACCTTGGAAGTTGTAGAGGATTGAAGAACCAACTGGAAAAATGATGAAGTCTGAACTCGGACTGACTGGGACTCATTCGCCACCTTGGGCGAATCAATCCTAGATCAAGATTTTTTTGCACAGAACCTGTTTTCTGACAATTGGGGATCTGAAACATCATCTAATTCAAATCTACACCTTTAGGTGGGACTCATTCGCCAAGAATGGAAAATCAGTCCACTTTCTATTTTTTGTAAACTCAAAACTCAGATCTATATCTTCACACCTACACAACAAATTTTGACGGAGACACGATTCCAAATCTTAAAAAATCCCTTAATTTGAAGATAGAGTGAAAATGGAAGATGGAATCAATAGGAAACCAAGTCCTTAGGAATTATTTGGTGGCTAGTTGCACCTCTTCACCCTAGATTTCTTCATGATTCACCATAGGCATCCATCATCAACCCTTTGTAATGCTGGATCTTGATAAGATTAGTGAGCTTCAAGACCTGCAAAACCCCTAGTTTGTTGTCCTAAAACTTCAACTTTTGATGATGAAAATTTTTATAGAATGCTTTTCTTTTGAAATTACTCTTGAAGAATGATAATGAGATGACGAGATTGTGTAAAATGACTTAAAATATGTATTTGTAGGCAACAACACCTTATTTTCTCGTTAATTAGACCTAAGAGGCTGACATTCACCGAAAATAAAAGTTAAATTGATTAAATTCCCGCTTGATTTTGAATTTTCCCTAAAAGGGGACTCATTCGCCACCCTTGGCGAATGGGTCCCACTAGAGGGGACTCATTTTCCCAAGGTGGCGAATGAGTCCCACTACTATTGTTTGAAGGTGGGTTGTCAGGGTATGATGTTATTAAATGTTGTTTGCTAGGTTTTATGTGATTTCACATGTGAAATGGGCCTCTAGATCAAAATTAATAGGTCTAAGGGCCCTATAAATGTTGCTTTAAAGGGGAAATAATGTGAAGGGACTCAAAAGTGGGTCTAATTATGCATGAAATTGTCTCTTTTCTCAAGAGGGTTCAATTTTCTACGACACATTTAGCCCCCACTTTAGCGCCCATATGACTCTATGTACATATGTAAGCTAAAAGACTCTAAATGATGCACCTTACTACATAAAAGGATACACATTCAGAAGATGGGAGAACGAAGCCCCCGGTGTAGTTATTTGCAAACCACAACATTAGGAACCACATCCTACAACACACATTCATTAATTGCCCAAAAATCCTTTTATCTAACTCCTAGGAATCTAATTCGAGGGTAGATGTATGCTCCCCTTGATTCTACTTGTTTTACGAAGGTGGACTCAAGGTAGCAATCTAGCCACGTCGAAGAAGAAATACCATACCGTAGGGAATTTCAAAGTACCATGCCACATAACAATAGGAAAATGATGATGTCGAGTGTGAAATCATGATTCCAATGCATCAAACAACATAAAAAATGGATTACCCTAGCTCCCATTATGTTAAGTTAGAGAATGGCTATATTATAAGTTCTTTGAAAAAAAGATTATAACATTCTAGGTTAAAAACTAAATAAAGGTGAAAAGGAATTAAAAGGAATGGAAGAAAGTAATTTGTCACTTACTATTCATTTTACCTTCATTGTAGCTTGAGAGTGACGAATAGAAGGAGAAGATGTTGAGCAAACGAGATTACACAGGCACACGACGAGTGATATCATGAGGTGAGTTGATTATGCAATTTTCACCTTGTGATTTGATGATTTTTTATGTATGGATAGGTTGATTTAGGGTTCTTGGAAAAAAGTTTGCAAAAGTGTCCCCTTTTTTCGCAAAGTGTCCCATTTGTTCACAAAGTATCTCGTTTCTTCATAAATTGTCGTTTCTTTGTGAAGTGTCCCTGTTTCTTTGTGAAATGTCCAAAAAGGGTTCTACAGTGTCTAGGGCCATTAGGAAAGCACACTAGATCAACTTTAGCACACTTTCATGATGGAAATTATGAAAATTGAAGATATGAGATGAAATTTAGAGCATTTTGTGATGATTTTGATAGGTTCCTTCCTGGTCATGACATCAGCTAGGGGGAAGATAGTTTCAAGACATTTTTGAGAGATCATGCGCTAGCGCTATCAGCGGCAAAGGTGGAGAATTTACAGTCAGTGGGTATCTATTGGGCATATCTTATGCCACCCATGAGATACCATGATACCATGTTGATGGCTTTGTGTGAGCATTGGGATGCAGATACATGTACCTTTCATCTTCCCATCAGGGAAATGACCATCACACTCGAAGACACACTGTATTCTCTGAGTTCCTATTCGGGGAGCGCAAGTGTATTTCTGAGGCGATCGGTCATTCCAAGAGAAGAAGAGAGATATGTAGTATTGTTTGGATGGACCTGTTAGCTCTCAAAAACGCAGGTAGAATGCCTCAAGAGGCTGCCAAACTCTTGATACATTTTAGGGTAATAGACAAGATCAAATGAATTGAATCTTCTACTCTCCAGGTGCTGCCAGACCTAGGCGTGTGTACCTATATGAATGAAGCAGACTTTATGTGCTTATCTTTCTTGAAATGCTTTGTCCACAATGGTAGATGGAAGTGAACAAATGAAATCAAATTTGGTATAAATTGTATACGAATTCTAAAACTAAAGCCTAATATGTTCAGTTAACAGATGTAAAGAAAATGAATGAATCTAAATGGTGAACTTGCAGAGACCAATGCCTTATTGGGTATGTGGAGTCAAATGAAATAGAAATGGGCAACTTATTTTGGCAGAAACTCAAATTGTTTGGCATATGTTTTGTTTATAACTTGTATAAACATGCAAGACTGTGACTACTAAGCTCTACTTTAATAATCCAAATGAATTTCCCTGATTACTGTGATCAACCAAAAGGATTTAATCTTTTCTTGAAAGAACCAATCAATTAACCACATAGATACATCAAATGTGCACTGATAAACTGAATATAAACTTGTTATATCAATTTAAACAACCAGAAAGCATCAATCTTGGAGACAACTTAGCAATACTTTTCAATAAACTCAACAGACAATTGACACCAGAAATAAACTGCCACATCAACTGATTTTCATCGAAATCTCCATTTGAAAACATGCATCATAGTCTCTGATTTGAGAATTTATTCTACTGTATCCATTCCTAATCTACCTACTGTATCTAATCTAAAATCCATGATTCCATTTACATTTGGGAGTGAATATTTATACACCAGCATCTAAACAGACACATCGTTTCGAAATTCCATGTCGGCCAAAACCCATGTTGGCCAACCATTACAATCGGGCATTCGTATGTCGGCCAACAGTTGCATTCGGGCCCAATTAATCATCTCTGAGACATTCATCGAGACATATCTGATGGTCATACCGAAGGCCATTGTATTGCCATGAAATATCCCTTTTGTTTTATTCGCTTTCGCCGTGACCCATGGAGTCAGGGAGATGTCCCACAGTTCGCCTTATGTCTCGTTGAAATACACTTGAGTCATGCGTGAGTCATTGTGATAATTCAAAGTCGAGGAAACATCATATAGACTAGTCTTTGTTTTGTCGAGAGGGGCTCCGCAATATATTTTCCAATCGCTGAGACACAAGTATTTTCTTACCGAGATGCATCCTCTTGTCTCATTCACTTCGCTATAGCCCTGTGATATTGGAGAGACATCTCACAGAACACCCCATGTGTTACCGATAGTCTTCGTGATCATTCTTGTCGCCGTGAAAACATTATTTTCATACCGATAGAGTCACTGATAGAATTCATTAGACATTGTTGGCAAGACAAGACGTGTTTGCAGAGACTTTACTCCGAAGCTCATGGGTCTTATCGAGAAATATATCTTTATGTTGTCGATCGGTAAGACAATTCAAACTCGCCAAGAACACAGGCCGAAAACTTTAGTTCTCATAACGATATGTGCATCCTTCCGTCGCCGGTCGGTGAGACAATGTGAATTCGTTATGACTTCACACAGAATACAATTTGTTTGGCCGAAGTGATCCACAAGAGCTAATCGATAAGACACATTGAGTTCGTTGTGACATTACATCGATGCTAAAATATTTTTCCTATATGTTCTTCCTGCCGCGGGTCAGTAAGACAAGAAATACTCAGTGAAACATTACCCCGATGACCCTTGGCTCTTGCCGATACATCCTCTGTCACCGAGACAATGAAAATGTCATGCTGATAGCCGCCTGTAGATGAAATCCAATCGCTGTGACATCAAAAATGTCTTGCCGATAGGCAACACAGATGTTTATTAGCAGAAAACGCAAAATGGATCAGGGAGACCCTGGTATTCTCATGCGGATATAGACCATGATGTGAATTATTCAAGACTTGATGGAATTTATGGGGCTAAATGGGAAAAATGTTATGAAGAAAGGGCCTTTGTGCACATGACAAGGACTCACTTGGAAAATGCATGGGTATGAACAACATAAAAAATCATCAAATTTTTACAGTTCCAACAGGACCTGTACATGATGAGAGGGTTAGAGCACGAATCAAGCTGCCTATGCTACTATACTCACGAGCTCTTGTGGTGAGATGGATTATGATGCACACAATGGCACTAGTACTCAATCCAAATGGAAGAGCGACACACTTGGATGGGGGACTGGTACACCTGGTATAGGGGATGTATGAGTAGAGGACAGTTTATGCTTGGGTTCGCTGTATTCTAGGACATTTGTACTATGGTCTTGGTCGGTTTGTATTTCGAGAGATCGACAATATGTTCCATTGTATGCTTCTACAGGTGTGGTGCCTTGAGCATATCACATCTACCAGGCCTATTAGATACCCTTGTACTATAGCAGTAGGATACCCACGAGCATTCGATTATCCTTTGTGTCAACTATGGCAGTATGGTGATTTAAACTTTTGGAGGGTGAGATTCAACCAATTGGAGGAGGACGAGGCCCTATCTACTCACTCAATAGTGGCCAAATCCCACCGGACAGAACTACAGAGGATGCAGATGGGTTGATATCTAGCAAGGAGGCATGACTACATCGTCCGACCATTCTATTTTGGGTGAGTCATGCGATAGTTTGGACAGGTGCAAACACCACCAAGGGCATGCCCCTTCATTAGATGATCAGTGCAGAGTGCCTGAAGGCCAGGTGACATTATTCGGCTGACGATAGATCATGTATGGGAGAGTGACTTTGATGATTTAGATCACGACTAGCCACTAGTCTCCAACACTAATGATGTTGGTAGCACAGAAGAGCACGAGGAGTGGTGGTCATATGCACAACCAGCTCTTGTGTTCCCCATGGATTTCCCTCTAGGTGATGCGTAGGTAGCAGCAAATGAGGGTGATGAGCCAGAGGAGAGAGCAGAGGAGGTACAGTATAGGCCAGTAGATATTTTTACAGATGTGATCGATGAGGAGTACCAGTTTGAGGCTTATCTTGACTATGAGGATCATGATAAGGGAGAGTATGATGAGGAGGATTATTATTATGAGGAGGAGCCAACCCTGAGTGAGGGTGATGAGGTATCTATTGAGGATCAATACGAGTATGGAGAGGCCTCACATACTTACAGGACCAAATCACGAGTAGTAGCTATGACAAACATTAGCACATAGAGTCAAAGAGAGACTAGCACATCCTACATGCCCCCCAGAGATGAGGAGGTTGACATTCCTCATGCATCTAGAGACATACGTGATGACATTTGATTTGATGCATGTCCTTTAGTAATTTATGGTTTATTTGTATATATATTGTGATCAGGTGAAAATCCTTGTTCCTAAACATGCAGCAATAATAAGAATGCAAGAAACAAAAACAAATACCTAACACCTCAAGATTGGGAAAAATGTTAAAATAAACAATTTTAATGATTATACCTTGCTAAGTTCCTCCTTGGTTGGCCCTTTGATTTTTGATGTTGTGTATGCTCCTCCTGATGACAAAAGATGTTAAAATGAGATGCAAGATGGATGAGTAATGGATTCAAATTTTGTGATGAAGGAAAAGTGTGCAAATCAAAGCTAAATATGCTTCAAATGACAAATTGGCAAGAGTTTGGTATCAAATGACTAATCTCCCTAAATGAGAGAAAAGAGAGGGTATTTATAAAAGAATTTAAATTCTCTAGAGAATTCAACAGTGAGATTAAGCCACCAAGGCCAAGATGAAGGGCTATGGTGAGTTGAGGACTCACAAGCCCTCACATCTTAACATGTGGAGGGTGAGGTGGCTTAGGAAGTGATGATGTGTAAGTGAGGTGGAAGGACATGTGATGGAGGTACTTGCAAGTACCTTGATTTGACCTCTCAATGATCACATGAGGAAGAGAATATTCCTTGGAGGAATAAAAGTGAATTTAAAATTCACAATGATTGGGAGATCTTATGGCTAAGACAATGTTCCCAAAGAGAGGTGAGAAGTACCTTGGATAAAGCAAGGTGCTTAAAAAGGTAAGTACTTACCCACATGTGACTTGATGTGACAAGTCAAAGATTCTCGAAGACTTTGACACATGTGATGTGACAAGTCAAATGTTCTAGAACTTGCATGGGGAAGAGAAGATTTCTTGGAGGAATAAAAGTGAATTAAAAATTCACATGGGAAAGAGAGATGCCTTGGATGAATAAAAAGGAATTAAAAATTCCTTGGGGGATGGGGAGAGTTGACCAAGATGCTAATTGGATTAGCTAATTAGTAATTAGAAGATAATTAGTGGTTAAGGAAGATTAGAGGCCAACTTGCAAAAGTTGGAGGATGTGACACATCCTAATCAAGGATTAGGCATGTGCACATCCCTAATGAAGAGATTAGGAGGTTGATTAGGGTTAAGGAAAAGGATGTGATGAGTATGTGTAGGATCATGATGGGCCAAAAAGTGGCAATATGATGGGTATGTGGCTGGCGACTTTTTTTTTACCCAAAATTGATGAAACAAAAAGGATTTTTAAAGGAGATTCTCAGCTTTCTACTTATATAAATTATGCTTTACTTTGAATTTAATAAGTAATTATTATTCATTTTCTATTCAAATTAAGACTAAAGTCTTGATTGATAGGTTGATTGAAAAACATCTATAGCTTTCAAACTGTATCATATTTTTTGAATAAAAAATATGCATCACATTCTATGCTTCACATACTATAGGATTAAAAAAAGAAAAATTGAATTTCATGAAGTTTTGACCAAGTTAAGGTGGTCAGACATACGAGTTTTTATATTTTTTAAAAAGTTATAATAAAAAAATTCATAGTTAATTATTTGGGAAAAATTTACAAAAAATATGCATCACGGGGCATGAGTCCTCTACTTACATCTAAAATATTATAAAAATATTTTCATTTATTGTGTTAGGTTGGTCAGGATAGACACCTACTTCTTATTTTTTCCCTGAAATTTAAGTACCATTGCATTGAAATTTCAAATTTTCACCAAATAGATTTTTTTTAAACAAACCTAGTAGTTTAGAAACTACATTCAATTTGCCACAGATTCTATTCTTACATATTTTTGAAATAATATAGATAAATTATTCAAATTTTTACGTCAAGTTGTCTAACTCTATTTTTTTTGAATTTTTTGCCACTTAAGGGCTTGTTTTCTCCATGATGATACTGCACATACCCTGACATGTGAGGAATTAAATAAATGTCATATTTATTTAATTCATTTGATGAAAGGGGGATTAAAGAGGGTAAGGTATTTAATTGTAAACTAAATACCTTAGGGATTTAGAGGAATTAAGGGTATTAATTAGATAATAGCAATATTATCTAATTAACGCGAATAAGGGGATGTTTAGACGAAGAAGGATAAATTTGGACCAATGAAAGTGTCCAAATTTAGGTGTCTACATTTTTCTCCTCTTTGAGATGGTGCTACGAAGTAGCATCATTTCAAAGAATATTAAAACATAGAACCCCGAAGAATATGGTTAGATTGGAAAGATGCCCCAATCATTCAAAGGAGTGACGATGACGTTAGGGATGAGGATGCCCCCTCAAGAGGACATGCAGGTTCAAGAGAACACGAGTGTGCTCTCAAAATGGATGAGACGATGAAAGGGAAGATGAAGAGGATGATGCAAACGGATGTATGAGAGAGGATGATAAGTGATATGAGATGGATTAAGCACAAATGGATTCAAAGACAAAGGTGGTGTTGCCCCAATCAAGCGACAAGCCAAAACGGGTTGATGATGGATGGAGTGTTGTCAAGGAGGGATGATATATCCCGAAAGAACATGAGGATAGGGAAAGAGACACCCCGATGATGATGATGAAAGTGTTGTTGATGAGGGAAGGATACATCCCAAAACAACATGAGGATAGGGATGGATACCTCCTAATAAAAAGGGTTGTTGATGAGGGTAGGATGCATCCTGAAACAACACCAAAGGATGGGGAAGGATACATCCCAATGATGAGGATGATGATGAGGATGATTGGATTGAGGCTTGTAACATGGTTGGGGATAAGACCAAGGATTTGACTAGATGATTTGTGCTAGATTGAATGGATGAGGATGGGATTGAGATGTGAGATGGATGAAAGGAATAAAAATGATGGGGGACAAGATGATTAGAATAACTAATCTATATTATTCTTAAGAAGATTGGGTGGATAGGGGAGGGAGAGTGATGAAGGATGAATGGATTGGGGGGGATTTTGATAGATGAGAGGATGGGGGATACATGCAAGATGATGGAATGGAAAATGAAATGCAATCCTAATGCAATTTTCCATCTTCGGAGCACTGATTTTTCCTATAGCATAAGACATAAGGTGTCAGGGTATGGAGAACCAAGGCTGATTTGTGTCTAATACATAAAACAAACATAACAAACAAGAAGGCTATCCCAACACCCCAAAGTCACGAAGACCTTGGTCAGGCCAGGTATTGGGATAACCACAAGCACAAAAGGATGCCCCAATGTAACACAAGACCTTAGGGATCTTGGTGGATACTACGTGGGACAACCAAGAAGACAACACAAAAAAGAAAAAATATCAAGATATGCCCCTATGTTGACTAGTTAGAATGCACCATAATATGACGGATCATGGCAGCCCTGACAAGTGATGATAGGGAGCTCAAATGATAAACAAAAACCAAAAGTATTAAAAGATCGCAATCAAATTCAGAACGTCCTTTGCCATAGGATCAAGGGGATGGATGGGGGTTGATGAGGTATGTTAGGAAGGATGCATCCTGTTGAGACTGATGATGGATACTAACGAAAAGATCGATATGACATAGGATATTCTTGAAACTGATTGGATCTCATGATACAAGTGGATCTCATTTGTTAAGAACTAGCTAGATAAGGGAATAGCTCAATGACACGACACAAGAGAGACAAGACATGAGACTAACACACCCTAAGGACCTAAGAGCTCAGGGGCCAATTAGAGATTAGCCTTGCCTACGTGAAAGCGTAGAGCCCTCATAGTTCGATAAAAGGCTAATGACTGACCATGGATCAAAGCGGGAAGAGGATGATGATGACAAAGATTGGATGGACAATAGCAGAAAGACTGATGGTAGATGATAAAGGAACCCTGGGGGTGGATCAAATGATCGACCTTGCCTACATGAAAGCGCAGGGGTAACATAGTTCGAAAAATGATTGAAAACAAATGACGGATAGAGGATGATGAGATAACCCTTGATAAGGGGATAAAATGATGGGATCAATACAATAAAAATAAGATAGATTTATTGGATTGGATCGGATTGATGATGGGGATTACACGAAGCTCAGGGACGGGATAGTTATCCAAATCAAAAAAATGAATTGGGAGGATGATATGATGGAGAGATTAATGATGAGAAGCCATAGGAGATTGGAAATATGCGCAAAGGAAGCATTGGATTGCATGGGGAGTGGCATATAGCTAGAGACCAATGACAAGGGATTACAAGATGGGATGAGGATAGGGATGAATGGATAAGAAGAGAAATACGGGTGGATAGGAAGAGTAGGATGAGGAGATGAAAGGGATGCTATGATGGATAGGAAGATAAGGATGGGGAGATCAAAGGGATTTGATGGATAGGAAGATAAGGATAGGGAGACAGAGGGGATTGTTATGATGGATAGTAAGATAAGGATGGGGAGATGAAAGGGATGCTATGATGGATGAATAGAGGGATAAGGATGAGGAGATGGAAAGAATTGTTTGGATGGATATGAAGATAAAGATTGGGAGATGGAAGGGATTGTTTGGATAGGAAGATAAGGATGGGGAGATGGAGGGGATTGTTTGAATGGATAGGAAGATAATCATGGGTAGATGGAAGAGATTGTTATGATGGATGATGTCTCCAAGGATTATGTCACAAAGGGAGATAAGTGCCCCCACTCTAAATATGTTGTGTGTCATGAGGCAGGAGGGGCACAAGACAAGTGGATGGGAAGATAAAGGAGATAACGAGAGGAGGATTGGATGGGTGACTAAGGAATACGATAGAGCATGGATGAAGGGAATGCATAACAAGAGGTGTCCAAAGCATGCATAGATAGTTGCCCCTGTTTTGATCAAGATCACAAGAAGGATGGAGGGATAGGAGATAAATGGGATATGATGGTAGGATGTGGAAGATCGGTGGGATGGAGGGGATGAAATTAGGAAGACAAGTGCATAGCTGGAAGCATAGCAGGAAGCATAGCGAATGGAGGGAGTACATATCAGGAAGTTGCCCCCAAGTGTGGAAAAGGTCGGATGGGGATTTACGCATGCCTATTTCCCAGGTTTTCATCATGGTATTTATCCAAGGCACTTGTTTTCCAAGTTTTCACCAATGGACAAATTATTTCTCCTTACTTTTTTTTTATTTTTATTTTTGACAATTTTTTTTACTTTGGGATGTTTTGACTTTTTTGGATTGTTTGGATAGAAGGTGGATGAAGATGGATAAAGATAGGGATGTGGATAAGGGGATTTATAAGATACACGATAAGGATATGGATGAAGGACTCAAGCATCAAGGTCCATACGAGGTATTAAGAGCCCATGTGTGAAGTGACTGTTGGATGTTGGTACAACCTTATTAGGATAAATGGATTATGCAAGAGGATGAATTAAAGGGATTTGATGGGGAAGATATGTGGAATAATGGATGGGATGCTAGAAAAGGTATGGATAGAATGATGGGGTGGGTTTGATTAGGACCAACATTGGAACATGTAGTGGTGTATGTGAAAAGATAGGAGGATTAATGGATGGAGGAGATGGGATAGTGAATTTTGGGACATAACGACCCAAAACAGATTTAGGAGACAGTGGATGTGAATGATTAGCTTTTGGATTAGAAACTTTGAATGTTGTTATGGATGCTTCATTTGAATGCATTGCATATTTTTTCTTTGGGATCCATATGGTTTTGATTTTTGCTTTGGTGGGCCTTTGTGGCCGATGGGTTTGATTTTGATTATGGATTTGATTTTTCTTTTCTTCACCATGTCTTTTAGAGGGGACATGTGGAGCTTTAGATTTATGTGGATGTTTGGATTTATGCATTTTTTCTTGAGCATCCAAAGTGCATTTGATAGCAATGGGATGGGTGCGAGGAGATGGATGATGTGGAGCGATGGAGGTAGGATTATGAGGATTACGTGTAGATGGAGGATGTGCAGGTATGTGCCTTTGTTGATCCTAATTAGGGGACATGAGACTGGGATGTTTATGATGGGTGACATGGAGGGGTGATGGATGGATGAAAGGATGAATAGGAGGAGATGGAGGAGATGATTTTGGGATATAAGGGCCGAAAATAGACGTAGTGGGTGGAGGGACATAAGGACCCAAAATGGATGGAGCAGATGAGGGAGGAATATGGATGGTTGTTTTGAGGTGATACGATGGAGGAGGGGGCATGGCAACAAATGATCTGGTGGAGCGATGAGAAGAGACTATATTTGGTTTGGAAGAGGTTCGTTGAGGACGTCTAGAGGTTGTACCAACATCTTTAGATTGTGAGTCTTGGGAAATAGGTCCAAGAACTCGCATATAGAGTTGCTCTTTGACCTGGATGGGCTCTAAAGTACCTTGCTCATGAAGGCCTAAACCTTTTCCTTGATAGTTAATGTTCTTGAGCATTCGATCCATGACAGGATTTATGCTATTCTGGAAGAATGATGTGAGTCCATTATTAGGAGGAGGATGATGGGTGGTATATATGCTTTGTTTTTCTTATGCAAGGAGACCACCATGGAAGAATGTGAGGGTACCAAGGGGATATACAAGCAGTATGGGGATAGTAGGTTTAGGTAACAATGGAGAATCATGAGATGGAGATGATGGGATAGCAACATCTGGATGGGTGTTATCAAGAGAGGGATTAGGGGATATGATATGATTTGCATTTGTGGTAGTGGGAGATAAGGGCTCATGCAATGGAGTGATTGAATCTCGAGTAACAAGGAGATAATGTGATGGGATGAATGGGGGACTATGATCTTGAGGTGGATTAGACGGTGAGAAGGGATCATGAGATGGAGGGAGTGGATTTGTAGTGACAATGGGAGCATGAGGTGGAATGGATGAGTTAGTAGGATCTTGAGATGGAGAAGGGGATATGATGGCATGCTTTAGATCAAGCTCTTAGAAAGCTTCATCATGTGTGGGAGGTATGATGATGGAGTCTTGGAGGGACTCTTCAAGTGGGGAAGATGGAAGGATGGAGGATTCATAGAATTCATCAAAATGTATTTCAGTGATACTAGGGGTATGAGAAGTGGATTGGATTTGGGTGTCTTTGATGGATTGGGTGGATCTAGGAGTAGAAGATGGTGATGGGGTTTGGTTATCTTCGATGGGTTCAGTGACTCTCAGAGTAGGAGATGGGGGATCAATGGATTCAGTGGGTTGGATGATTTAAGCGGTTTGATTAGTGCTAGGGGTTGTAACATCAATGATAGGTACGATATGGAGAAGGGTCTCATCACTAGTGACCATGGATGAGGGATTGGGATGTCATGGCTCCATGAATTCATGATGTAGGGTTATCGATGTCTTCTTTGTCATACGTCCTTGGAGAACTTCAAGAGTGAGAAACTTTCATGTTCTAGGTTTAGATGGTGAGGTAGGAGTGGATGAAGGATTATGGATTGGTGAGGGATTAGGACTATGGATTGATAGATTAGGATTAGATTGAGGAACAAGATGGGATGAACGACTAGGAATAGATGGAGGATTAAGATTGGATGTAGGGTTAAGGTAGGGATATTGGAATGATAAATTAGGAGGAGAGGATATGGACGGTGTGTTGTAATAAAGGTATTAGTATGGTGGATTAGGATGGGAGGATTGAGATGGCAGATTGAGATAGGGAGATGTGGATGACAGATTAGAATAAGAAGATGTGGATGTTAGATTAGGATAGGTTGATGTGGATGTATAAGTAGGATGGGAAAATTGGTATGGAGAATTAGGATAGGGGGACATGGATGGGGGATTGTAATATGAGTATTGGGATGACAGATTAGGATAAGAAGATGCGGGTGTTGGATAAGAAGAAGGTGTAGATGAAGGATATGATGGAGATGCAAGTGAGGAAGATAATGGATATCCCTTGTCAAAGGTAACATAAGAAGCATTATTAGGTGTGGATGAAGAAATAACAGGATAGCTTAGAAGGGTGATTGGATTTTGGAAAGCAGGTGGGAAAATTTTACTAGCGATGATAGTGTCAAGGGGATCTATGTCGTATACCTCTTGATCGACAAGACTTTCGCTATCATTGTCGACATAATTAGGGTTTACCTTGACTACTATTGATGGAGGATAAGGATTCATGATGAAAATAAGATGGATCAAAGCTCAAGTCAGGATTTAGGTCAAGCTCAGATCAAGATTGGATTAAAGATCAGATTAGGATGATTTGATGATGTGATGGGATTAACTTTTATGATCGGATTTGATTATGAAAGGATGACTACAACACCAAATCTACCTCGAGATGGAAGTAGATTGATTGGGTTGAAGGTGATCAGATAGGGATGTGACTGGATTGGATTGGATAAGATCGATCGATGATTGATAAGATCAACTGATGGATTGGATAGGATGACGAAAGGGACTGTAAACATCATTCAAAGATTACCCTAGGTGACTTAGGATACTGATTAATTGGATTAAAGGATAAATAGATGATTGAAACACTAAATTCACTTTGAGATTGAAAGCGGATTGATTGGGCCGATGATGATGATTAACTCAGGACATATGACAATCCTAAGTAGATGTTGATGATGACGATCAGATTCAGAAACCTAGGTCAATTTGGATAATAAATTCAAATGAATTTTAGAGTATTTGGATTAATGAACCGATGAGCAAGGAAGTGGACTCAAGCAATTAGACTCTTCGCACGAAGAAGTAGACTTGACGAATGGAAAATCAGGCTCGAGGAAGTGGACCTGCTGAACAGATGAACAGACTGATTCAATGGAAAACAATATTGGCTATGCAAGAATCAAATTCACTCGAATTGATGGGTGACTCACTCGACAAGGTGGTAATAGGTGAGAACAACTGAGAGCGGCTAAAAATGAAGGAGAACGACTAAGGAAATGATCGATACAACAAGTAAAAATGCCTATTTTGGGGTTCAAGAAGGCTATCCTTGGGCAGGTTCACCCCTCCAAGGGAAATTCTACGCCTACTAGAGTAGAATAGGTGAGAATGACTGAAAACGATGAAGAACAACTAACAAAACGACCGAAAAAGCAAGTAAAAACACCTGTTTTAGGGTCCAAGAAGCCTATCCTGGGGTTGGTCTACTCCCCTAAGGAAAATTCCACCCCTACTAGGGCATGTCCACCCCTCCTAAGGAGAACGAGTGAGAACGACCAAAAACGATGAAGAACAACTGACAAAACGACCAAAAAAGCAAGTAAAAACACTCGTTTTAGGGTCCGGGAAGCCTATCCAAGGGCAGGTCCACCCCTCCAAGGTTAGGTCTGCCCCTACTAGGGTAGGTCCACCCCTCCTAAGAAGAACGGGTGAGAACGACTGAAAACAATGAAAAATGACTGATAAAACAATCGAAAAAGCAAGTAAAAACACCCGTTTTAGGGTTTGGGAAGCCTATCCAAGGGAAAGCCCGCCCCTCCAAGGTTAGGTCCACCACTAATAGGGAAATTCCACCCATACTATGGAAATGGGTGGGTAGGTACACCCCTACTTAGTGGAAACGGGCAAAAACAACTGTTTGGAATAGGTAAATAGGTGCACGAAACGAGGAAATGGGTGCTCGGATTGAGGGGATGAATGTTCGAGATAGGGAATGGATTCTTGAGACGGATGTACGAATGTTCAAAACAGGGAAACAAGTGATCAGAATGATGAAACAGGCACTCAGAACGATGAAACGAGTGTTCAGAATGATGAAACAGGTGATAAAACTAACTATTCAAGGGACAGGTCCACCCTTGGAGGGAAGGTCCACCCCTGGAAAAGGTCAGGTCCATCCCTGGAGGGCAGGTACGCTAGTTTGACTAAAATTTGGTCAAATTTGATAGAAACAGGTTGAAGCGGGACTAAGACAGAGGGTAGGTTCGCCCCTCTGTAAGGGCATGTTTTCCCCTAGACAAGTCTAAACTTGATTTTTAGAAAAAATGACTATGGCAAAGGACCCAAAACACAACAAACAACAATCAAAGGATAAGGTTGACTTGACTGAACAAAAAATCGTTGGTTTTGCACAAAGAAAACAATTCAAGGAGCATGATCCTAAGATTAGTAGAATGGGTATGACCAACAAAGTCCTCTATTCTAGGATAATCAAGGTTGTTAGGGAGTCCTTGATATACACTCGGTACGTGAGGCCCAAATCGTGAAAACCAATCTATCACAAGCGTGAGTTGGGAACCTTAGCGAAATACTGAAGACTCGGACCAACTCGTCGTGTCATCCCGATGCTTCGCTAATTACGACATGGCTAGATTGGGGTATAGCTTTGGCTCTCACCCCTTTATATACCCCGCCGATACATGTGGTTGGGATCGTCCCTCGGGGTGATGAAATCCCCAAGTAGGTCCCCTAAGAAAAATAAAAATAGGTGACTCAAAAGGACTTGGTAAGCTATGATTTCTCATCGCCTAGGATCGCCAAATGGCACAAGGGGATTGGATACATCAATATCCTACCACAAGCATGACACACAAAGTAAATTTGACCCCTCCTAGTTAAGCTATGTGCCCAAACTAATGAAAACAATAACAAGCAGGTCATAAATGTTTTAAAAATGGATGGCCCTGCAAGAAACTTGTTAGGAATTTATTTTTTGTTTTCCACCAAATGCTAATCAAATCCTTGAATAGACACAAACAACACGCGTTAGGGGGTCAAAAATCCTCAAAATAGTAGAAAATGATGCTTAAAATACAGTTTTTACCTTCTAGAAAATGTTGTTTTGGGCAGGTCTGCCCCTCTATTTTGGGCAGGTCTACCCCTAGGTGGGCAGGTTCACCTCTGGACAAGGGAAAGTCCACCCCTAGACAAGGGCAGGTCCACCCCTTTGCTAAAAGTTGCAAAAACTGGCTATTTTTAGGCTCTAGGGAGGGCAGGTCCACCTCTGTTTTTGGGTAGGTTTGCCCCTAGGTGGGAAGGTCCACCCCTAGTTAGGTAGGTTTTATCCTCTATGAATAGGTCCACCTCTCTGTGAGGGCGAGTCTTCCCCTCTGCAACCTGAACCCATAGACAATGAAACAATATCAAACATGAGAGCAAGAGACCCATTTGTGGGTCCCACTGGATGTGCCAGAAATGTGATCAGGTGAAAATCCTTATTCCTAAATGTGCAGCAATAATAAGAATGCAAGAAACAAAAATGAACACCTAACACCTCAAGATTGGGAAAAATGTTAAACTCAACAAATGTAACGATTATACCTTGCTAAGTTGCTCCTTGGTTGGCCCTTTAATCTTTGATGTTGTGTATGCTCCTCTTGATGGAAAAATATGTTAAAATGAGATGTAAGATGGATGAGTAATGGATTCAAATGTTATGATGAAGGTAAAGTGTGAAAATTGGCTAAGTATGCTTCAAATGACAAATTGGAAAGAGTTTGGTAACAAATGGCTAATCTCCCTAAATGAGAAAAAAGAGGGGGTATTTATAGAAGAATTTGAATTCTCTAGAGAATTCAACGGTTGAGATTAAGCCACCAAGGCCAATATGAAGGGCTATGGTGAGTTGAGGACTCACAATCCCTCACATCTTGACATGTGGAGGGTGAGGTGGCTTAGGAAGTGATGATGTGTAAGTGAGGTGGAAGAAGGACATGTGATGGAGGTACTTGCAAGTACCTTGATTTGACCTCTCAATAATCACATGGGGAAGAGAAGATTCCTTGGAGGAATAAAAGTGAATTTAACATTCACAATGATTGGGAGATCTTATGGGTAAGACAATGTTCCTAAAGAGAGGTGAGAAGTACCTTGGATAAAGCAAGGTGCTTAAAAAGGTAAGTACTTACCCACATGTGACTTGATGTGACAAGTCAAAGATTCTAGAAGACTTTGGCGTAGGTGATGTGACAAGTCAAAGGTTCTAGAACTTGCATGGGGAAGAGAAGATTCTTTGGAGGAATAAAAGTGAATTAAAAATTCACATGGGGAAGAGAGGTGCCTTGGATGAATAAAAAGGAATTAAAAATTCCTTTGGGGGATGGGGAGAGTTGACCAAGATGCTAATTGGATTAGCTAATTAGTGATTAGAAGATAATTAGTGGTTAAGGAAGATTAGAGGCCAACTTGCAAAATTTGGAGGATTTGACACATCCTAATCAAGGATTAGGCATGTGCACATCCCTTATGAAGAGATTGGGAGGTTGATTAGGGTTAAGGAAAAGGATGTGACATGTGGGGAATTAAATAAATGCCATATTTATTTAATTCATTTGATGTAAGGGGGATTCAAGAGGGCAAGGTATTTAATTGTCAACTAAATACCTTAGGGATTTAGAGGAATTAAAGTTATTAATTAGATAATAGAAATATTATCTAATTAATGCGAATAAGGGGATGTTTAGATGAAGAGGGATAAATTTGGACCAATGAAAGTGTCCAAATTTAGCTGTCTACATATATATATCATGGTGATGTGTTACTAATTGTGTACATGATCTATCTTGCAGGAGCGATGAGAGACTAGTGAGAGTTCTATTGTCAGGTAGCCACAGAGATAGTGTTAGCATCCTTCGAGGAGGATGAGATAGATCTTGACTATGCGCCCCCACCAATTGTGGAGGAGCCAGAGTCACTCAGACCATTTGCGAGGCTATGAGCAACGTATGAGAGTGTGAGAAGGCGACTCTGTCGGGCTGAGAGTGAACTACAGTCAGTATAGACCTCAGCAGAGGTAGAGAAACTACATGCAGAGTTATCATAGGCACGAGCAGAGCAGGACCAGATGGCAGATGATCAGCTTATAGCCGTTGGGCAGGTACAGGGTCTAGAGTATGCACTTTGATTTGGTAGTTCGTGATCACGGTCACACACGACCATCTCACAAAATCCAGGGACTAGATCGTGAGTGCCAGATCCTGAGGGGTCTAGCTCTCTCAAACCATTTTGATATGTTATGTGATTCTGAGATGTATGTAAAACTTTGATATATATATAGATATATAGACATGCACCTTTGTTATTATGATGATGTATCTTTTGTTGTATGTTGATGTTAAATGCTATGTGATCAATTAAATGACTTGTGGTAAAAAGTATTTAATTAATGGCCTCACGATCTAACATAATTGATGTGATATAATGTAAAACAGATTGCAATTTTAGCATAGATACAACATTGGTGATGAGAGAAATGATATGTTAGATTAAATAGACTAAGAAGGATTTAACTTAACACAACAGGAAAGAGGTGAATAGTATGAAACCTAAAGTAATTATAAAATGAGAATAATCACCTTAGTGTTCCAGATAAACACAAATTTAGTTGTCAAGAACAAGGCAATGTGAAAGTTATTTAGAACAACTTTAATCAACATTGCTATACCAACCATACTATTCAAAGGGGATTAGAGATAATATTGACGCAAATGTGTGGCATTAATGGGTTTCTTAAGGGGTGTTCCATCAAGATGCTTTAAGAGATGAGCACTAGACCCATAATTAGTATCAACTATATAAGGTCCCAACCAATTAGGGATAAACTTGTCTTTTTATTCATTATCGGCACTAAAATTTCATTGATTTTCAATAAGAACAAAATCTATCTTAGAGAACAATCTAGGGATAACATGAATGTTGTGTTTTCGTTGCAATTGTTTGATGTGAGCTTGTAGATGTTTGAGAGTGTTAATGTTTTGTTCATCGAGCATCTCAAGTTGATGTAATGGTTGATATTTATAAGTGCCATCATCAAAAAGATCTCAGAGAGCAACTCACAAAGTAGGAATTTCTAACTCCAAGGGCATGATCACATCAATACCATAAACAAGGCTATAAGGGGTATTTCTAGTAGATGATTAGACAGTAGTTCTATAAGCCCAAAGTGCATAAGAGAGTTGCGTATGCCAGTCTTTATGATTATGACTAATAGTTTTCTTAAGGACTTGTTCAAGAAGTTTATTAGTATTTTTTGCTTGTCCATTGGATTGCGAATAGTACGGTGTGGAAAAGCGATGTTGAATGTTGAAGAGTTGGAGTAATTGAACTTCGTTATTCTTGAAGGGTGTTCCATTGTCTGAAACAATTGCAGAAGGGAGTCCAAAGTGAGCAATTATGTGTTCTAGGATGAAACGACAAATTACTTCAGCAGTGGTTGAATGAAGGGGGATAGATTCAACCCATTTTGTGAAATAATCAATTGCAGTTATGATAAACATATGTCCAATAGAAGGAGGTGAAATTTTTCCAATAAGATCTATACCCCATACTGAGAATGGCCAAATAAGAACATTGGCATGGAGCTCAGCAGCAAGAGCATGAATCAAATGGCTATGTTGTTGGAATTTGTGACATTGTTTAACATAGGTGAAGCAATCCTTCTCCATATGTCTCCAATAATAACCCATACGAATAAGTTTTTACACTAACGAATGGCCTCCAAAATGACCTCCATAGGCACCAGCATGAGCCTGTTTGAGCGCTAAGGGGATTTCAGAGTCTTTAAGACAACGTAGTAGGAGACCATTGAAAGATCTTTATAACACGTCTGCAAGAATCACATATTTAGTTGTGAGTTTGCGTAAGTGCTTTCGAGTATGTGTTGTTGTATGTTTGGGAATGGTACCATCCTTTAAGTAGTTGTATATTTTATCATACCATTCACACCAAGGTGCTTGAGTTATCATCAAAATGTGTTCTAATGGAGTATCGATCAAAGGTTTTAGGATGGGATGAATAAGGAATGTGAAGTCGGTAGAAGGATCATGTGGGGATATGAGAGAAGTTGCACTTTCCATTGCATCCGCATGTCGATTGTCTTTGCGTGGGATGTTATCAATGGTAAATGAATCAAATTTTTCTAATAGCTTCATTGTAAGATCCTTGTATTTTAATAATTTGTCATGTTTAGTTTGATATGTACCATTGATTTGTTTGATGACTAATTGTGAATCGCCAAAGATCTTAATATGTTTAGTGTGAAGAGATAAAGCAACTTGCAAACCTACAATCAATGCCTCATACTTAGCTGTATTATTTGTACATAGGAAATTTAAATGATAGGATAAGGGAATAGGTTTACCGTCAGGTGGAATTAGGAACACTCTAGCACCAGAACCTGTTTGACACTTAGACCCATCGAAGAATAATTCCCATGGTTTAATATCAGTAGTCAAGACATGATAATCAAGAAAGGAATTAGTAGTAGGTAAAGGAAAGGGAGAAGGAGAATCAACCAAGTGATTGGTTAAGGCTTGACCTTTGATTGCTTTTTGTGAAACAAATTTAAGATCAAACTCAGTTAACAACATCACCCACTTAGCTAAGCATCTGGAAAGATCGGTTTTGTTGAAAAGATATTTAAGAGGATCAAATTTTGTGACAACTTGTACTTCAACATTTAGTAAATAATGTCAGAACTTACTAGTAGCGAATACAAGAGCCAAACACTATTTTTCAACTGGTTAATAGCATGTTTCATAATCAATTAAGGTATGGCTAATGTAGTAAACAAGGTGTTCTTTACCATGATCATCGCATTGAGCCAACAATGTTGCAAAAGCATGGGCAGATGTGGTGATGTACAAGATAAACAGTCGATGTGGCAGGGCAAGTTGTAAAACAAATGGAGTGGCTAAATATTCCTTTAGACTCTCAAAAGACTATTTACAACCCTCATCCCAATCAAAAGGGACACCCTTTTTAAGGAGATGTGTGAAAGGTATTGTGTGATTGGCTAAATATGCAATGAAATGACAAATAGCTTGAATTCGACCTTGTAACATATGCAACCGAGAAATATTCCGAGGAGGTGGCATGTTAACAATGGAATTGATTTTATTTATTTCCACCTCAATGCCTCTATGAGAGATGACAAACCCTAGGAGTTTACCACTATCTACACCAAAGACACACTTTTTTGGATTCAATCACATGTTGTATTGTTTTATGCATTCAAAGATTTTATGAAGGATATTCACATTGTCTTGTCGTGTTAACGATTTAGCGAGGATATTATATACATAGTCTTCTAAAATTTTGTGAATATAATCATGAAAGATTAATGTCATTGAACATTGATAAGTTGGGCTGGCATTCTTTAAACCGAAGGGCATCACAACCCAGCAAAATGTACCCCAAAAAGTTGTAAAGGTGGTTTTGTATTGATCTTGAGGATTAATAAGGATTTGATTCTAACCAAAAAATTCATCCATGAATGACAACAAAGCATGTCCAGCAGTTGAATCCATGATCATGTCTATATTAGGAAGTGAAAAATCATCTTTTAAAGAGGCTTTATTCAAGTCTCAAAAATCTATGGATATCCTAATACTATTATCAGGTTTTGCAACTGTGACAATGTTTGAGATCTGAGGAGAATAATCAATAGGTTTAATAAAGCCTGCATCAAGAAGTTTCTCTAGTTCCTCTTTAACACACAATTCCACATTAGGATGCATTGTGTGAATCTTTTGATAGATGGGTTTAGCATTTGGAGCAAGGACAATGTTATGCATCACAATTTTTGAGTCAATTCTTGGCATATCAAAGTATTTCCAAGAATTTTTTTTAGGAAAATCATGAAGTAAAGTGGTCGTATCTTCTTGTTCTTCATCATCAAGGCACTTCCCTAGGTAAGATGTTAGAACTATGGAAAGCCTATCCATTTTATAATAGATTACAAGGAGGATACATATAAGAAGAGTGATTATGATGAGTTCAAGAAGTCCTCCAAAGATGATGATGATGCCTTTGTCATAACCTGGGCTACACATTCATTAGATAGTGCATGATTGATAAATTTCAATGCCTCCTTCAACATGACCTCACATCAAGGTTGGTTCTCAAAATATGAATAATATGATAATGGGATGGTCTATCTTAGAGATTACTCTCATCTAAAAATTATTGTTCATGGAAGAGTTGTGATTCAATTCTTTGATGGATGAGTGAAGAGGTTAAAGGGTGTATATTATATGTATGGTTCAAGGGATAGAAACTACTTTACATAAGTAAATATATTGATTTGGGAATGTAGGTTATTTTCTTGTGTGGACGGGGTAAGATGATAAGAGGAGCTATGATGCTTGCTAAGGATGTTTATATAGGAACTCTATATTATAAAGATATATGTATGGTTCAGTGTAATAACCTATATGTTCTTGCAATGAAGAGATGTGCAAAATCTACACCTTTACCATTGAAACATTTAGCAAAGAGCATTACACACACTTTTGATGGTTATTCTTTTTAGGTACTTAAGGATGTGTGTGTTTTGGATACTAAGATAAAATCTAGAAATATAATGTTATAACACTACAAGATTGACCACATAGGTAAAAAAGGATTAAGGGCCTTGAAAAATCTCGTTGAAGAGTTAAATGATTGTAATCTTGAGTTTCATTTCTATGAGAATTGGTACATTGAAAGTAAACTCACATTCAATTTTATCCAATTATCACAAATATTTTAAGATGTTGGAGTTAATCCATCCTCATGTATTTGGACCCATTAATGTTCTATTGATTTTTAAATCTATATATTATGTATATTTCATTGATGACTACAATATAATTCACTGAAGACATTGAATATTCTTATTCTATGGTGGCTCTCATCTTCAACTTGGATGATGACATAAGTGTGTGTGACTTCCAATTATGGGCTCTTCTTAATCTTAAGACATGTGAACAATCCCTCAAGCTTAATTTTTCTAGTGATAGTTGATAGAATGAATTGAGTTAGCCCATTTTGGTACACAACAACCATTCAAGTATTCCTCCTTTCTACTATATTTGATGTTATATATCAAAAATCTTGATTTTGCTAGCCCCATATACACTTGTCTATTGTTGATAATTCTATTAATTCCCAAAATATTATTCTAATATCCACTTAGACACTTCCTCTCCCAAAATTTGGATTATTACAAGTTCATTGAGAATTTCCTCACCCTAGCTCTCATGAACCTTATATTTGACAATATTAGTTTTAGATTAAGTGATAATCATAAAGGATTATTGATAAATGAATGGGTTCCTTGTGATTGGTTCTTTGGAGCACATTATACTATGAATCGGATGCATGGTTTCAAAGAGAATTCTTTTACATTACCCAAGGTTCTCACAAGTTGAAACTTAGCCTTAGAGTATGTTTGGTAGCTTGATGCTATCAAATTTAAATTTGGAACTAGAAGAAAGAAAAAGGAAATATATGACATTCCATTTTTATTTGGGGACATAAAAATTATCAATAGATGGATATAACATATTGCATCACCAAGGAAAAATTTAGTGGTGAATCTTTGCCAATTGGCGAATATTAGATATTGACCAAGTTGAAATTGGAAAATTAATCACACCCAACAGGGTGGCCAAATTGCTCGGGTTTTATGAATTATCAGTCCAATGCATGTCCATTCGCCATCAAATTATTTTATGAGGCATATTTAAGTAATCAATTCACTGTAAAAACTACGCATTTCAAATGGACTAATTAATATTTTTTCCTAGAATCTCGGAATCACCTACATATTCGCCAATATTAAAGCAACATTATGTATTAGGACCCATTTCACCAATTAAAATCTACAAATAGTTGCTTGTGAGGACCCATTTCACCAATTAAATTTACAAATAGTTGCTTGTGAGGACCCATTTTGCCAATAACATTAAAAAATAATTACATTTGAGGATGCATTTTGCCAATTGTCGTGACACCTCCATGCTAATCATAGGGCCATAATCACCTTGAAAATTACAATGTATCATTGTATAATCATGTGAGATTCGCCAAATTTTTAATATACCATTTAAAAATTTCACAGAATTTGCTAAATATGGATTGATATAAATACAATTCAAACTATCATTTATTCTTACACATTTTGTTCAATTTTGAAATTGTGATCTCTTGATTCAGAAGCTGGACTTGGAACCTTGAAGTTGATCGTACATAAGTTACAAACTTACAACATGTATGAATTCTTGTCTTAACGAATAGCAAGTCAGTGAAAACCTAAACTTAAAGGTGAGTGATCATTTCTTCATAGTGTTATATTATAAGATTTCTTTATCTCTTTTCCATTCTTGCTTCAATCTTAAAGATGATATTGAGTAGGGAATGGGATCTATATTCTCTATCCTTCTTAAACAACAAGATTATTTTTTCTAGCTTTTATTCGAAGTGAGAGATCAATATGTCGAGTAGCAAGTGCAACAAGGGTAAGACTCCTCAGGGTGGTGAAGGGACTAGGAGGCCATCAAAACGCCCAAAACATAGAGTTACCATATAGTCTTACTTTGGAATTGGCAATGCTTTTGATTCATCAAATTAAGATGGAGCTACATCATCAACTCTTCCACCAAATATTAATGAAGAAGGCATTCACAATACCTCACATCCACCGAAAGGTCAAGGTGAGATTGTCATTGAGTTAAATGAGTCAAATGAGGATGGAAATACCACAAAAGATGTTCCAAGGGATACCCTGGTTAGCTAGAATGAGATAGTTGACTTAGATGATGTTGGTAGCAAGAAAAGAAAAGGAAAATCAAAAGTGGTGCGGGAGTGGGAAATGACAAGGAATTTTTAGCTAGATTGGGTGTCAAAGTACCCATTCATTGTACCAGTGGAGAAAGCAAACAAAGATGAAACTGCAATAGAATGCATGTGTATGATTTGTAACTTTGGAAATGTAAAAGAGACAAGAAGTTGCAACTAAAGCTTGACAATATAGAAAATCATATCAGTAAAGTTTATGCAAAAAAATCAGACAGAAAGGAACAATCAATCATATGATGGAAATCAAAGGAAGAATGCATTCATGTTAAGTATGCCACAGAATATGAAGAGCATAAGCAAACGATATCAAAGCTTGCTGCATGTCAAGCTCAATTTGGAAATGCAATGGAAGGAGCACATCTTTCAAAAACTATTCAAATGAGTGTTGTTTTTCATATTTTCTCCAGAGGGCACTCCTATGACAGACTACCCAAAATATTTTAATTTATTATCTTTTTTGGGTGTTCCTCACTTTTGTAGCTCACATTGGTTAGTAAACGCTAGATGGGGATGGGAAAACTATCTTTCTACAATGGAAAAGAAAGATTTAAAGGAGAAAGTAAAAGAGTCAAACTTCATTGCATTATCTTTAGATGAAGTTACTGCAGTAGTTAATACTTCTTGGGTCTGTATACATGTGTATGTACTATAGAACATCTCCGCCAAGCTCATCTTCTCTATGTTCATAAATGAAAGATAGTTTAACATCGTAAAATCTATTTAAACTAGTCAAGAAATCTTTGAATGAAATTGCAAGTATGGATGACTTGACACTTGCCAAAAATTTGGTGTGTGTAGGGCTAATAGAACTACAGTGATGCAAGGTCACAAGGGTGGTGTTTGCACAAAGTTACAAACTACTTGTGCACCATACATGTTTGGCATTCACTACATGGCCCACAAAATGAATTTAGCATTTAGAATTGTAAGCAAGTTTCATATAGTATCAAAAGTTAAAAATCTAGTCCACGAGCTCTATGCATACTTTTGTCGAAGTCCCAAATGTTTCACAGATTTTCAAAATTTTGTTGAGGAAATAACAATAGGAAACAAGCTTCTCAAGGATGTTGATACTAGATGGATCTCCTTGCACAGACCAATGCAACGAGTTCTTTCAGAATATCAATCATTGATTGGAGTAATGTATGAGCATTGCAACACAATAGACAAAGCTCATGACCTCTTACATAGGTTAAGTGATATAGAGACACTCTTGACTTTAGCTGGTCTTCTCTCCATGTTGGATGAAATGAACAATCTTGTGAAGAAATCCCAATATAGAACTATGGATTTTTATGAATATGCCAAGCTATGTAGATATACATGCATGGCTCTCAATCATCTATATCTAGATCTAACTTCTAAAATTCCAAATTTTCTCATATGGCAGCAAATTACTGATTTGAATAAGCTTGATAATTATTTACATTTTAATGCAAGAGGGAACTTATGTATCTATGTGTACGTGGATTTGAGATACCAATGTACCATTGTACAATAGCCAGACACTCTATCAGAGAAGTATCTATTAGAAAGGAAGATTTTAATGACATTATTAAATATGTTAGTGATAATTTGAAGGAAATTGTAAAATTTATTTCCATGGATATTTATGATAGATTCCCTCAATAAGAAATATTTGAAGCCATGGGTATTGTGTATCCTCAATTTTGGATAAACCGAGATAGCCCAACCTATTTTCATAATAAATTAAATATCTTGATCGAACACTTTTCAAAAAGTGTAAAATACAATGAGTAGACAATAGAAGGAATTATAAATGTAGATAAGCTTAGACAACAATGTAAGAATTTTTCAAGAAGTATGATGGACCAGTTTGATTCCATGGCCATGGAGAAGTCCTTTGAACCATGATCAATAACAAAGGCTTGGATAAACTTAGGTCAAAGTGAAATATTTTGTGGTTCAATATCAAAATATTTCAAACTTGTTGATTTATGTCAAACAATGATATTGGGGTCAGTAGAGGATGAGATATTTTTCAGTTCATTGGCACTTTTGAAATCAAAGATAAGAAACAAAATAGACAAGAATTTGTAAAATTGCTTGAGGATGAAAGGAACTGTGTATAATGTCAAAAAAATTCCTTTTGAAAGGGCATTCACAATCTGGAGGTCCATATGTGAAAGAAGAGGGTTTTGCAACACTCCAAACATTGGTACCAGTGGTACTAGCAGTGGGACAAATGATAGTGACACAATGCATAATGTTGAATTTGAGACGTAGGGCGAAGAAAATGAAGACCAGACTCATAATCAAGATGACTCTTTTACTTTATCTCAAGTTGAACATTAGTTTTAGGACCCTAACTCCATTTGGGAAATGGAGGTGAATTAGAAACTTTTAGGTATTTATACTACACTTCATGAATCATTTTTCAAACTGTAGTTGATGATATTTTATATTTTATTCCATGAAATTGTGAATCTTTGCACTTCATGATATTTTATTTTATATTGCACTTCATGAATCATATTCCAAACTATATTTGATGATATTTTATATTGTATTCCATGAAATTGTGATATTTTATATTTTATATTATATTCCATGGTATTGAATTTGATATGTGATTTTGCATCATTGTCAAAGAACAACACTTATCACACTACTTATAAATTCCTACTAAATTTCCATTCACACAATCTTTGATAAATAATTGAAAGGAATATTAATCCATTCCTTGAACAAAAGCTAATAGTTCAACATCCATAACATAAACACATGATGTGATATGACAACTTATAAATAACCGTTGATTATTTTGAGTCAAAAGATAGTGAATACAATATTGGAGAGCAAGATAGGTCAATATTATATTCAAATTTTAAGAAATACACTTAAGTATTTGAGTCATCTTTTGTTATTACAGAGCAAAATTACAACATTTCCTATATGTGTTATCAAATAGCTTACAGTAGGCATCCCAAAAGATGCTTAAATCTGGTTGTCTTTCTGATCTAGGTGTTCTATTGATTTGGAATGTGTCATAAGGCTTAGGGTTCCAGTCATTCTTATGTTTTATGTGTGTTCTAAACCATCTCAAAAACCCTAGGTGTCTTTTCCTTTTACCAACATTCTAATTCATAGTTGACCGGGTTTTACTTGTTCTCGATCTCTTAAGTCGTATCTTATTCCTTTGCTTCCATTTACTCATCATCCCCTTGAGCCTAGTGTTTGTAGTTGCTAACCATAGAATCCTTATAAATCTTGCCTTGTCTTATGTGAATCATAAAATTCTTTAATTCTTGTTCTTTCCATAAGTTTGGGTTTAAATATTCGCTCAATATTGTTCATGTTATAAACCTAGGCAGGTGGCCCCTTTTAAGTCATGTAATAAGTGCATGTGCTTATTAAAATCCTTTGTTATGCTTGGTAAGTCCCATTGACTACTCTCTATTGGTTCTCCTCAATCCTGCGTGATTAAAATAATCAAATTAAGGAGTGGGCAAGAGGCACTTGGCCACCCTTTTGGTGGGTCCTACCATTGCTCGAAGGCACCGATGACTATAGGTGTTCAAATCAATGGTTACTATGGTTTCTAACAAATAAATCTTAGTTGTTCCTTGCCTCCCTGCTGCTGTAAGATGCACACACTTTAAACTTAGAGGGGAAGTGAGGAGGTTGACATGTAGACAGTTTCAATACTTGAGATGGTGGAGCTTGCAGAGTGACAAGGGGATAAATCCACATGGAATTTTTTGGTTGGTCAATAGCAACAACCATTTGTAGTCAAATTTTCAAACTTATTTGACTAAATATGAGCCATCTATTGGGCCATCTCACTACGAGATTGATGGTTAAAATTCAAAGTTCAAGATTGAGGGAAAATGAGTTGTATCAACCATTCTGGTTGGCACAAGTGAACCATAATGGCAGATATGACGTAGAGCTACCAAATTGGTATGTTTTAAAGCCATAAAACTTGGTTAAAGTATAATTGTAAACTGTTAAAGCATTTAACATGTCTAAGGAGTTCTCGCTGAAATTTTTAAGCTTGTTTGATGATAAGAATTAGGGTTTTCAAGCGTCTCCAAAACCAGTAAGTCAAATTGCTATCTTGATTCTTAGTTGTTTAAAAAAAATTGTAAATGCTTGTTTTATCATTCTATCATCAGGGTTTTTAGTTTCGTTGCATTTCTTTTAAGGTTTGATGTTCAATTCGAATGATTAGCTCATTCAGTCCTGTTATTACCTTGGATCAACCCATACCCTAGTTGTAAGCTTGCAATTTGCTGAGTTGTAAAGCCTAGTTTGCAAAAACTCTATTACTATGGCACCCAAAGTCAAAGAATCCATGCCAAAATACCAATCTTCTAAGTCGAAGCTTGCTATGAGACCTCTGGTATAGGACTTAATCAAACAATTGGTATCTTCAACCTTTGAGAAACCAAAGGGATAGCATATGTACTTTGGCCCTGGAACTAAATTTGGCATCACTGATTATTATTGTACAATTAAAGATGTTTTTCTACCGTACTCTAAATGGAGTCTTTTCCAGCAATGGTTTGGAAATAGGAAAGCTAGTGATACCCTTTCTGCAACCCTTGGAGCTTGGACATGGGTAAAGTAGTTGTACCCAACATGTTCATAGATGTTGATCTTATCAAAGAAATTTTTGCAAACTATGACCCTTTGGTTAGGGTTGTTAGTGTTGGAAAAACAAGGATAGACAATTGAGAGGGGGGGTGAATCAGTTGTCACAGAATATTTAAACTTTTCAAACTTTACTTAACTTAATCTTAGATCTGATGAGTGAACAATAAACCATGAACAATCAACACATCAGAAGCACATAGAACACTAATATTTTGTACGTGGAAACCCTATTAGGGGAAAAAACATGGTGGATGTTAGTCCACAATATGATACCCTGTTAAAAGTATAATGAAAAATAATGGGGATGCACATGCATTCATGCACATGCCTAGAGTTCACTGCTCAAATACAAGAGGGGTCACTACCCAAGAATACATAGTAATTTGGATTAGACCCACAAGGTGTGAACTGAGAAAATAGCTTCTACACAAGCCTAATTACAGTTCCAGTTAAGCACAGAGAACCTTCTTCACACTTCACTCAACCTTCTTCTCACTCTGCTCTGCAATCGAATGATTAGATCAATGTTTGTGCACTTTCTCTTTCTCTAGCTTTCCTTTTCTTTCACACACACTAACACACACTAACTTCACTCAAATAACCACTCTTATATATCCGCAACATGAAATACATCAACAACTCAGTCGGCCAAAAATATGAAACATATTTACAATGTTGGCCCAAATTTACAAATAAATTTTAATGTGAATCAAACATCATCGACTAATATTATGATGAGACCCAAAACAATATCTTCAAGTGCAACAAACATTCAAAATTTAATCTTCAAGCATCCACAACACATTACAACCATCATGTTGACCAAGAACATGAAAACCCGAACACACATGAGAAAAATATTCAACCACAAACACACCGATTAACACGGGCGTACAAAAAGAATAGAGAATGATCTAGAAGCATCCACAAACAACAAGAATCAATAGAGAAGAATCAACAACATAAATTACCATAATCACACCAACATCAAAACTGAAACCACAAAAACACTATCAGAACACAAATTTTCATAACTTGAACAAATCTTCATGTAGACTTTTGAAACTTCCAGTAGATGAACTAGATACTCTTAGAAATAAACCATTTAGTCCACAACAGTTGATCTTCAACGTATAGAACAAAACACCTTCATGACCTTCATTGTTCCACTAGCAACCGACAACTCTTCCTTTAACAATTTTCTCAATATCCTTGACATATACAACCTTCAATACAATAATGCTAATAGTGTTGACATCAATGCCAACCACATATCAACAACACAACCAAAACATCCAACAATCTCCCCCTTTGGTATTGATGGCGACACATGATGTGAAAAATACCATCAACACAACTACACTTACTCCCCCTTTGGTTCTAACTCTTCTCCCCCAAAAAAAAATTTCACATTGTTTTTTTCCCCCTAAAGGATTTTTCACATTGCTCTTCTCCCCCTTTGACATCAATGGCAAAGATAAGCATTACCTTCCCACATACAAGCTTTGAACCGCATATCTGCACATCTGACTACTCCCTCTGAGTAGCATCCACAAAAACATCAATTTGGATCAGGAAATATCCATGAAGCACACGAATTGATGCAAATAAATGCATCTCTAGTTCATATCAGGAGGGGTAATCACCCCTAGCATCCCTCTGAGATACTCAAAAGTATCATTTGGAAACTGCTTGGTGAAAATGTCTACAACCTACTCTTTGGTAGGCACATACTCCAGTCTGACTTCTTTCTCATTCACCTTCTCCCTCAAGAAGTGAAACTTGATTGATATATTCTTGGTCTTAGAGTGTAGCGTCAGAGTCTTTGATATGTTGATTTCACTTGAATTATCGCAGTATATGGGAATAGGTTCATCATATACTACTATGATATCTTTCAGCATCTACTTCATCCACATCACTTGCATACAGTTATTTATAGTAGCAATATACTCTACCTCAGCAGTAGATAGAGAAATGAAATTCTGCTTTTTGCTCAACCAAGACACCTTCTTCCCTAGGAAGAAGGCACCACCACTAGTACTCTTCCTGTCATCAACATCTCCTTCCCAATCCACATCAGTATATGCACTCAAAGTAAGATCATCATCCTTAGGATACCAAAGTCCAAAACTAACTATTCCTTTTAGATATTTGAAGATTCTCTTTACAACAGTCACATGAGATTCTTTTGGATCAGCCTAAAATCGAGCAACCATACATACAACATTCATAATGTCTAGTCTAGTTTGAGTTAAATAGAGCAATCCACCAATCATTGACATGTATCTTGTTTGATTTTCCTTAGGAGAATCATCATTTTGTGTTAACTTGCATCTGGTTACCATGGGAGTACCAACAGGCTTTGAGTCTTCCATGCCAAACTTCTTTAGCAATTCTTTCACATATTTGGACTGAGATATGAAGATCCCTTATCTAATTGAGTAACTTGTAATCCCAGAAATAACTTCATCTCTCCAATCATACTCATCTCAAATTCATTCTTCATTTCATCAGCAAACTTCATACATAGATTATCATCTCCTCCAAAAAATAATGGCATCAACAAAAACCTCAATAATTAACTCTTTGTCATGATCCACTATGAAATACAAGTTGTTGTCATCAATACCTTTGTTGAATCCAAGCTTTAATAACTATTTGTCCAGTCTAGCATACCAGGCTCTGGGGGCTTGCTTGAGTCCATATAGAGCTTTCTTCAATCGACAAACCATGTCTTCCTTATCAGTCAGTTAAAATCCATCTGGTTGTTCAGTATATACTTCTTCTTATAGCTCACCATTCAGAAAAGATGACTTTACATCCATTTGATAGACTTTATAGTTCTTATATGCAGCATAAGTAAGAAATAACCTTATAGCTTCGATTCTAGCAATAGAGGCAAAGGTTTCTTCAAAATCAATACCTTCCATTTGTGAATACCCTTTACATACCAATCTTTCATTATTCTAGACCACTTCACCTTATTCATTCAGCTTATTCCAAAATACCCATTTAGTACCAATCACATTTTTGTCTTTAGGTCTGGGAACAAGTATCCATGTATCATTATTTTCAATCTGCACTAGTTATTCCTTCATAGCTTCCATCCAGTGTTCATCATTGCAAGCTTCATTGACATCTTTAGGCTCAATCTTGGATATCAGGCAATATTCTTCTACAATTTTTCTCCTAGTTTTCACACATTTATTCTTGTCTCCTATAATTTATTTTCAGAATGATTTAGCTTCACATACCTTGGAACTTTGGGACTCTCTCGAGCTTTCGGTTCTTTTGTTCTTTCTTCTACACTTGCACTTGTATCTCCTTCATGACTTACTTGATTTACTGGAACAAATTAAAGTTTTTTTACTGGAACATATGGAACAATTTGAGGTTGATTTTGTGTTTGAACATTCTTCCCTTTGTTTGTGCTATCTTCCTGTTCATCTAAATCATATCCACAACATCTGGATGATCTAGCAGAGTCCTCATCAACTCTGACATTTGCACTCTCAACCATTTTTCTCAGTCTTCTGTTATAGCACCAGTAGGCCTTTCTTTTAGTAGAGTAACCTAGAAATATTCCTTCATCGCTTCTTGCCTCAAACTTTCCTATATCCTCATCTCTCTTGATATAACACTTGCTTCCAAAGATCTTGAAATATCTAACAGTAGGATTATAACCAAACCATAGTTCAAAAGGAGTCTTACCAAAAATACCATTGACATTTACGTAGTTTAAAGTGTACACAATAGTGCTTATAGCTTCACTCCAATAGATGTGAGGCACATTTCCTTCTATCATCATTGTTCTAGCAACATCCAAAATTGTTATGTTCTTCCTCTTTGCAACTACATTCTGTTGAGGGGTTTAGGGAGTAGATAACTATCTTTTGATTCCATGCTCTTCACAGAAAGAATTAAACTCCCTAGAGGTGAACTCACCACCTCTGTTTGACCTTAAGCATTTGATTTTCAAACCTTTCTCATTCTTTTCCATGGCCTTGAAAATTTTGAACTTCTCTAATGCTTCACATTTTTCTCTTAAGAAAGCAACCCATATCATTCTAGAGTAATCATCAATAAGTAGCATAAATCACCTTTCTCCATTAAGACTTTTGACTCTAGAGGGACCACATAGATCAATGTGTACTAGCTCTAGTAATCCATTTGAATGATGTTGTTTGCTCTGAAAAGAGACTCTAGTCTATTTTCCCATTTGACACTCCTTGAAAATTGTGTTAGCAGGCTTAACTAGCTCTTACTATTTGAGTGGAACTTACTTTGACAATGTTATCAAAATTCACATGACACAACCTTCTATGCCATAACCAACTTTCATCTACTTGAGAAATTAAACAACTTTCACTAGCAGCATTCAGGTGAAAAATATTACCTTTTGTATTTTTACCTGAAGCAATTATATTTCCAAAACTTCCAAGTATCCTGCATCTTCCACCTTTGAACTAAAGATCATATCCATTGTCCACCATCTGTCCAACACTCAAAAAGTTGTGCTTCAAGCCTTCAACATAAAGAACATCATCAGTGTTATACTTACCACCAAGAAAAATAGATCCTCTGCCACGAATCACACCAACATTGTCATCTCCAAATCTTACAACCCCACCATCATACTTCTCAAGACTTACAAATTTGATTTTGTCACTAGTAATATGATGTGAGCATCCGTTTTCAATAATACACTCATCCTTTTCTTCAATCCGTACTGCAAGATCTTTCTCAACTTTAGCAGATTCAATATCCTCCAGACCATTTTCCTTGATAGCAAGGAACACCCATTCATCTTCATTTTCATTATCTTTATCAGACTCATCATCAGTCACTCCTTCTTCAGCATAATAACATTTCTTTTGGAATCTAGATTTGTAAGGCTTAGATCTAGGAACTCTTTCAGGACACCTGGATGCAAAATGACCTATTTTATAGTAAGAAAAACATTTAATAGGCAACACTCCTTTATACTTACCTTGTCCTCTGCTTTCTTTCTTCACAATTATTGCTTCCAATTCTTCTACCTCTCTTTCTTCATCTTCAAGTTGTTTCAATTCTTCATCATACTTGGATGACTTTCTGGAACACTCTCTCAGATCATATCTTTGCTCTTTTCTTCCAGATACAGTAACCTTGAATGCAGATTCAGTCTTGGGAATAGATTCACCAAATTCACTCAACTCAAAGGTAGCAATTTTACCAACCAGTGTATCCCTTGTCACATTTGTTACTGATCTAAATTCTTCAATAGCATGAGCCTTTCCTTTGTAGGAGGGATACAATGATCTTAGCACTTTAGCTACCATTTCTTCCTCTTCCAGGGTACCACCAACACATCTAATACCCATCACAATTTCATTTACTCTTTGTATAAAAGAAGAAATATTTTTATCTTCACCCATCTTCAAATTTTTATACTTGCCTTTCAAACTCTGTAGCTTAGCCATCTTCACATGTGCATCTCCTTCATACAAAGTTTCCAGCTTCGTCCAAATCTCATGAGCTATCTTCAAACCTATCACATTTTTAATTTCTGAATCTATCAAAGCACTCGGAAAAGCTTCAATAGCCCTGACATTATTCTCACCCTATTTAATCTCATCAGTAGTGGAAGGACCATTCTGAGGAATAACATATGGATTCTTTGTAATCTTCTAGTAGGGTTCACCAATACACCTCAAATGACACTCCATCCTGACTTTCCATAATGAGTAGTTTGTTCCATCGAATCTATGATTGTCCTTGTATGATGCCATCTCAAATCACCTCAAGCTTTTAAACTTCTTCAGAGGAACCATCTCTGATACCAATTGTTGGAAAAACAAAGAAAAACAACTGAGAGGGGGGGTGAATCAATTGTCACAAAATATTTAAACTTTTCAAACTTTACTTAACTTAATCTCAAATCTAATGAGTGAACAATAAGCCATGAACAATCAACACATCAAAAGCACATAGAACACTAATATTTTTTATGTAGAAACCCTATTAGGGGAAAAACCATGGTGGATGTTAGTCCATAATATTATACCCTATTAAAAGTATAATGAAAAATAATGAGAATTCTCATGCATTCAGGCACACTGCGTAGAGCTCATTGCTCAAATACAAGAGGGCTCACTTCCCAACAATACACAGTAATTTGGATTAGATCCATAGGGTATGAACTAAGAAAATAGCTTCTACACAAGCCTGATTACAGTTCCAGTTAAGCACATAGAACCTTCTTCACACTTCGCTCAACCTTCTTCTCACTCTACTCTATAATCGAATGATTAGATCAATGTTTGCACAATTTCTCTTTCTCTGGCTTTCCTTTTCTTTTACACACACTAACAAACACTAACATCACTCAAACAACCACTCTTATATATCCAAAACATGAAATACATCAACAACTTAGTCGGCCAAAAATATAAAACATATTTACAATGTCGGCCCAAATTTACAAATAAATTTTAATGCGAATCAAACACCATCAGCTAATATTATGATGAGACCCAAAAAAATATCTTTGAGCATTCCAAACATTTAAATTTTAATCTTCAATCATCTGCAACATGTTACAACCATCATGTCGTCCAAGAACATGAAAACCCAAACACACATGAGAAAAATCTTTGACCACGAACACACTGATCAACATGGATGTACAATAAGAATAGAGAATGATCTAGAAGCATCCACAAACAACAAGAACTAATAGAGAAGCATCTGCAACAATAGAAATTACCAAAATCACACCAAATTAAAAACTAAAACCACATAAACACTATCAGATCATAGATCTTCCTAACTCAAACACATCTTCACGTGAACCTCTGAAACTTTGGGTAGATGAACTAGATACTCTCAGAAATAAACCCTTTATTCCACAATAGTTGATATTCAATGTATAGAACAAAAAACCTTCATGACCTTCACTATTCCATTGGCAACCTGCAACTCTTCCTTTAACAATTTTCTCGATATCCTCGACATTTACAACCTTCAATACAATAATGCTAATAGTGTTGACATCAATGACAACCACATATCAACAACACAACCACAACATCCAAAAATTAGAGCTCGTGATGGAAAAAATATGGTATGGGTTAATAAGGAAGAAGTTGCATATGCATTCAATTTGAACACTTGGAGCAGTGATATGGTTAAGATTGATGAGAAAATGTTGACGGAGGAATACAAAAGGGTAAAACACAACTTCAGTGTGTTGGTGTTGACCAATTGTTTGTTATTAGTAGGGAAGGGAAAATACAAAAGAAGATTACTTTGGGAGCCTCTGATGTTGAGCCCATCCCTATTAAGTATTTCCAACCATATTTTTAGAAGACATTTTACTCCCTCTTCCAAATTCTAGGGTTTGATCCTAGCTCTAGCATGCCAATGGCCTCTATGTACATGGTTGTAAGTATCCAAGACCTTAACATAAATGGATTATATGATTTCGCCACCTATACAACAGAGGAAATTCATGAAGGATTGGTGGCCTTGAAGGGTGGGAAACTTGGTGTCATATTTTGGTGGTTTTCATTCTTTAAGCATATGTTTCTTTTCAAAGGTGCAAACTATTTTGGCCAGGAGATGGGACCTAAAAGGGTTGTGGATAGTATTGAGATGTTGGCGCAGTAAGGGACCCCTATATTGGATAGGAATGAACAAAAGACCAACTATGTGATTGTTACAAATCCTTTTTCAACCTAATTGAGATAGGCTCTAATGGTGGATGTACCTAGGATCCCCAAGGAGTTACATGAAGTTTTGAGGCCGACTAATAGGAGGCCTAATTTGAATATTGCCCACAATTGGGGGGATGTAATTTCCTATAAGGATTGTACAGTTATAAGGGTATTTGGTACACAATTGATACCACACATACTTCCTAGGGAAGTGCCTCTAAGGATTGGGTTTTTGGAGGTAATATGGAAGCTAGGGAATGTAAATGATTTCTTCCTAGATGAGAAGTGAAAGAGAACTTTCTTCCCTACATACACTATGTTTACAAATTTTGTCATGATAACACATGGATGGAGGAATATTGTGGACCACTATCTCATGCATGATAATATGAAGATTTGGGCATACAAGACATATGATCCTAAGGGGTTCATAGCCTGGTTAATTAGGAGAAATAGGGGAGGTTGATATGTTCATACCCACACTATGCCTAAGGACCTCATTAGAAATATTTTAGACTTTGATGTCCAAGCTGATAGAATGAGGAAGTAGGGAGTTTTTGTAAAATTGGAAAGAGAAATTAAGGTAAAAGAGCCTAATTTTAAATCTTTTTTAGATATTACTGACCCAATTTTGAAGATTGAAGGTGTGATTCAAAATCTTGACAAAGTAGTGGAGAAATTAAAGGAAAAACAAGTTGTGAAAGATAAGGGGAAGGCCCCTATGATAGAGGAAGAGTCAGCTATGCAGCCTTCCAAGAAGGTGTACACTTATTCAAGGAGGAAAAGCATAGTAAAGAAGCATCAAACAGTTGTAACTCTTACACAGTTGGAGGCAAAAGTGCAGTCTCCACAATAGCAACTACCTCCATTGCCACTGCAACATTCTTCTTCCCCTAAAATAATTGAATTGGATTCTCCAATTAGGGAATCATCACCTCCAAGGGAGCCATCAACAAGGAAGCAAAAGGTTGAAGTTTTTGGTCTATTTGACTTTCCTACAGAGGAGTTAGATGATGAAATTGCTATATAACTGATGAGGAAATAATGCAAGGGATGTCATCTCCTCAAGGGAAAATAATATCATAGACTTTGAGCCTTAGGTTGAGAAAAGTTGACCTAAGTGGAATAAATAAATCTGAGGATATCAGATTCCAAGCTTCTGAAAGCTTTATGGAAGATGATCAATTTGTCAAGACACAAGCTTTATATGTATGGAGAGCAATGAAGGATGAGTATGCAACATTGGTGCAAACAAGGAGAAGTGAGAGCCCAAAGAATGCCCAAAAGGTTGTTGAAGCCAAGGTTCAAGATGAAATGAGGGCCAAGTATTCGAACATTTCTATAGAAGAGGGCAGGGCATTGGTGAGAAAAAGTGGAGTGTTATTACTCCCAAAATGGGACATGGCATCAACAATTTCTTTTGACACTGTGAAAAGACAAGATGCCCCTGTAGAAACCTAAAAATGACCTAGGCCTGCAAGCTTCATTTTTATCACTTTCGTCCTAGCATAATTATGTCATTTAATTATGTCCTTGGTCCACATTCGACTATTGATTAAATAATTCAAAATTATTTAATTAATTCATGTCACTTATTCTTCATGATTATTAAATAAATAAATTTTATTTATTTATTTAATACGTCATAAACTGTCTAAGTCTTTCTTTAATTAAATAAATTTCTTAATTTATTTAATTCCCCTTTGTCATTTAATTCTTCTTGATTATTAAATAAATGAATTACATTTATTTATTTAATACGTCACTAACTGTCTTAATTAAATAAATTGATTAATTTATTTAATTAATTAATCTCATCTCCTAAATTAAATAATTAAATTTAATTATTTAATTGCCAATTTAATATTCTTCTCATTTTAAATAAATTAAATTATTTAAAATGTCATTTCAATCTTAACTGTCAGTCCTTTTTGATAAATAATATGAAAAAAGATTATTTATTATCTCTTAAAATCCATAATTTGAATTATTTTAATTCAAATTAGTAATTAATCTTCCAAAAATCAAGTAATCGGGCAGATTCTTGATTTTCCAAATCTTATCTTCAGTCTGAATCTTATCTCTTTGATTTTTCGAATCTTGCAAATCAGACAATCTTATTTTCTTGATTTTTCGAAAATCTTTATTTTCTAATTAATTTCCTCATTTATTCTCCACCGTCGATCCGATTTTATTCTGACTGTTCGATTAAGGATTTTTCCCTAACCCTAATTAGGGATTCTCAGGTTTAATCTGGATCGCTCAATTTAGGTTCTCATCATCAATTAATCTCGTTCGTCCGTTCGAAATGGGATTTTCTATAAAATGCCATCTTCTTCTCACTTTTCGATTACACAGACACACACATGCTGACATTTTGCATAGACATTCTAGGCATTTATTTACTTGCATGTTTATTGTCATAGGCAATTTTAATATTCATTCTAGTCATTTGATCAAATCTTAACATTGTTTAGGCATAGACATTGTCAATCATAGGCTTTTAGACATAGGCATTTAGACTTTATGCAAATCCTTCAAGGCTTGTTGTAGGACTTAGGCATTTTTAGATTGCTCAAACGACGAATCTGAGGGCAACATTATCCAACAAGTAAGAAGGTGCTACAGAAATGAATCATGGAGACTTTGGTGATCAGGTATAATCATTCTTGCATGTATTTCCATTGTGTTTTGTAGCTACTTTGGGTTTTTGTCATTTTACTTTGATTTAACTAATCTAATCTAAAATCCAGAAATTACCCTCAGTTACATTGGTGAACCCGACTCCGTTTTCTCATTTCTGTATGGTTTTTTGTTGTTTTCTATTGTTTTTGCAGGTACAGGTACGGATCGACGCAAGTGTTTTTTTAAAAACATCGCGACGCATTTGATGCGTCGTGACGCATCTGCTGATAGAAGTGCCACAATCACCCTGACGAGCCGCAATTGACAACCAGAAGGACGCATCTGATCTGTCGAGCTGCATTTGGCAATCAGAACGATGCATCTGCCCTGTTGAGCCGCATCTATCTAATAAAATTTTTCTTTCAGTTTTGCCATTCTGATTTTTGGATTTTTGGATTTTACGGGTTTCCGGTTTTCTGGTTTTCTATTTTTCTGTGTTTTTTATTCCTGCATGTTAACTAGATTAGATTTTTTGTGTTACTAATCTTTTCTTGTAGCGTGTGGCGATCCTCATTCGTGTGTCGAAGACCATTGCTTAAAAAAGATTACTAGTTCATTGTTTGCAGATTCGCATGTCAAAGAAGGAATAAACAAACTTTGTGCTTGTTTTTCTTAGATTAAGCAAACATTTGATTTTGGTGCATATAAAACGAACTCATGTCTTCTATGCTTAATTGTGGTTGCAGAATGGTAGGTGAGTATGCTCTCACTTGGTGAAAACCTTGTGATCAGAAAAACCAGACCCATTCTAATCTGTTATTTACCCTGACTTGGTATATCGGAGTATCCTCTCCCCTCACGCTTTCGAGCGATCTTGGGTGTAAGAGAAACGGTTACCAACTCTATAAATTGGGCCTGCCTAGGGATTTCATCACCCCAACGCAACTCAAACCGGCAATGGAGCTAAAGCCAAGCTACCCCCGACCGGTATAAAAATGTAAACCTTAAGGGAAAACCTAAGGTTGCGAGTGCGGATGTGTCATACGGACGAAGTTGTACTCCCTTAAACCCTGTTGAGCTTAACCTCTTCAGGCTGGAGTGCCACCTTAATGGTGATTAATCTCTTGCCCCATGTATGGCCACTTGAACGGGGGTCCCAAACTAAAAACTCTTGTATAGAAATCCAAAATCCTTCTATTTGCTAGCACAACACCGGTCGGTGTGAAGGCATCCACACTTTCGTAGTTTGTAGTAGAGGTGATCAGCTCGCCATGGGAGTTTCATGGGGGTTGTAAGATTGGTTGGCCTGAGAAGAGAATGCACTGTAAGGGGGAGCCCGTGTAGCCAAGCTTCTGAATTCACACGCTACAGATATGCAGTTGGGGAAACCCGCGTGGAATCTAGCGAATATTGTCATGGCCTAACCTAGGATCGTGCTTCTCTGATGTGTGTTTGGTTACTTTTTAAAACGCTGTGTTTGTCAAGTGTATTCTGGTTCTATCATAGTTCAAACAAAACATTCACCAAACAGATCAAAATTTCCATCAAAAACGACAAGAAAATCACTTTGAAACTAAACTAAGTCACATCTGTCGAACCGCAACTAATTTTCTGCAACGCAACTGATCTGCTAAACCGCATTTGAAAATTAGAACGCCGCATCTGTAGGCGTCGCGACGCATCTGTAAACTGAAAAGCCGCATATGCTAAATCGAGTCGCATTTGCTAAACTAAACCGCATTTGCTAAATTGAACTGCATTTGCTAAACTGAACTGCATTTGCTAAACTGTGACGCATTTGCCAAACTATGTCGCATTTTTCTGTCAAAATTTTAAACTTCACAATCGAACCCTGAGGTCTTCAAATTGTCAACCACTTGTCAAACACTGTCATCAAGAAGATTCTGTCAGAAACCAAACTTGATATTGCTCAAAGTCTTGTCTATTAGCTTGCATTAGTCACCATAGGTTTCATACCTCATTCCTTTTAGTTTCATACATTCAACATTATGTTGTCCCTAGGTTCATACTTTCATACTTAGGATTAGGAAAATCTTAAGCACACTTTGCAAAGTCATTGTTTTCGAAATTAGACCCTCTTGGACTAAGTTATCAAACCTCCTTTTTAGTCATTGTCCTCTTTTGTGAGACTTCTTCCAACTCAAAAGTCTAGTTAGGAAGACTCACTAGTCATTTAGACTTTGTCAACTTGTCATTTTCCAACAAAGTCCTTTAGCAGTCAAAATCGAAAACAAAGTTCGAGCTTAGAAGTGCTTAGATAACCTTGTCTTACATTGAATTGAAATTGCATGTCCTATTCACGAAAAACCAAAAACATTAGTCATTCTAGTTGTCATCTTGAATTTAGACTTCGCATAGTGTCATACTCGTGTTTAGTCGTCATTCCCATTTGAGCAATCTCATTTATGGTTGAAACCAGACTTCAAAAACAAAAGAGACAAATGGAAAACTTTAGGCAAGACCCCCCGTTTACTGTCAACAATCCTCCACATGACTCAAACTGGACCTTGTACGATCCATTTTCCAATTTAGACAATCAACCTCCAGTGACAACGCAATCCTCATCAAACAGTACATTCAAACTCTACTTGCAAAGAGATGAAAATGGTCAACTACTTCAGGAAAACATAGAGGCATTGACACAAGACCCAGAGGCCTATCAGCTTGCTGAAATAATAGCTCGTCAGGACAGAGACAGATTCATAGGTATGCTTTTGAGTGAAGGGGCTAAGTTACCACAAGGCTTTGACATAAATACTTTGCCACCATCTGTCTACCCTCATAATCAACAGTCATTTGACACAAATATTGCCATTAATTCACAACAAACGTCCACTTATCACCCTTATCCTAACCTTGACAAGGGAAGCCAACTATCCAATAGTCCATTCCAAACCTCCATGTCATATTCTGACCCTTCACCTATTAATCCCGTCCAAGTCTGCATCCCTTATCAACCATCTACCAACTCATGTCAAGTCCCCACATCATACCATACTGATCTGGTCCAAGTCTCCATGTCCTATTTCAATCAACCTTACACCAATCCAGTCGAAGTCTCCACGTCATATCCTTGTCCTTCAATAGTTAATCCAGTCCAAGACTCCATGACATATCCAGTCCAAGACTCCATGTCCTATCTTTGTCCCTCACATGCTAGTCCAGTCCAAGTCCCCATGTCATACCCGTATCCTTCACATACTATTCCAATGCAAGTACCCATGTCATATACTAGTCCTTCACATACTAGTCCAGTCCAAGTCCCCACATCCTATCCTAGTCCATCATTCATTAATCCTTTTCAAGTCATCCCCTCACAAGCCACATCTAGTCATGAAAATTTTGTCATTGCTCAAAGTCAAATCCCATTGTCTAAAATTGAGGATACATGTCAAAATGAAAGCCCAAAGCATGACCTTATAATGTCACCCTCATGTCAAGAACAAGGTAGTCCATCCCATGACCTTATTTCCGATTGTATCATCCACGAAAACCCCATCATTGACCAAGAAGTCCAAATCCATGACAACCCCATCTTCGACCAAGACCCTACCATTGACAAAGAAGTTCAAAACGATCCACTCCTTGACCTTTACGCCATTCATGATCAAACACTTGCCAACCCTATACAAGCCCTCGACTATTGACACTTCCCACGATGAGACACTTGCCTTCATGGGACACACAAACGATATTCCTCCAGAACAAGAATCTTCCACTAAGGACATGCTTGCATATGATCAAGTTATAGCTAAAATCATTGGACTCTATGACACTAAAAATAATGATGGCTTTGACATTGCCTTGAAAGCACCAGCAGAGTCATTTGAACTTGACATGTCACATGATCAGACCAAAGAGATATCAGTCAGGAATATGTCCAACATGACAATGAAGCTAAGACATGTTATCAACTAGGGTCATCTATCTTTGTCAGAGAAGGCTTTCTCACAGATGAAAATATTACAAGTGACAGTGTCCATAGACATCATGATGGGTTAGCATCTTGCTTTCAAAGCAACAAATACCCCATCACAAACGAGAATCTTTCAAAGCATGCAATATCAAGGCAAAGGACTAGAGCATACATGAGCAAGGCATTCTAGAACCAATACAACTTCAGGCAAATTCTGATTATCAAGGTCTTGGCTATTCTTCAAACAGCAAATCAAACGATGTCGGTGATACCTCCTCGATCTGGGGGCAACCTTATCAGATACAAGCGTCACAATGGAATCCATAAGAAATCCTTGTTATAAGATTGCTGCCAACACCCCCTCCACCCACACCATAAATCATCATTCTATCATGAATCAACCTCCCCTTTGGGACCAACAAAAACAAAAGTCTTACAAATCAAAAGATCAAAATCAAATGTCAAAGGCCATTGAATCAAACAAAAGGACAAGTGGACAAATGAAATTAAAATGGATCCCAAAGAAAGTGGATCAAACAAAGACACCAAGTCAAATACAAAGTCAATCACAATGTGGAGCCACAAGACAAGAGGACTTCCACATATAACTCATGTCCACCTCCTTCAAAATGGTCATCAATCAAGACATATAAAAGTGTTGGTTCCAAACACCATCCCTCCAAAATCTGTCACCCACCATCCCAAGTTTGGAAAATAAAAAGTTCATTCATCCAAATGTCCAAACAACCTTTCCACATCTACCATCATCTATCATAATCCTACATCTCGCCTAAAGTCCAAAAATCCCGTCACAAATCCGTCACATCATGGCAGCAACTCTTTACCACAAGGACTCTCATGGCACTCTATTGCGATGTGCGTATTTTGATAAGGCCAACTCTAGTATCAGAAAGGATCACAATGACATCAATCATTGTATACAAGCGCTATGATCCTAGCAAAACAACTCCTTCAGCGAGGTCATTATTGGCATATCATGGCACCAGTCTCTACATTGGCACCATCAGTGGATTCAAAACAGTCAATGGTCATCTAAAGCATCCAAGCTATCTACAAAATCAAAAATACAAAAAAACAAAAAAATTGAATAATGTAAAACATCGTCACCCTGATGAAAACCTGGAAAACAGGCGTCTTGGTGACACCAAAAAAATCAAAAGTCAAGAAAATAGTAAAGAGAAAAAATTTCATCCAATGGTGAAAACCGGCAAACGGCTCGGATAAGTACCATGAGGAAAACCTGGCCCGGCGTCATGTGTAAAATAAATCATTTATGTGGACTCTCTTACTTGGGGGCAAGTCGTCTCATTTTCCCATGCCTTCCTCATGACATTGACATCCATCTAAGCCCTATCATTTCCACGCATTTTTCCCACTTACCTTGGTCTTGACATAAAATGGCACACATAAATCATGCTTTGGGAAAACTCTTGACATGTCTATCCTTCGGTCATACACGATTCATGAAACATCATGTCATTGAATATCATAGTCTTATTGTCCTTATATGACATAGTCCTTGAAAACCATATGACATTCCCTTAGTCTCATGTCTCCCATCCTTTACCAAGCCACCCCATATCCTTTCATGCCTGTCACCTATCTTGGCTTTCCTTGTCAAACGGTCTAAGGATAATCATCATCCCATTTATTCCTAACCAAGTCATTCCAAATGCAACGAGTCTAATTCATACAAGCACATTATCCAAAACATTACTTGACTTTGTTCCCGGCCTGGTGTAGACCTCCATACTTTGTCACATTATCGTCATCATCCTCACGTTGTTTTGGGATGTGTCCTTCCCACGTCAAACAACGTTGTCATCACATGTCAATTGGTATTCAGCTTGACTAGGGGCACAATCATGTTTGTCCTTGGATTCTCATGTGTAGGCATCAGTCCTTATGCATTTGTCACGATCCTCTTAAACGTCAAAATCCAAAAAATCATAAAATGTCTTGAAAAGACCAAAACATCACAAAAAGTCCTAAAAAGACAAAAGCATCATAAAAGTCGAAAAGACAAAAATATCAAAAAGTCTTGAAAAGAAAAAAACATCATAAAAGTCCTGAAAAGACAAAACATCACAAAAAGTCCGAACAAAGATCAAAACATCACAAAGTCCCGGAACAAAAAACATCTCAAAATGTCCTAAAAAAAAGACCTAAAAAATCATAAAACGTCCCGAAGAAAACCACAAACAAAAACATCAGACTGCTTGAAAAGCGCAAACACAGTGTCATCTCTTGTCAAAGTTGATCATATCAATCAGTCTTTATTGTTTGTCGAACTACGTTGTCTCTGCGCATTTGCTACGTAGGCAAGACTCATACTTGAGTCCCCGAGACATTAGGTCAGTCCTTTTAGGTTTGTCAAAATAAAATCATGACGCAATCTTTGCTCATCAAGACAAATTCATCGGTCATGTTGAACTACGAGGTCTCTGAGTGTATGACGTAGGCAAGGCCATCTATCGATGAGCCCCCGAGGCCGCACTAGGTCAGTCCATTAGGGTTCATGGCACTACAATGGCACACACGTCAAAAGTCTTCAATCATTTTCTACATGAGAAAACTCCTGAAACAAAGTAAAACAATCATTTGTTCAGCATGGCAATCTCATCGGCATGTCACTCATATCATCATGACAATATCGGCATATGGTCAAACACAAGTCAAATTCGGTCAAAGAAAGTCAAATCATCATAAACCGGTCAAACTGTCAAATTTCGGTTAATCTTCAGATGAGTCCTTCTAAACGATAACCTCTATCATTTACGCCTTAGGATGTGTCCTTCCTAGGCGTCGTCATCGTCATTCGACATTTTGAGTGATCCTCTTGACATCTAAAGATCACTCTTCATGACATCAGTATTCTTCAGATGTGTCCTTCTGAAGAACCAACTCTGTCATTTATGCCTTAGGATGTGTCCTTCCTAGGCATCGTCATTATTTTGAGGGACCCCTTACGACCATTAGGGATCAAATCCTCTAGTCATCAGCATTATTCAGGATGTGTCCTTCCTGAATTCACCAATTCTCGGCATTTTTCAAGGTCAATCAAAACTTTTAACATTTCGACATCTCGACATTATCAGACATGGCATCTTGGCATCATAATAGTGGATATCTAGACGCACTTGGCAAGCACTTGACAATTGTCTTTTAGTTTTTATTATGATATTAGTTTTTCAGCGAGATCCCACTAAGCAGAATTTAGAGAAGCAGCGACGTATCATGTCAATTGACACGCATGACTACTAGTTTCTCAGCAGGGTCCTGATTTTGGGATTTAGAAAAACAACGACATATTGTGGTAAGGACTCTTTCTTTTTGTATTTTGACAATCATGCTACTATTTTCTCAAGGATGTCCTGGAAACAGGATTTAGAGAAGTAGCGACGTTTCATGATTTGTCCTAGTCTTTTTTCTGCATGTGGTTGATTATGGCAAAAAGACTGGGGCAAGCACGCTCCTAGTATGAGTCATGATCATCCTTGTCTGTGACTATTTGTCTTATGTGATGGTACAACCTTGCACACCTTGATCTATGTCATATCATGGTGTTTCTTGGCCATTACAATAGTTTGCCCAATGATGATTAAGAGCAATAAATACTTAGTCCTATGGCAATGTTTTGAAGGATTTCCTCTAAGAACTAACATGCATCTTCTTTAGTCGCTTCATCTTCTCTCGCTCGTCTCATATAGGCATTGCATCCATATCATCATCCATATCTTTTGCACTAACATTTCTTTGTCTCTTCATATTCTAAGTCTTCTCATCAATTTCGAGAGCACACCCATGTTCTTCGAACCCGTCTATCCTCTCGAGGGGGCATACTGTAACCCTCCTCGTCATTCTTCCTCATCCTATTTGGCACTGGGGCATTTATTTGACTTATTTTCTTTGTCACAACGCGACAAGCAACATTATGACAAAGAGGGGCAAAATGTAGACACCTAAAAATGACCTAGGCCTGCAAGCTTCATTTTTATCACTTTCGTCCTAGCATAATTATGTCATTTAATTATGTCCTTGGTCCACATTCGACTATTGATTAAATAATTCAAAATTATTTAATTAATTCATGTCACTTATTCTTCATGATTATTAAATAAATAAATTTTATTTATTTATTTAATACATCATTAACTATCTAAGTCTTTCTTTAATTAAATAAATTTCTTAATTTATTTAATTCCCCTTTGTCATTTAATTCTTCTTGATTATTAAATAAATGAATTACATTTATTTATTTAATACGTCACTAACTGTCTTAATTAAATAAATTGATTAATTTATTTAATTAATTAATCTCATCTCCTAAATTAAATAATTAAATTTAATTATTTAATTGCCAATTTAATATTCTTCTCATTTTAAATAAATTAAATTATTTAAAATGTCATTTCAATCTTAACTGTCAGTCCTTTTTGATAAATAATCTGAAAAAAGATTATTTATTATCTCTTAAAATCCATAATTTGAATTATTTTAATTCAAATTAGTAATTAATCTTCCAAAAATCAAGTAATCGGGCAGATTCTTGATTTTCCAAATCCTATCTTTAGTCTGAATCTTATCTCTTTGATTTTTCGAATCTTGCAAATCAGGCAATCTTATCTTCTTGATTTTTCGAAAATCTTTATTTTCTAATTAATTTCCTCATTTATTCTCCACCGTCGATCTGATTTTATTCTAACCGTTTGATTAAGGATTTTTCCCTAACCCTAATTAGGGATTCTCAGGTTTAATCTGAATCGCTCAATTTAGGTTCTCATCATCAATTAATCTCGTTCGTCCGTTCGAAATGGGATTTTCTATAAAATGCCATCTTCTTCTCACTTTTCGATTACACAGACACACACATGCTGACATTTTGCATAGACATTCTAGGCATTTATTTACTTGCATGTTTATTGTCATAGGAAATTTTAATATTCATTCTAGTCATTTGATCAAATCTTAACATTGTTTAGGCATAGACATTGTCAATCATAGGCTTTTAGACATAGGCATTTAGACTTAATGCAAATCCTTCAAGGCTTGTTGTAGGACTTAGGCATTTTTAGATTGCTCAAACGACGAATCTGAGGGCAACATTATCCAGCAAGTAAGAAGGTGCTACATAAATGAATCATGGAGACTTCGGTGATCAGGTATAATCCTTCTTGCCTGTATTTCCATTGTGTTTTGTAGCTACTTTGGGTTTTTGTCATTTTACTTTGATTTAACTAATCTAATCTAAAATCCAGAAATTACCCTCAGTTATAGCACCCATTTTTAACTATGAAGAAGAAGTCGCATTGGCTTTACAAGGGTCAAATTTTAGTCAGTAATGGGGCACTCTTGCTATTTGGGCTTTAGCCCCAACCACTTAAAAGCCTAAAGTTGCAGAACCTACCCCAAGTGTAAGAGGAGGCTTAATCATAAAAAGAGTTTTAGATACATCTACCTTGGAGGCAACAACCATGAATGTTAATGTGGCACAATTCACCAAAGCCATGGTTGAGTCATTAACAAAGGAAAGGGATAGTTTTAGAGCCAAATATAATGAGGTGGTTGTTGAGTACAACTCGAGCCAACAAAAGATGGCTCAAATTCAAACTCAAATGGCTCTATGGAAACAACAATTCCAAGCATTGTAGCTTGGTACCTCACATGTTGCAATCTTGCCTCCTCCTTCCCCAATTCTTTCACCTCCTCAAAATCAAGAGAAGACTACCCCCATTGAATTTGAATATGTACAAATGACACAATCAGCTCCTGAATCATCGAATGCCCCTCAATTTGAGGATGTTACCAAGGAGGAGTTGATGGAAAAGCTCAATACTTATGAAGATAGGATGGATGATCTTGTTCATTTGAATAATATGAAGATTGCATAACAACAATTCTTGAGCACTTGAATAAGGGGGTAGAGAAAAGATTAATTAGTATTCATGATAATTATGCTTTGATTTTTTATGCCATTAAGAACCTTGATAGAGATAAACAAATTCCTATTCCTTTAATGGAGAAAATAGATTCCAAGGGCTCAAATGTTGAGGGATATGGCTATTGCATCCTTTCATGATGTAGATAAGCATCCAAAGATACTTATAACCCTAAGATTTGTAACAGATATAACTGATTCTCAAGGGTTGATCGAGTCTTTAGAGGTGAAGATTAGAGAAGTGGTTAAGAAGTTCGACGATTGGAATTTTGGTCTTCTTCTGGAAATTATAAATGAGAAAGGTGAAGTTAAGTATCTGCAAGAGTGGAAAGACCAAGCAACTCAAGTGATAACTTCCCAAGCCAAAAAAATATGTGATGAAATGGATTTGGTTATGTTGAGGAACAATATGGAAAGGCTCATGCATATGGGTGATCCCACAATACTGGTTTACAATTTTTGGCCAAACTAGACACTGAACTTATTTTTTCTAACTAAATCTTCATTTTCGGGCACCTATAGCGGCTAAACCATGAGGAATTTGAAGATGATGCAAACTAGTGATTTGTGGCATTTTGTCTATAGATTCTAAATATATATTTTTCAAAAAATTTGGAATCAAATTGCACTTCTTTTTCCATCTCCTTTGAAAACTATTTTGTTTTAGTAAACACCATTTTTAAGGAGTGATGCTCACTGTATACAACATAACTTTTTTTCCATGAAGGATTAAATTCTATTTTTTTTTAATTTAGATTTGTAACTATGGTATCAAGTGCTTCCAATTGGTTTCATAGTGTTTTATTGAATATTTTTTCCTTAATCAAGTTTCAAAGTCAAACGAATTACAATTCAGACATAGGCGGACTGTATACAACATAACTTTTTTTGTATGTATCGAAATTCATTTTTTTTTTTGTTGGATCAAGGACATCAATATCTAGTGCACTAGTATTTTTCAAAAAAAAATTGATAATCTACTTATTTTCCACATGTACAAAATGGAGAGCTTGGTTTTTGGTGAACAACCTATATTTAATCAAACTAAAAAAAAAATACATAATAAAACCAAAACAAATTAAAATTATATTCATTGGATAGCTTGTTTTGAGGAATACCATCATCCAATTGGTTTTGTGAAGTCTCCTCCATTTTCATCCTCAACTCGAACTTTGAATGCAAAAATTCTAGAGTTTTTTTGGTGCTAGAGGGGGGAAAAGTGGGGTTTGAGCGAACCCCCCTTGGAGGTTCGAACCCCCTTTCCACAACCCTTTCCTTTTCTTTTTTTCCTAGGAAATGTGGGACCCAACATTTAATGGGTTCACTCGAAGGGGGGTTCTAGCAAACCCCCTTTGGGTTTACTTGAACCAAATGTTCATTCAAACCCCCCAAAAACCATTTTTTTTGCATGGGGGCATTTTTTACAACTTTTCCTTCCTCACGGGAATTATAAACCAGTTTTGTGGTTTACCCATATAGGGGTTTTCCTTGAAGATTTTGATAAGGAGGAAAATGAGGTGGCAGTCAGGTATAACCCATATAGAAAAAAGGTAGATAGTATCATTGGATTTGACTAGCCTACAAGGGAGTTTGCATTATGGAAGTCCAACTATATTGACATATTGTACATATAAATTGTTGCAAGTGGGAGTGAGTGACTAAAATTTTGGTTGGTGGTCTACAATAACAAAATTCAGCAGGCAAGTGCAATACACAGCTTGGAATGAGTACATATTAGGCCTTGGGTATATCAACATTAAAATATTGCACTTTCTTAGTTTCAAATGTGGTGACAAGGATTGTAGATGTGGAATTACTTTGGTATATTCTTTCTTTCATTTTATGATTTTCTTCTACAATTTTTAAAGCACGTGGACTACTGTGTTTGCTTGTGGAAAAGATTACTTTGCATTGACTAAAGGAGACTTTTGGAAGGTGGGAGAATCTTCACCAACAAATGGAAATGTTTTTTATCTCATATGAAATTATTCCTCGTACTTGGAAATGTAAATGTCACTGCCTTTGGGGACGTTTTGAAATTGAAATTCAAATGTATGTCAAATGTAAATGTGACTAAATGTGTAATTTGTTCTTAAGCTTGTTTTCTCCCTTGTTCTTATAAAAGGGAATTCAAGTCCAATTACATAGCTCTTTGGTTGAAAGAGCTTGTGAACTCATGTAAGAGAATTTTTTAATTCAAGCACAAAGAAATAGAGTTAGTGTTGAGTCTTAGGTATGAATTCAAGTCTATAATAGGCATAATGGTTTTATAGTACTGATGGAATTTGAATGAGAAATTGCATATTCTAGAATAGATTCTCTCCTATATTTTGATATGTATTATTAATAAAATGATCAAGGATCCTTCTATTGGTCTTCAATCGTTTTGGTTGAATGTATGATTTTTTCTCTACTTTAATTCAAAGAATTAATTAAAATGCTCTGATGGAATCATAGGTTTGTATGACTAAGTATGAGGATTTGATAAGTAGTTCTTGTTCTAGGAGTTTTGAGTTGTTTTATTGTAATACAATATCACAATATTCTACAAATGCTGAGTTGGGTCATTGTTCTATTACAATTTGTTTCAAATTTAAATTTTTTTCCCATGGATAAGACACTATTCTATCAATTTGGTTAACTTTGAAGCCAAGAATTCTATGCCAAGTTTTTAGGATAATAGGGTTTTAGAAAGCCCTAGGTTGCAAACCTAACAACCCTAATTTAAATAGTTGAGGATTACCACGAATTTTATACCTAGATTTTAGGATAATAGGGTTTTAGAAAGCCCTAGGTTGCAAACCTAGCAACCCTAATTTAACTAGTTGAGGATTACCAAGAATTTTATATTTCAAACTGTAGTTGATATTTTATATTAAGTATTCCTTGAAATTAGACATCAAATTGAATAAATTAACATATTATTAATAATTTCATATTTTAATTGTGTTAAATATGTACTCAGTGATTCATCACTCAACTCAATACTTAATAGCATATTAACAATAGTAGCATACACAACAATGAACATCAACAATCGTTTAATGTGTATCTAGTAGTTGAAACCAAAAATTTTCTTCAAATGATAAAATAAATAATACAAATAATTGAACATCAACACATTACTAAATTTGAGCTTTATTATTGATTTTCATATGAAGGAATACATAGAGGCATTGTAAATGCAAAATTTTGCTCAAACACAACTTTGCACAAAGCTGAGTTGGAACTTGGAAACTCATATTATCAATATCAAATCACCATATCACCTTTTCTAGCAACTTCCACTTTTCAGTTGGTGGAATTGTCATTTTTTCTAACTGATGTTGTTTGACTTGAAGATTTGTTAACAATTCATGATTGAAATTAGAACCTGTCTTGAATTCTTCAATCAAAATTGCATTCTAGGTTATCAGTGGTTTGATGGAATCCAAATAGTTCACCACATCTGGGTTCTAAGGAAACTGGTCCAAATCAATCTTCCTTGCACCCTCCATCTTCTTTCTAAAATCATCCTTTCTAATGAATCGCTCATATGTTTCAAAAGTCTTTGGAAAACCAAGCACTGTGAAGTTCCTTACCATTTCATCCAACTTCTTCATCTTGTTTGCAACCAGATGCATAATTTCCTTTGTTTCACGCATTCTCAAACACTTTTGAATGATATATGACAACATCATTGAGGTAACAAGCCGATTATTAATCCCTTTTCATTTCAAATCATTGTCACTGACTTTGTAGATTATTTTTTGAACTTGATTTGTATATTTCTCTAATGCCAACACATTTTTGTTGTCCACTAAATATTTTTTGAGTTTCTTATAATGTATTTTGGTAGCATTAATCAATTGAAACAATTCACACAAATTATAAATTCTCCACATTATTTCATCCTAGATATTTTGTTTCATATGCCTCATTGTTTCTCTACAAAATGCAGTTAACCTATTTTGACAAGAGTTAATTTCATATTTTGCTTCCATCAACTCTGCAACCAAAATTTCATTTATTTTCCTCTTTCTCCAATTTTTTTTCCCACTGTTCATTTCCTTTCACAATGCTTTGTCTTAATTTTTGTGAAGTGGATTTTTCCTCATTATATTTCTTTTTTCTCTCAACTAACCTTTGCTTCAATTCATTCACTTCTCTCTCATTTTTTTATCCTCTTTGCTTGTTGATGTAGAGGCAGATTCTTTTATTCTTTTTTCTAATTCATTGCTCTTGTTATCTACTAATTTCCTCTTTGCTTTCCCATTTTCTAGGTTTTCCTATAACTTTTCTACTTGATTCTGTAACATTTTTTTCTCTCTCTTGCTTTAGCAATGATGTGTACACCAATTCATTGTTCTTCTTTGATACATTAATTTTGTCAATATTTTTGAGTCTAGAAAAATCCAATTGTAAACTACTCACCTAAAATTCAGATTGATTCATCTGATTTGCTGGTTTATTTTAAAGTGTGGGAACAACAATCATGTACTCCATGATTTCTTTATTTTTGTCAAATGTGGGTAATAACATGGTTGTTGTAGGCACTGAAGTTACAATAGATGAACTCTCCATTAGTTGCTTCTTTTCATTTTTATACAATTCTAATTTCTTTTTAAACTCTTCAATGTAATTAAAACCTGGGGATGTAGGAACAATGGAATGCTTGAATGTCAAAGGAATAGTAGTACTTGCAATTGCTAATGCTATTGCAACCACACTAACTGTGGGATTGGGAGTTGCAAAAAATAACTCCTTTGTGGTGGAAATGGTAGTTGTTGTTGCACTTGGACCTATCAAAATCCTTTGCCTCTTCCATGTGCCTTGATTACTTGGTGTTTATGTGATATCTTGTATTGTTGTCCTCTTGTGTGTAATTTGTTGTTGTAGCACATGTTGACCACTATTAGTACTACTACCCATACCATTGCTATCGGTGGCATTTTCTCTAGGTTCTCCACCATGTGCATGTCTAAGTTGTGATTGTATCTGACCTTGAGGATTAGGATTTGAAGCTCTAACAAGATGAATTGTTTTAGCTCTACTTGTATGCCCTTGGTATACTTTATTATCTCTAAGGCCTTGCTTATCAATAGGTTTTGTATGGTCTACATCTATTATCGTACAAATTCCTTGTCCTTGAGACCCCAAACCACCACCTTCATAACCCATTTTTCGGCTATGGTTGCTCCTAAAGTATATGCTTCTTTTTTGGCCTCACTTAAACTAGGTTTGACATAACTTCATTCTTCCCTATCATCATTAGATTCATCATTAGTTTTTTGATCTTCACAATCATTAGGATGCTCTATATTCCACAATTATATAAACTCACAATCTTCTTCATTATCTCCAAAGTTTGCAAGAGTTCTTGGTTCACCTAGCTCCTTACTCATAGACCAAAAGGCAGTAATTTTTTATCGTGGCCAATTTTTATCTGCAACTTCCTTATCTAGAGAATATGACATTTTTACTCTACTAGATGGTTTATCACTTTTTTCATAAAAAATGTTGTACAAGTCCTGATTGTCTTTCGGTGCAATGCCATAATTTCTACTGACAATTTTTCAAAAGAAATACCTTTCTCAGCATCACTTTTCTCCATTGCTATTTTGACCTCATCCCAAGAATCCTTGTTTCTCAAGTTTTCAATCAAGGGTTTACTTTGATGTTGAATTCTACTTGCAACACTCCTATTGGCCACAATCATTGATTTAATAGTGTCACATGGATCATACTAATAGTGACAGACAACATCAAAATTAAAAAATCTCAAAAGATCATGTGGGCCACACTAAATGCTTTTCACTCGAATGTGAACCCTCCACATGAAAAAGTTAAAGAAGGAAATAAGTTCTTCTTTTGCTGACCGACAAAGTGTAGTTCATTAGTACTCTACATTTTCCTTACATATTTCAATGCAAAAATCCTTTCTGTTACATGTATTGGAAGTTTATATGGCTCTACTCCCAATCCATAAAATCTTAGCACAATATATTATTCCATTAACTACTAATCAACCAATTGTATTTCTTTTCCTAGTTGAATGCAATTTCTACATGACATAGGCAATCTAGGCATTGGAGTATTTGTAATTTCTTGATGCAATGGAGCCAAAAAGTAGTCTACAAAATGACTGTAGTTCCTTTGAGAATCATGCATCCTTATCTCAGTGGTCCAATCATATACTAGAGCCATTTTTTTTTCTTAGCATTACTATAGGGTTGAATCTAAAGCTTGTTAGTCTAAAACATTCCATTAAATTTGAATAGAAAAAAATAGCACAAGTAGGTTGTGAACCTAAATGTCGTAGTGGAAATTGAATGTGCACCTTCTTTAATCATTACAAATTGTTCATGCATGTATTCTACAATGCGCTCAATAAAGTTATATTTGATAGGTTGAGATGGAAAAGCATAATGGATATTATATACCATTTCAAGGAGGCTTCCACTCACTTCCCAATTGCTATCCAGTTTGAGGAAAAATGCTAGCATTGAAATAGTATCTTGAACCCATGGTCTAAAAATATCAAAATCATAAGGAGGATTATGATTACCTTTCAATTTGTTTCTAACTTGTATGTTATCCTAAACTATTTTATTTATGAAAGAATTTTTCTCCCTTTCATCCACTGCTTCATAATCTAGAGCAAGCTTTTCTAGGTCAATGTGGACATTTCCAAATTCTTTGGTTGTAAACCCCAACACTTTTCCAATTTCTTTGGTATTAATGGATAACAATTCTTCTTTGCTATATTTATTAACAATTTCTCTTTTATTATCATCATAATTTTGGGCACAAACCATGATAAATTTTGGGCAAGGGAAAACCTCATGTAACATCATGCGCCCTAATCCACTTACCCATAGTGCATTGAAACTATTAACTTGCATTTGGTTTGCAGCCTTATTCTCAGATGCAAATCTAAGTTCTGAGGTATGCCTACCATAGATTTAAGGATCATAAATATTGTGGTACTCATCAATGAAACCTAGGGTTTTAAGCAATCCAACATAATGTATTTTTTTATCCGATTTTACTCTACCTTTCCCAACAACTTTCTTTGGTTTTCTAGTGGTGCTAGTGGTAGAAATTATTATACAATGTGAAATTGTGAATTTCCTCTTAGTCCTTAATTTTTCTTAAGTCTCTCAACCCTAAACCCAAACTTCAAAGTTTGACAAAATAATATTTTAAGAAACAATGAAACATAGCCATAGGAATTTTTTCTTTCACTTACCTGGATTTTGATTCTTGAAAATTTTAATACTGATTGGCTTCATTGTAACCCAAAATCTCCCAAGTGCACTGCAATGAGTAATCTGAAATCTCCATGTGTGCTGACTCTATCACTTAAAAATAAAATCACTTAGCAGTAGAAAGTTCACTTATTTTTTTCAAATATTAAAGTGAATGAAACATCAATGTGTTTCCACTAGACTACACAATTAGTACATTACATAATTTCCATAATGACACTTAGAAATAAATTCTCAAAAAAATTCTGAACCGTTGATCTTTATAAATCTAACGGTTATAGGGTGACTCTGGAGGTTTGAGTTTGCAAGCCTAGCACTCTATGCATTTCATAATGAAATGCAACTACAACCATCCATCAAATGTTTATTGAATGGTTGAGTAATTTATGATATAAACAATAAACATGTTTTTTAAAGTTGTTTTAAACTTTATTGCGCTCGGATTGACATCAAGGCCAAGGGGCCGATAACTTAACGTTGCAAAGGACTTAATAAAATGAATAATGATATTGGGAACTAGGAGAGAAGTTGAACAACAAATTAGAAATCAATAAAATTTCGGTAAAACCTAGCAAGAGTGACAAAATGAAAATTTGTGACAAATGAATATGTGACTTGATGGAAATTTTCTTTTTTCATTTTTATTGCTTTATGTTTTAAATCTGCATGCAAATATTTTGAATAAATAGATAATACTTAATTTCTTAAAGGAAAAAAAATTGATTTGAATAGAGTGATAGACACTGAGCTCAAAAAATATTTTTTTACTGTAAATGAATAACACAACCATTTATTTTATTACAACTAAATTATAATGTTACATTATTACATATCTTTTTAAAGATGAGTAGAGCATGCGAGCTCTTGTTTTGTATAAATGGCATATGTCACTTTACATCAGCACAATTGATTCCAAGCTACTAGACTCATGATAATGGATTACAAATTGATTCCAAGCTTCTGTTGGTGACAACGTAATACAAACGTTGATCTAAAAATAAATGCATGGGGCTTGCCAGGCCAACCATGCTAGGGAAATGGGAGCTATGAAGATACAAAATGTACTTATACTCTTTGAGAACCAGAACCATGCAGAAGATGAGGGGTAGTAAATCTACTCCCATCTTTTGCATGCAACTTCCATGCATTGGGATAGCTCTTATCTTCATCAGAGCTCCTCATCCTGGTTCAAAACCTATCTAAGAATTTAGGTTAACCAGATCAACTTCTTTCCAATTCCACCCATTCTGAACTTGAAAGAAATTGGTCTTTTACTTTGTAATAACATAACTAGAGGCAGGAGAATTTAGAGTATCCCCAATATTAATACCACATCATCTTCTTCCTTATTAACCTTACAAAATGAAAACCATTATGACAATTTAGAACATTGCACTCAATAGTAAAGCCTTTAGCCTTCAATGAATGATTTCAGTTGTGCTCACTATCCCTATTTATGGGCCACTAGGGTCACTACCAGCCTGATCCCTATTTACTTGTGAGTCATGTCATGTGTGAGGTTGGGTATAATGATAATTGTGATTCATGCAAACCAAAAAACCAACTTAATCGATTTGTGTAACTTAAGCCTTACATTTACAATTAAAATGCTTAATTTGATTGATGTTTGGATACATGCAAACTATACCTCAAGCTAGCAAGCTGTAAAAATCACAACTCAAACGATATGAAATCATTACAAATCTTGTTTCAATTGATCACCAGATTAATGACATCATCATCTACAATACATCATGCAGTTTTTAATATCAAGCTATCTAATCAATTGCTTTGGATGCACATATGACATTAATCCATGCCACTGCCTACGGTACCACAACCACACTTTCTTCAAAAAGATTGAGAATTAAATGAAAGATAGAATACTTCGAGGCATTGAAAAGAGAGAATTAAATGTCTTGTTTTACCTTAATCATTATCAATGTCCACTAATAAGTCACAATGAATTTTTCGTACTTATTATCAAAACTATATGTTGATAATACCTTAATCATTATCAATGTCCACTAATAAGTCACAATATTTTTTTCTCACTTATGATCAGAACTAGATGTTGATAATTACTATTAGTTTTAAAAGCCACATTTTTATATTGAATAAAGCAAAAAGGATTTACAAAAATGATGCCACAAAAAGTATTTTAATTTAAGTAGCTAAAGACTGAAGTACATACTACATAGCCAGCCTATCCAAAAAGCCACTAACCATGACAAAAAACTAGTCAAAAAATACATATTACAAGAACTGTTACATTGTACAATAAAATATAAACATGTGACATGTCACACAATTCATTAATAAATTTTTTGTAACAATAGTTAAGGCCATCAACCAGGTGTTTGAGTAGAAGATGAATCAAATTTAACAAAGTAGCAATAGAGAAGAAAAGTGAATCACCCAAAACCTTCCTCCAAAACTCCAGAATATTTAATGATTCATTTTTCATATCACACAATAGACCACATCTCATATTAACTAGGGCAAGAGCCTGTGCTGTAGAAGCATGCAATTCCACTTTCTAGAAGATTCCACCAACAAGCACTAACCCACTTTCAAAATTGTAATGCTCCAGTGCCAACTCCAATGAAGAAATAGAGTAAATGAAAGGCTGCAAATAACGTACTACTAGTGTCTTCACCAGATCTTTATTGAGTAGAATGTCCATGCGATTGGAAAAGAAAGCCAAAGCTACCTCAGAATATAGATCACAAGGGTTGTTTTGAAGTCATTCCCTACCCACAATTATTCTTATAACATCCTCAACCTGCACATAAGGAATTGTAAAAACCATACCCAACTTTTGGTTGCCGTATGCATCGTTGCTTCTTTTCTCCCAAAAACATTTGGGTATCATAACACGCGATGAAGACTCCATAATATCACTGTAAATTGAGAATAGAGAAGTCAAAAGAAATCAAAGCAAAATATATTATAAATGATATGAAGAACATCAAGTTGGTGAATTATATATAGAAGTTAGAGCAAAGACAATGACATCAAATACTTAACATTTAGTTCACCACTTGATGTGACAATATTATTTCAAAAAATTGTTACAATATTTTTCCAAGTTACCCACGGGCTCCACCATCTTCATGAACGCTGAGAAAATCCACGTGTCAGCCTCCTCGCTTCCTTGTTGGGTTTAACCTGTGTGCAAATTTCAACAACAAAGAGGCAGGGAGTGGCCCAAATTAAATCTGGTGCTTCACATCTATGTGCTCTTTACCTTAAGACCATTCACCTATGCATAACCCTCAAACTAGATGGACAGCCTAGATTAAGATGTTTTGCTTACTTTAAAACATGTGCTTAAAGGCTCCTTTAGTAGTGCAAGCTTTAACACTATTCAACCTTATGTTGAAATATTTCCTTAATATTTCACACCTTGCTATAGTTCCTTCGACAGTTCTGATCGTTCCACGTGGCACTTCCCTGCCTCCTCGTTGAAGGATGGGAGATGTAGGTGGGTCTCTTGCAGGCTGGCAGGTAGTGGTCAAGGTTGATCCACATCACCCTATCTTGACAGTTCATTTCTCAAACCCATCATTCGCCTAGGTCGAGGGGCCGATCACCATGATGACTCTAAAGGCTTAAGTCATAACTTAAGCGATCTTCAACTGCCAATAGCCAATCAATGATAAAATATTATTTTGGTTGTCAATACTTTAAGTGATTTAATAAGTAATAAAATTTCAACCATTGATTTTTGGAAATCTAACGGTTCTAGTGTTATTTTGGAGGTTTGAATTCACAAGTCTAGTGCTTCAGACATTTTCTTCCGGAATGCAACTATAGTCATCCATCAAAAATTCATCAAATGGTCATGGGTTATATTTATTTGCGCTGACATATGGTTTTAGACATAATGAATATGTTGACAGTTGTCCCCATTCTGGACACTTTATGAAGGAATTTAGATCTGTGGAATTTTTTTCTTAAAATAGAACAATATGTAGTTTTTGATATTTTTGCCACCCATGCTATGATTTATTATTGGCATTCTAGTTTATTTCGCCAATGAATATTTCTATTGGTTTGAGATTATGTTTAATTCACCAATGGTTTTTTTCCTTCATTTGAAAAAATGTTTAATTCGCCAATGAAAATAATTTTTTTGGCTTGAAAACATTTTTGAATCATCGACAAAAGTATTTTTATTGTTTGAGCAAACCTTTAATTCACCAATAGAAATATTTTGTTGGTTTGAAAATATGTTTAATTCGCAAATGTAAATATTTTATTGGTTTGAAAAAGGTTTTAATTGCCAATAAAATATTTTATTGGTTTTAAAAAAAATTGTAATTCGCTAGGATTTTCCACAGACTTCTAGTGATTACAAAATATTCCCCAATTGAGATTTTTTTAATTGAAAAACGAAAAAAAATTCCAATAAAATTAATATTTTTATTGAGAAGTATACAAGATTTTACACCTTTAGGTTCTTAAAGTTATCCCTGTGTGTCACTAAAATTGGTAGACTTGGGCCTTGATATCATAGAAGACTATTGGTCATATGATACAAGTGGTGTCATGGTGAGTTGGGTAGCTAAATTAAAAATAAAAGAAGTATTTGTACACTAGAGTTGACCAACAAATGAAGCAAAAATTTCTCCTAAGGAAGACCCCTCATATGTGTATGCAGAGACTCACAAGTTCCCAACAAATTTTCTTCCCCCTTGGGAAATTTTATAACATGGCGTGTGTCTACAATCCTTCTTAGATCATGATAATATACTTAAAAATGGCACTTAAGAAGGTTGATGGAGAGAAGATAAATTTAAGCTTACTAGAAATATTGACAAGAGGTAGTTGGAATGGAAAAATTATATGGATTAGTCTCCAACTATAAGTGCTCCAAGTTGTAGGTCCCAAATCCCTAAGGTTGGATAGTCTACGAAGTGTCAGGAATGTCAAATTGGGAAGAATAATACAAATCCTATATTCAAGTTGGACAATTGAGGACTAATTATTGAGGTGTATAAGAACTCCTTCACTTCTATCTCTACTAAATTGATGCCTAGGGCTTCCCTAAGTTGCTTCAATAAATATCACTACAAAATAAAAACACTCACCTTGACACAAACCATACTCATTGCATAGTATATCCCTAGTTTTTTTGTCACTTCATGCCTATATGTTGGTTTGGGGAAGTCAAGGTTAAACACCTTACTAAAAAAATATAATGGATTATTATCTAAGAGTAATAACCTCTTATGCTATTATATACATCTAGACATGACAATGAAAATACACTAGAATAGCTAAAATAGAAAATATGTTTATATTATTTTGTTGTGATTGTATTGGGATGATGGGGAGATGGAGCCAGTAGTAAACTAGTTCTTTTAGCAAATTGGACAATAGAGTCTTTGAGTTCATAGAAGATCTGTAATAACTAAAACAAAAGATGATACCTTAATCAAGATACCAAAAAATACTAAGCCTTTCAAAATGCATAGGTGAGCTACTTAGTAATCGATAACATACTCATACATTTCGTGTATTGTGCTAAAAAGATACCTTACAAAAACTTTGTGAGGATTTTATAGTCATTTGTTTTTTTCCAAATAAACAACACACATCTAGAAATGTATACCGTACATAAGGAGACACTCAACTAAGGCCAATTCTACATTTAATCATTTACAGATCTACAAAGATTACAAATATTTATTGTGAACTTGGTACGAAACCAAATCATTTCAATACCAAAATACCTTTACCCAAAACTAGAAATTGAATCTTACCACTTCCTATGGATATTAGTAATCTACTAGTTTTGCAACTACTCCTCTTATTTCCTCCTCCTTCCTAGTAAATCTAGAAAGTATATGTCTTTCAACACCATCAAGAAATCTTGGGGAAAGAACCATGGTTGTTTGTAATTAAAGATGCCTCCCACATGTCTGCCTGTATCACCTTCACATGGCCATACACTTGGAACCATGCCCTTTACATCAACAACATACACTTGTGCACACCATTCGTGTCTTATAGGTCCATAGGTACCAAGAATCATTTGAGATTCCTCATCTATTGAATATCACCAATTTTGAGACCATTATTGGTGTCTTGATTTGTGCAAGGAGGTAGGTAGATATTTTTGTTCAAATGGTGAAGTTTTGAGACTTTGCATGATAAAAGGGGAAGAGGGAAAAATACCCCAAAGTTTCGATAGGGATGTCAAGATGAGAAACTCCAAAAAATTGAAATTTACAAAGTTAGTTTTTGGAGGAAAAAGTTGGTAGTTTAGGAAAGGATGTATGGATGACCAAGTCTAAAACCCTAAAATTCAAGTAAAAGGGACTTAGATGGGAAAAACTTATTTGGCTGGAAAAGCATGCCAAGGATGATATGTCCAATAGAGATGTCGAGATGAGGAAATTTGGAAATCCAAAATTTGTAAAGTAAATTTTTGGAGAAAAAAGTTGGTAATTGAGGTTCAAGGATTCATGGATGATCAAAACTAAAATCCTAAAATTCAAGGAAAAAGGGCTTAGAGGGGAAAATAAACTTAGAGGGAAATACATGCCAAGGATGACAATTTTTGTAGGGATGAAAGGTTCAATAGGGAGGCCAAGATGAGAAACTTTGGAACTATGAAATTTTCCTAAAATTACCTAAAGAATAGCCAACTCACTAGACACTTTTGAAGAAGATCCAATTTTCCCCATCCTAACATCCATGGATTGTTATAATATGGGTCCAACGCTCCTTAGCCTAAATGGGCATCAAACAAATACAAATTTTCCCCATGACATTGTGAAGTTTGTCTTATGTTGCTCATATTCCTTGACCATAACTTAATTGTATTTGAAGAAGCCATCCATCATGAAAATCAACTTTGACCATGTTTCCCACTATAGTAGATGATCCACACTAAGCAATGCATAATTTTATTCGATGGAATTAACATTTAGACTTATAAAATCAATGTGTAACCTAATTTCTCTATTTGTATTTCTTATTAGAACAAGGTTAGAGACCCTCTATGAATGTACGATTGGTTTGATTATACCTCCCTCTTTTCGCTTCATAAATTTCTTTTGTATTTGAGGGGTGATAAAGGGTTGATGGGCTACTTCTTTTGTTTGAAGGGTTTTGTAACATGATCCAATGGGATAGTATGTTGGAAAAAATCTTTCTTGTAAGCTTTTAGCTCATCACAAGATGGAAAATCACTTTTTATACCTTTTTAAAAGTAACACAAGCATTTTCTTCTTTGCTAGTTTTCATTTCTTCCCAAGGCAATTCATCAAGGGTTCCCAAATTCAAACCTTCAACATCTTCCTCACTAACTATCTTACTCATTATATTTAACAATCAATATTATCAAACATTCTCTCTGATACCACAAGACCTCTTGGAATAGTATTTATTTTGAGTTGTATAATTTTTTTAAAGAGACTATATTTTCCATCTTGATTTTTTTTTTCATGGGTTACTTATCAATGAGCTATCTTGTTGTTGTAGGTTTTTATTTTCCCAGTGAGTTAATTTATTTTCCCTTATTCATAGGTTTTTCCTCCACTTTCATTAAACTTTCTTAGGATAATAAAGTGATCTTATTATTTAATAGCTAAGAGATAAGGTGGTAAGGTTTCCCCACCCTAAAAGGGTGGAGCATGTACTATTTTCATCATTTTATTTAATATTGGTGGTCACTTTCTATTGGTTGATTTTCCACCTCCATCCTCTACTTAGTTCTATATAGACACACTACCTAGCTTGTATTTGGATCTTAGAATCTCTTAATGCATTTATGTCATTCTGACATTGCATATCTCTCAAAGACACTAGTTTGCATTTTTTTTCAGTTTATGTGGCTTAGAATTTCTTATAAAGTTCCTTGGGTTATAAGTCTATTTCAGATTTCTATCATGGTATCATATCTTTTGTTTTCAGAATTTTGAGTTCGTAGATTTCTAATTGAGAGTTCATATTTTTTATGAGAGACCTTGTAAAATCCCAGATGCTCTTTTCTTGCATTTTGAATGATTTGAAGGATCATAAAGGATTTATCAAGATCTAATAACCTCTTCATTTTACATATGTGTTTGTAATATATGGGTGATTGTAGAAATTTTGGTTATATTGGTAGATTTTTTTACTATTTCAATGCATCTAGGAGGCTTGAGAAAGTCAATATTGGATTTTGCTACATCCGATTTAGCGATCGATTGACATAGTTGCATGTTGGGGTTTGAAGCTTAGATCTTACAAACAACTTTTTGTTGTAGAACTATTGGCCCAAACAAACCTTGCTATTGCATTCGAGAGATTGAAGAGATGAATTTTGACATAAAAATCGCCCATATTTAATGCCAAGAGCCATTGAGGATTATTTTTGCTAGGTGGGTCATATAGCCCCCCAATGAAGTAAAATACGACATTGGTAAAAAAAATTCAAAAAAATATTAAGCACTTCAAAAATTTCTTAGTGCTTTTGTTATAAGTGCTTAATAAAGAACTATGACCTATGGGGCTTAACCGCACACGTAGCCAAAGGCTACTCGCATAATGGCTAAGCCGTCCACACTGTTAAACTGCCTACAAACTCCTTGGACCGTTAGTAGTTGCAACCTTAAGCCGCCCAGTAGTGGCTACTCTAAAGCTTCCAACAATTAAGACAAAAATTATGACACGCTCCATCTGACCATGACCACATGGTTTATAAACTACTTCATTTCTGCAGACTGCTACTACCATCGGCGGCACCGCCCAACAACCACCAGGGCCCTCATATAGGCCAAATTGGGCTTCTTCAAACTTGCACAACTTTTGGTTTAATTATTAGATTTTGACTCCTTTAACTCCTTTTTTATGTTTCATATATTTAATGCATAGGATAGGATGAACATGTTTTATGGATTACAACACAATTGCAAAACTCAATGATAGTGTGCATATTTATAGGGGAGAGGGTGAGGCGGTGGTGTAGGCTATGATAGTGTATTTCTAGGGTGGTGAATAAGTAAGATAGGAACCCGCATCCATAACCTCCTCATGATATAAAATATCTTGATTAATATTGTATATATTTATCTATGTTTTCAAATGTTGAATAATAAGCAACACCCTGTAAATCACAATGATATGTGTTGTTTATTTCAAATTTCAAAAAACCTTTAGCAAATAGTAGAACATGTTGTTTTCGTTGTATGCATAAAATATAAACAATAATGATATATTGTATTAAAATAAATTTTTATTTCACTTTTATCATTAATTTCAAAGAGATTCCAATTTAAACATTCTTACAACAACTCTCAAATAAGACTGATACTTGATATGAAATGTATGAGTGCTAATATTTCCAAAAGAAAAACATGACATATGAATCATAAACATAAATCAAACAGTTTAATCAATTTTATTCTTAGAATAACTCTCAAGTATGCATACTTTGGAACCTACAACAAGTGTCTAAAATTGAGAAATGTGTAATGTAGAATCAATAGGTGTGTTTAAAGCTACAACAACTGTCTAAAACTATGAAAAGTGCAATGTAGAATACAAATTGAATTTATAGGCATTTGAAAATATTATGTGGAGCGAGTGGAAGAATTTGAATTGTTGGAGGGAGTTTGTTTTAGGCACAACTAAAATTAATGAAAGATGTATTCTGAAATTTAATTTGAATACTACGTATCATTTTGATTCGAGAGATGTTTTGTGATGGTTTGAATGAGTTTGACAATACTCATTAATGGTTGATATGATTTGAAAGATTGGCTTAGTAGCATGTATAAATATGATTTGAGAGGTGTTGTAAGAATATTTAAATTCAATTGTATTTGAAAATTTAGAAGGCATGAAATAAATAACACATATCATTATGAATTTATAGATCTTGTTTATAATGTTTTTATATTGTTGTTATATTATAAAATAATTCTTAATAGTGAACCTAAGAACTTTTTTTTGTTCAAATGTATCTACAAGTTGGACAAATGTCATGTCCATGATAGATGAAATGTAAATTGGTTTTGTACATGTCTTATCAATATATTTGTGAAAGTGGTTTTATATTGGAAATATTAATATCTATTCTCATTCACTTATATTTGGGAAAATGGAAAGTAATTACCCAAACATTGATTGGACCAATAGTTGACATAATAGATACTTCTATTTACTTATTAAAAATAAAGTTTGAAAAAAAAAAGGACTATTATATACGTAGCATAAATAAAATAATTGTCAACTAGTGCGACCTAGGCTATCAACTCCTATCCCCACCATTAGAGCTTGCACCACCATGAAACTATTTCCCCTATAAAAACTCCCTCTCAAAAAGCACACAAAAAAAATGTTATATAAATACTATAAAACTATTTTGTCGAATTATCTTAGGTATTAAAAGCAATCCCTATTTATTTGTAATTTAACATAAGTTTTAATCTACGACCTTAATCTAAAAGGGACTTGACAAGTTCAGCCATGCACATCGTTTTCCCGTGCACATCGAAGGTGAAAAAAAAATTCATAATCTCACCCATTTCCAGGGAAAATCTGATTTGTCTATAAGACGCTCAAATAACGACTGCACGATGATGCAATCCTCTGACACCTGGCACTGCTCTGTTATTTGAACGGCGAGTGAAAGCGACTAGTTTTCAAGTTTCCTTTGGGGGTCCGCGACTGGATAGCACACCACACAATTTTGGATGTGCGTCTCTCCGTAATTGGTCAAAAGGAGATCGAAGAATATTCATTTTTCGATCTATGGAGTTCCTCGATTGGGAAGGCCTAAATAATTGATTCCTATCTGGCCTGGCAAAGTTGGAGTCTAAAATTGCAGAGATGGTTAATCAGACGTCGCTCCTTCACTCTCCACAGTCCTCCCAATCTCGTCGACCGTGGGGTTATTTACTATCCCTTCTATTCAACGCCCTCTGTCTGGTAATAATCGGAAAACAGGGGCAACTGCTAACAAGGGGCAGCAATTCACATAATTTGCAGGGTCTCGGGTGGAGCAGAAAAGCTGCGGAGGAAGCAGAGGCTGCAGCACAATACTTTTGTTCTGGCCATGGATACGTCTTTGTTGATACTTTTCAGCGGAATCAAGACGGAACTCCCATTTGCGAATGTAATGACTGCTATACGGGACTGAATTGCTCCCAAATTGATCCCGATTGTGTGTCAAACGCAGATAGGTAAGCGTTTACTCTTCACCTTCCGAATGCTCTGTTCCCGATTTCTTATTTCTGCATATACAGGTTTCAGGAAGTCTATCTGCACATAACTGTGTTTTCTATCCAATTTTTTGTTGTCTTCGAACACAAGGGACTAAATATTAAATCATGAAGGTCTCAAATGAGAAGTCAAAAAAATTAGAATTGAATCTAGATTAGATCTATCCAAAACCTTTTCTCAACAAATTATTAACCATAGAATTCTGATGTGCTTAGTGTAACGGTAAATCTATCTGAACAGAGCCTCTGTCTTCTAGCTTTTTCTTTATAAAGGTTTAGGTTTAATTTGTTGATCTTTCTTCTTTTGGAAAATGATATTTAAACCAAAAGTCAAATAGAATTGTAGTTCAGTGGGAGAGCATTTTTGGCAAATTGGAGGTCCTAAATTTAATTCCTGAAAAGTTTAACATGGTCAGAATAATCAGATCTTGTTAGAAGCCTCAAACATAAAACCTAATCAAAACTGAACTGGTCATAGAAAAATTGGTAACTCAGTGGTAGAGTACGTATCACAAAATAAGAGATCCTAGATCGAACTCCGATATAAATGTTTAGCACTTTTAAAACCCTGAAGGTCAAATCAAAAGTAGAAGAGTATTTTATATTTAGATGTTCAATATGAAAGATTTTATTGACTTCCCTTTAAAGGATTTTTTTGTTCATTATAAAAACTAGAGATGTATAATTCTGTGTCTTCTGGCCTTCATTTGGGTTGCAGCTCCACTGTGGGTCTAAAAATTAGGGAAACTAACTTATCACACATAGAAGTGGATTTTTTTAAATAAAAAACTATTCCTCGACTGTGGAAATTCGAAGTTTTCAATGGGGGCGTGTATCTTTTTTTGTTTTATAGTGGAGATCCTGTTTTTCTGGAGCCATTCTGGATTACGAATGCGGAAGTAGGAGCAACCGTTGTACCTGCCTGGTATCGGATGAGCTATCAAATAAACGACGGCCTGAAATCAACAGTGTCCCCTGAATTAGAGAAACAGATTCGTGCCATTCACGCTCTTGTAGGCAACGCCGTTACAGAAGGAAGATATATTGTGCTCGGAACAGGCTCCACGCAGCTCATCAGCGCCGCAGTCAACAGCCTTTTACCCACACATGCTTCAAATCCAGCACAAGTAGTAGCAGCTACGCCCTTTTACGGGGTAATATCTCAAATCTTTTCCATGAAGAAACCCTAACTTTCAGTAATTTATCGATTTTCTTTCTATTTTGTGTCAATTTGCTTTCTATTTTGTGTGCAGATTCAAGTCGAAATAAAAACGTGCACAATGAATAGCCAAATTTTAAAATTTTGAGTTTTAATAGTGGAATCCATAAAAATATCTTTGGAAATTTCGACATATAGTACATCTCTGTTTGGTATGCAGGGCTACAGAGTGCAGACGGAATTATTTGACTCAGAGGACTATTTGTGGACGGGAGACGCGAGGGCTTGGACAAAACGAACAGAACTCCTCAATTCAACGACATTTATCGAGTTCGTAACGTCTCCAAACAATCCAAACACTCTTCTGGATGAGGCCGTTTTGAAAGGCGAAAACGTAAAGACAATTTACGATCATGCCTATTACTGGCCTCACTTCACTGCTATCTCCCGCCCGATGGATGAGGATATAATGCTTTTTACACTCTCCAAACTTACAGGACACGCAGGCAGCAGGCTCGGGTAAACTATTTCGTTCTTCATCTTATATATATCTGTTAAAGCCATTAAAAGACCTTTAATACAGCTAAACTCTGTAACCATACAAACTTTTCCAATTGAATTTAAAATTGATTGGCAGATGGGCAATTATCAAAGACTACGATGTATATCAGAAGATGTACCGATACGCCAGCGCGAGTACCTTCGGCGTATCTCGCGATACACAGTTAAGAGCAACGACATTATTAAAAGCAGTAATAAACGGTTACAGACATCCCAAAAGAATGGAAGCTATCGTCACACAGTCAAAGCAGATGATTTTCCACTACGCTTACTCTGTTATGAGAAGGCGGTGGGAGAGACTTGAGAGGATTTTTAACGTTTCTGATCGATTCTCACTTCAGAATATCAATCCTCTTTACTGTAACTTTTTCAGAAAGGTTACTGGCCCCTCACCAGGTAAGAAATTGTTCCACTACAGTGAAACCCTTATTCCGATCCAAAATTACCAGGATACAAATGATATCTTGAAACAAATAACTAAGAAATTCAAACAACACACGCAACTGTAACAGCATAAAGATTTATTTTTGCAAGAATTTCATTTAAGTATGACAAATTTTCAGCATACGCGTGGGTGAAGTGCGAGAGGGAGGAAGAGGAAGATTGTGAAGCGGTGTTGGAGAAGGGGGGAATCATCGGTCGACGCGGTGAGGAATTTGGGGCAGATAAACGTTATGTTCGTTTGAGCTTGCTGAGACGAGATGATGCGTTTGCCGTGTTGGAGCGTCGCCTTCAAGCTCTTGTTTGCTACAACAATCAATGTGAAGGCATATTCTCCTCCAACCAGATAGATTCATGGGCGCAATTTTAGTTTTCTGGTCATATGTAAATATATGCTCAGCATGTATGCATATGACTGCTGCTACTTGTGTACTGTAAATTGAAAAATAGCGCAGGACATAACGGCAATCATCGTTGCTGAAACGATGTATTGTACATTTAAAAACAGGGCAGGACATAACATCAACAATCGTTGCTGGTATTCATTAATTATAAATTATATAATGCTACTGAATTGCATTTCGTTATTGTTATTTTAAATGATAATTGCCTTACACCAAGTTCTTGGAATGCACAGAAAAAGGCTCAAATTTCTTGTCAGGCCTTTGAATGTACTAATTGTATGTATGCCACACAGTATTATTTTGTTAGTAATTTCGTATTAAACTAGAAAGTTAAGCATGATGACAAGGCAATTGATTTACATAATAGTGTAGGGGTGGTTTACGTTAAATATAGATATTCTATTTCTTTTTTTTTAAAGATGTTATTTTTCTTAGGTATGTTAATATTTAGTTTTAATTAAAATAAATATTTAATTAGTTTTAGTTTGATTTTTATTTTGGGTTTATTTTTTATTTAAGAAAAAATTTGGTAATAACTTTTTTTTGAAAAATAGTAAATATTATATTTATATGGAATTTTTAATTTATTTTTGAAAAATTGTTTCATTTGATTTTTATTATTTATCTTTATTTTATTTTATCATACAATTATTTTAAATTAAGAACTAATTTATCATGTTAATATAATAATGACAATAATGAATTTCATGTTGGAATTGTGTAAATGCATATAAAAACTCGTTGACTTGAATTTGACAATTATTTGCATGTCAAATAATTAATATTTAATAATAAACATAATATTAATATTAATAACTACTAGCAATTGCACCTTGGTGTGCAATGGGTACACCGAAGAAGTGTGGAAGGTCAATTAGAGAAATTTTTGGTCTATTTTTAACATACATTTGTGTAGTATACATGAGGTCAATTGGTAGGCCATTTAGAAAATGATGTTGTTTCTGCAACAAAGTTCTCAATGGAGAAGTGATAGCTTCAAATCCACTATACATCTACTTACAGGGATCCAAACACAACTAAAACAAAACCTCTAAATTGAGAAGATAATAAGGATCCATTACCAATAAGCTCATGTTATGTTTGCAATAGGGAGAGACAGAGAGAGAGGGAGATATGGGGATTGAAAGAAGGTCATCGAAGATCGGCGAAATCGAAGAACAAAATCAATCAGGATCCGAGGATCGTCAGATCGGCGTCATCGAAATCGCTCCGTCGAATCAGGATCTCGAAAGTCGAAAGATGGATCGATCGAGATCGTCCGATCGATCGAAACCGAAAGAATCGAGGCGAAGTCGTCGCGTCGAAGATCGATCGATCAGAAGTCGAATCGATCGAAACAGGAGATCACGACGAAGATCCATCAAAAAATCATCAGGAAAGAAAATCAGATCCGGAAAAAGATCCGACGTTTCCAGGCGTCAAAGTCGCGCTTTTCATTTGTCGATCGGTGACGTCGATCAGGAGGCCAAAAAGGGGGCTTAAGTGGCCACTCTTTTTTTAAATCAGGAAATACTAACCTTGGACATGAAATTAAGGACAGTTACACTCAAAATTTTGAGATGCAACAAAAACAAGGATCGCAATGCTCCAAGTCTACTTTCTAAACTACTAATTTATTTTGAAAATGGTTGAGATTAAGGGGTTCAAAAGAGGGACACACATAAATGGGTGTTGGTTTTTTCAGAAAAACATAACATAGCAACTTATGTACGTCCCTAGCATGGTGAATTTTTTTTTAGTATTTTTAAAATCGCTTCTGTGAGAAATTAGCTAATGTAGTATGTAGTTGATGCATGATTTTTTTGATAATTTTTTAATAAATATTTGAATTTTTACTAATTTTCAAAGTGGACACTTCTTGAAAAATAGAATTTTGGCCGTGCTACCCCTACAAATTTTGGAAACTAATTGAATTTTTTTTAAATAAATTGTAGAATGCAATCTAGTTTCTAAAAATGTAATTTATTTAAAATTTTAAAGAACGGTTAATTTATTATAAAAAACACGGGTGGGTGCATGAAGTTGGTCGCACTTTTGTGGCCAAATGGAAAAAAGTTTTTAAAAATAGATAATGCAAGCGCGTTATAATGCGCTCATATTATGTGGTTTTAAAAGCAAAAAAAAAAGTGTATCATTTTCTGTTTACTGTTTCTTAGCCCTGCCCGTAGCCAAAAACCCTCACTTTCGCGCTCGCGTTCTAGGAGGAAGGATTTCTACAAATTTCATCAACAACAATTGGATTTTCTTTGCAAATATGGCACCATGACGACGAAGACGTGCGGGAGGTAAGTATTGTTTGCTATTTTTTTTGAATTTCTTAGTTTGAAATTGATTTTGTTTTTTTTAGGTTAGATTTGATTGTTTTTTAAAAACATTGTAGGAAATCCTGCAAATCCTCAACAAGAAGAGGAGGCAAATCCTCAAAAGAAAAATCCTCAACAAAATCAACCTCCCCCACCAATCACTCAATACCCTCTTGGCACTCAAGAAAATTTGAGGAGTGAAATTGAGAACAATAGAAAACAACTTGAGGATCTTATCAGTAGGTTGAGTGATCCAAATGCTTCAACCACAGAAAGAATGCTTCTATAAAATTCATTGAAAGAGATGTTAAAAAATGTAGATGCAATTACCCAACAAATATCTGGATGGTAAGATAGGAGGCAGGCAACCAGGGCATATTATGCAGACAAATTATCGTATAAACAAGTAAAAGATTTAAAAATTACTAAAGGTGATTTGTACTCTCTATTCACTGACCCTAAAACAAATCAAAATTTTACCCTCAATGCAAAGAGGTTTCCTATTCATTGGTGCCACCACCAAGAGATTAGGAACCATTTTTATGATAGATGGTATTTGGTCTTTGATTCCCCACTACAGTGCAATAACTTTTTATAAGAGTTTTAGTTTCATTTTTATTTTGGGTTTATTTTTTATTTAAGAAAAAATTTAGTAATAACTTTTTTTTGAAAAATAGTAAATATTATATTTATATGAGATTTTTAATTTATTTTCTGAAAATTTGTTTCGTTTGATTTTTTATTAGTTATCTTTATTTTATTTTATCATACAATTATTTTAAATTAAGAACTAATTTATCATGTTAATATAATAATGACAATAATGAATTTCATGTTGGAATTGTGTAAATGCATATAAAAACTCGTTGACTTGAATTTGACAATTATTTGCATGTCAAATAATTAATATTTAATAATAAACATAATATTAATATTAATAACTACTAGCAATTGCACCTTGGTGTGCAATTGGTACACCGAAGAAGTGTGGAAGGTCAATTAGAGAATTTTTGGTCTATTTTTAACATACATTTGTGTAGTATACATGAGGTTAATTGGTAGGCCATTTAGAAAATGATGTTGTTTCTGCAACAAAGTTCTCAATGGAGAAGTGATAGCTTAAAATC